>CM049394.1:13879946-14404607 GCA_026937815.1 Etheostoma perlongum
TACCGCCTTATTGGCTTTCAACAGCCGAAATACAGCTTCAGAGCTTTGCATGGATTATCTTCCCTCCACCACCGCCACAACAGCTACCACCCAAAACGGACACACAAACACACTTCCAAAATATTGAGGTCATGTTGTTACTCATGCTACGGTGAATGTGCAACATTGGTTTCTGAGCAGGTTGCGTTGCTCAGCAGAGAGTGAGGTGTCGGCTTTGTTGAATGTTGGTTTTCCACTAATGAGAAAGAAGCAGCTCTTACAGGAAACTGGCTACAGATACTGCTGACAGACACTGACAGAGTTATTGATGGTTGTAATTATGATTGTTGAGGTTGATTTGGATTTAATGATGTGCAGGTGAATGATTGGGTTTCACGTATTGCTCAATATTCATCACTTTTAAACAACTATGAACAAATCACTCAATTTTATACGACGGGTTGATAATGATCAGAGCAGGTTGGGTGGCGTCAGTCTGTAAAATCTGCTTACAGATGCTGCCAACTCACTACAGTGTCTACAAAACTACAAAAAATTATGATTTATTAAAATGTTTTGTAGTTGTGCTCGGAAGTTGAGTTTAAACTGTAAACATATTGTGCTGTAAAGGTACAATCTGTAATTTTCACCCGCTAGGAGACTCCTGATCAAAACAACAAAAGATGGGGCAATGGCGTCATTGCAGTCACTTTCTCCAGGTTAGGATTCCTTCAGTGTTCATCGTTCATCGTTGAATTATCCACAGAGGTCTCCTTCTCTCCAAAACAAACGGACCAGGTGATTAAAACCGACAGAACACTGAATAAAACAGTTTCACGTTAAAAGTAAGTGTTTCTCCAATGTTGTTTGGCTTGTCGGCAGAGAGGTGCCACAGTTCGCTCAGGTTGTTTGTCCAGTAACTTAAGATCCAGACATCTGGTTACTAAAATCCGTCATCCAGTTAAAATAAAAAAAAAGTAAAAATGTGGCTTAAAACTGGAGAAAATTTCAATTTCTGATGGCGTCTCTGGCAGACAACCACAACACTGACACAAGGACACAGACTCTGTCCTTGATTAAAATAATACAATTAATCGGGTTTGAACATTGTTGGAAACATTTGGGATAATGTAAGTACACAGCTCAACAAAATATATAACAAAGGTATAGTCGTTTTTAGACATTGTAATGCAGAAATTCTACATATTACATCTTGAAGTTGTGCTCAAAACTCAAATTATGTGAAATAAGTTGCCTTTGTTAGATTCTTTTTCATTACATTTTCTGTTCTTTTTTAACTTTGCACAAACTATCTATAATCCCCCCCAAAACGTCAAACCCCAGTGTGTATATAATATAGGTGTGCATGTATGTATGGGCCTGCATATGTGTGCATTCATGTGCACTCACATTCATGCTTGTTCATGTGTATG
The DNA here is from genome assembly GCA_026937815.1 of Etheostoma perlongum. NCBI lineage: Eukaryota > Metazoa > Chordata > Actinopteri > Perciformes > Percidae > Etheostoma > Etheostoma perlongum. Next base: position 13,881,359 of record CM049394.1, read on the forward strand.
CAAATATAAATGCTTAACATTCCGAGTAAGTGTGTTCCTTCATGTGGTCATCTCGTGTGTGTGTGTGTGTGTGTGTGTGTGTGTGTGTGTGTGTGTGTGTGTGTGTGTGTGTGTGTCTTAATGTGAAAGTGCACACCAACTGGTTGTGTCCCTGCAGTGGCCCGGCCCTGACCAACTGTTTTCTGGTCCCCTGTGCTTTTCTATTGATGACAGCCTCGGAGTACAGACAGCTCTGCAGCTTTAAAGGGTCAGCTCCCTGCAGCAGAGCTACCCACAATACAATAGTGCTGCTGTATATTGTCTATACACTGGGGAAAAGCCTGCCACACAGCTGTCTTTTATTTAATTTTTTTTTAAACTCTGTTTGCTATTCCTTCTGCTTTTCTCTCTTTCTTTCTCTCAGTCATCATCTCCCTCCCAAACAAAAGATCACCTGCCTGACTGTGTGATGTGTCACAGGGTGGGAGCCCTGAGGGAAAGCCTGCAGCCTCATGTGGAAGATTTGTAATACTGATGGGCTCCTATTATCTCCCAGACTCCACTGAGGGCAATTTTACCCACGTGATGCAAGTTGTGATAGAAAGTGTTTGAACTTGTGCGTCACACTTTTTTGTTGGAAGTTATTTTGATGGGTAGAGATTATGTGTGCAGCCTGTGTCCTTTCTGGGCTGTGTTGCTCATCGTGAGAAAATGGTTTTAATTCTGTCTGACATGTTTTAAAGAAAACCGCCGGTGGTTATTTTGATAGTACGAGCCGTTCCTTGCAATGTTTCTCCACAATATCCTGCGCTGGAACTTGCTTGAATGCAAACACAGCAACGCAAGGCGGATGCAACAAAAGCTGAGAGATCTGCCTTGCCTCAAACTGCTGCAGTGTGTTGCATGATAATAAGGTGTTGTCTGCAGGGAAGCTGATTTTGTCTGACGTGGCTAATGCGCTCTGTCAGAAGCATTTGTGGCTGATGCTAGCCTTGTCTCCACTTTGCGAGAAGTCGGAGAGAGGGAAGAGGGAGTTGAGTCCAGTCCAGCTCACCACATCCGCCTGCTGGCTACACTTCCACCACAGCCTCGCAGTCAGGAGGCAGTGACCTTCATGCCATTCCCACTATTTGAGGAGTCGGGTGCTGTCATGACAGATAGGTAGACAGTGTTGATCTTTTCCCTGCCTGCTAACACAGTACAGGCCATAGAGTTTTCTAATCACGCTGCAGTTTAGAAATCGAGCCAGCAGTTTGCATTTCCACATGGTATTCAATTGTTATCTCAGGGCTTTAAAGCGCTCATCATAACACTGTCAACACATCATCTTAAATGCCAAGTATCAATATGAGGTGCAGAGCAGAGCCATTACTATGATTGGAAGGAAATTCATGCAGAAGCTGTTGGTGGAGCTGATGGTGCACAATCATAAAGAGTCGGTGGCTGGAAGATTGGCCATTTCTGCAGATCAATTATACACTGCAAAAAGTCCTTTGGGTTCATCAAATTTCAACAATTTCAAATCATATCTGTTTTTAAGATTTAAAACTCCATAGTTTAAATCACTTAATGTTATTTCTTTTGCCATGCATTTCCAACCTTGAATATCACCAACTGCTTCTTAAAATGAAGTAATTTGGACGCTAGGCTCTTTGTTATTCGAACAAAAGATCCATGAGAGAAATCAATATCATCTGCATGTAGTAACATTTGTCTGTGTGAGTCATCCGGCTAGCTGGAGCCATTCACATTATTGAGTCTCAGTCACTTTCTAAAGAGATAATATGATCTGCATGCCTTTCATGAGTCCATAACTCAACTTTATGGTGATGTGCTTGTGGTGCTCAATGATTTTCCGGGACCCTCTCTCTCTGCGGCCAGACATCAGAGGAGTGATTGGAGTTTTATGAGGCGCACTGAGCCTCAGGTGAGCAAGATTGAATGAGGGATGCTTTGCACAGGACCGTTTGACCCTCAGGGCTGATTGTCTGCAGTGTCAGTGGTCAACTATTGCCTTTGTGTGTGGTCATGGTGGTCACTGAGGGCCTATTGTGGAAACACGTGGCAGCCGATGGGCTATCGAGCCACGGCTATACATCCATCCATCCATCCATCTGGCACAGCAGCTGGAGGAGCTGGAGATTTCCACGTAGGAAAATCAAGCAGAGCAAACAAGATTCCAATTATATTTCATCAAATTCATTTCTTTGGGATTTTCTTTTTACAGGAAATGGGTCAGAAGTGCTAACAGCCCAACAAAGCGATCTATATTTATTCTATATTAAATATTGTAGTATAACCCTGCCCCTCCAATTTTTTCACATAGCTTTAATTAAGAGGCATTTCCTGGTTGGATTTTCTGTCTTCCCCGCCCTTCCTCTGTCTCATTTCTGCCTCAGCATTGAGAAGGGTGGTTATGAGATTCAAGTCGAACCAGCTGAATTAGTGCATTATTAAGCCTTTCTCCCCTGACATACTTCCCCTACAGCTCGCATGGCTCAACTCCAGCATGGGGTCTGTGTACACTGGGAACATGGAAAGCATTTGAATGGACTCAGGATACATTTCACTGTAAATGGACCTCTTATGTGCAGCAAGTACTCAGAGGGGATGCTGGAATGAGGCGATGGTGAAAGCTCTTCATTTTCTCATCAGGCTTCCATTCAGACGGACTTAGTCCCTTTCAGGCATCACTGCACCAACAGTCTGATCAGGTATCAACTTCTGACGTGCACCAAAACAATACAGAAAAATAGCAATTTGTTCCCGCATTAAACCATGTTGAAAGAAACATTTGTTTTGAGTTCAATGTTTGACTCCATAATTGTGTCTTCAGTTTCAGGTCTGATTCACCTTGAGCTGCAACTGACTATTCTTTTCACTGTGGGTTAATCTTATCATTTATTTTAATTTTTTTTACATAAAAAAGCAAACAATGTTAACTGTATGTTCACTGGGGCAATTAATCACAACGACCACAAAAACACTTCAGTCGGAAAATCATTAGTTTGCACATTAAAGTACATTTAGCAGGTTAGCTCTTATTTTGTCTTGTGTTCTGAATAAAAATAAGGTTCAAACAGGGAAATTTCACAACTGAATTAGTTTTCACTGTTGAAAAGTGAAGACACTGTTTTTTTAACGTCTTTCCAAAAGTCAGTGAGTAATGGTGTTAAATAATCGTGATATCAATATTAACCCAAAAACTTTTTTTTTCATAATCAAGCAGCCCTAATGTTTACAAAACTGGGTTTTTTCCACATATCTGTTATCCATTCGAGAAATAAAACAGTCAGGCTTTATAGCCTACCATGGAGTGGATTTCAAAATAATACGACCAGTGTGGAGAGCCCAACTTCTGACCCCCGAGGGGAACAATGCAGAACGCTCTAGCATGTCCCCTTCAATGCCATGGTATTATACAGGCCATGTATAATACTAGGGCTCATGCTGAAGATAATACTTTCAGTAGTAGGGGGCATCTGATAGGTGATCTATTGTAACCCCTCAGAATGAAGCCGCTACTCACTTCATTCAGCCTATTGGAGGGCCCCGGGTTGAGAAATGGCTTCCAGAGAGTTCAGAGAATGAGAGAGTGTTCGCTTAAAGGGGGGCTGCCCCAGATAAAGAGGGTTAGCTGAGTAAACAAATAATAATGATAGAACAGGGTTGTTATTGTAAGAGCAAATAGCTGGCCTAAGCAAAGGAAATTCATGTCCTTGCACTGCGACATTTTCCCACAGTAGCGGAATTATCACATTCTGATCTTAAAATATCTTAAAGAGTGCTGAAACGTCTCAGGATATGAAAACCACGAAGAAACATTTCAACACAAACAAATATTTGAATTGAGGCTCCTGTTCGGACAGTCAGTTATGATAACGATGGAAATTTAATTTGTTTATCAGATAGACCTTTGACACTCTTTTTTTAGGGGCCTCAAAAGTTCTTTACATAGAGAAATCCAATATGTTGCAATCCCGTGACAAGAGAGTATTCAAGTCCACTGATGTCACCCAGTATGAGAGGCTTAAACAGAAACAGAGAATTTTTCCCAGCTCCCATCTGGAAGAAATAAAACAAATATGGCTGCTAAAAATAAGACTCCACTTGAGATGATAACAAGGATTTAGTGCCATTAACTGTGTAAATACAGTGTGTGGTTGGCCCCAGATTCATATTAAAATTTCTTCCCAACATGGATGAGCTCTGACTGTAAAAAGCCCCCTGAAATAGGCTGCAATAATGCCTTTCAAAAGTCAATGATGGCCGATTTAAATATTTTATGCTGCTGAATTATTGGACTCTCCGTCCTCTTTCAGATCACTTGATGGAGTGCGGCGAGGCGCTGCATTGAGAGCTCTTTGTTCACATTAACCCGTGGAATAGATGCAGCCAAAGTAGGGTGTGTAGATGATCTCTTTAAGTCAAAATTGCTGCCCTAACATCGGAACTGAAATAAAAGAACAAAAAAAAACTTCTGCTGGTCTGTCTGCTATACGGGACCCTGTTTTACATGTAAATGGTGGCGGCATCACATTTACTCACAAAGTGTTGATATACTTGAAAACCCTGCAGGGCGGTTGCATGCATGGCTGGAAGTATTTGTTTTTGATAAGTTAAATGTGTCAACATTAACACAAGAAAAGAAACTTATGTTTAGCTTGAATGATAGATTTGGTGATGCTGAAACTTTAAAGCTGCACGTTTTTTATTAAAACAATGGGTGTAATGTGAAAGGGCGATGTAGAGGACAGACTTACAGATGTATCACTCTACAGGATATCTACATGGCTACGGCTGATAATATCTATTTTTGTAATTTGGTTAGACTGAACCTTTAACATGAAATTCAGTGCATGTGATCCTCAAATGATCACTGTGTTGTTCCTATCAAAAGCACAGCAATGTAAGACTGAAGCTTCAATGAACATGCACAAAAGAAGGCATTGCCTAACATTATTTAGCAAGGCAAGTTCACTCTTATTTACAGCAATGCCTCAGGGATGGGGGTTACCCAGATTTACACCACCTTTGTCGGGACTACTAGTGTTGTGTGTAATGTAGACTACTGGTCAGAGGCATATCTTTTTATAGAAGTGTGTGCATTACTTATTCACTTCCCCCCATGCATATTTGTAACGCTCACAATCAAACAGGCAACCTTTTGGCCACAAACCTGTTTTGTTATCCCTGAGGCTACTGCCGCCCCCACAGTGCGTCTGGGAAGATGCGCCAAACAAAAACTCAGAGATCACCCTCTGTGCATCACCACAGAAATAATTCATGACCACAGGAATAATCATTGCAATGAGTCCTGCGGTACAGGTCAAAAGTCACCACAACCCATCTCTTTTCACCGTTCTCATTATTATTCTTCCACCTCCCCCCATTTAAAAAAAAGAAAAAAGAAATCACCTCACTGTATCTTGATCTGCTCTCCGTCACTGCCAGGTCAGATAGGAAATGTGGATCTGATAAGCATGAGTGGCACAGGTGGGTTTGGGGATGACAGTACCGCAAACAAACAGCGTCTTCTTGTCACATTACCATTTTCCCGGTTATGGTTCCTTGCATGCCTGCAGGCGCTATCTCCGCTCCCCATCCCAAAGCAGGAAGACTGAACGAAAATCAGACACTGACATTAATGCTTTCTCGAGCAGGAATGCAACGCTTTGCCTCCACGCTCGCCTCGACATCTGCCCAGCACCTGGGTTGGCAGACTCTGCGCACAGACAGGCCCCGTCAATAAATCAGCCTCTGGATTAAATCTGTGATAAAACTGAGGCCTAGAGCTAATACATATGAAATGTCAGGAAATCTGACATAGTCTCTTGGGCAAGAAATATCTGTCTAAAAAAAACATAAGCTTGGATGTATATAATGAGATGTTGGTGAATAGGCTTTGTTGTGTTTGTTGGATTATCCTCTCCTTTCCTCTCAGAAGAACTGTAGAGTAGGTAATGCTAATTTGTGTACAGTATCTGTGTATATATAGAAAGCAGAATTGACAAACTAGTGAGCCGGAACAAAACTACTAAAGTGTGAAGTAAGCACTGGTCAACACAATGACACAAAGCATCACATCAAACTGGAAAATAAGAAGAGGCAAGACATTCTGGAAGGCGAGTTGTAGAGTGCAGATAATGCTGAATGGATCCTCTTGAGGGCTTTTTACTCAATCTATAATGTGCCTAATTTCCCGTAAAGAAATACAGTTACTGATACTCGATCAGCCATCTCTCGGTTCTCGCACGTGAGGCAGCATCACTGTGGCTCGGTTAGGTGCGGCGCCTGTCAGTCAAGGCCTACATAAACAGAAGCCCAACTTCCCCCCTGTAAACCAAGCAGCATCTGTTTAGTATCAGCCCTCCGCTCTGATCTTCCTCTCCCACTGTCACTTTCCAAACTCACGTTCCCCATGCTCTTTGTTTCCTTTGGTTCAGGGGCTCACTTGATGTTTGGATTCAATCATTGACATGACCGTCAAGTGTATCAGATATTGTCAATTAATAATAGCTGTTGTCATTGGATTATACAATTAAATATGAACTCAGTCCTGCTTTTGGGCTACTTTGTTGCTCAGTTATAGGGGGATGGGTTCTGCAGGGTTTATGTTAGACATTGTGTCATTGGTGCAGGATAGGAACACCAAGGTTTGTGAGCATAGAAGGAGTCACAGAAAAGAACCTGGCAGTCATTTCAATGCTGCAATTTCATCATGAAACTGGATGTATTGAGTTGGTAAATGTAAATTCAGAAGGTCATTGGCATGTGTTTGTTGACGCCCTATCTTCTGTTTTTGTCGTTGTGCCTTTTACTAGTCCTTCAACACAGCTGAGGATTGATCGGCTTTCCAATGTTTGATGTCCTCCTCTCTCTTTGTTGCTCTCGTCTCTAACCTCTCTGATCCTTTCTCTCTTCCTTACAGCAGTCTCTTTATTTTCCCCCGTGCTCCTGTGGGTTGCCAGGTCCAGGTTTCCTTTTCATTTCTGTCACCACCACTCTCCCTCCCTTTCCAAGTACACCTGGCTGAATATTGGCCCCCAGATAATAATAAAACCCAGCAACCCCCAGGCTTGTAAAAATCTGGGCAGGGGCACAACATAGAGTTCTACTCCATGTACGCTCCCTGTTTCCTCGATTCCCATCCTGTCTGGAAACATCGGTACCAGCGTGGACACACTGTTTATTTGTTTTTATTCCAAAAGCAGCATTCCTCGACCACTCCTCCCTGATGTGTGTTTTTGAACATTTAAAACTGAGGCTGAGAGCGAAATAATAGGGGAAGGAAACAGAAAAAAAAATTCCATTTTGTGTTTTTATTTGTGTGCATGAGAAATATGAGAAATATTAATACAGAGTTTAATTCATCGAATGCATGCCATTTGTCACAAACCTCCTGCTCCTTTGTATATTATGGAAAATGTCATCCAGACCAATTTATAAGCAAGCTAACAAGTGTTAAGACAAAAGTCAGAGAACTACATTATGGAAACTCCTCCTAAGGTTCTTCTGCTCATTGTGTAATCTTTTGGAGCTTTTATTTTAAAATATAAATTACCCACCACATTTGCCTGCTTGGGATAAAAATAACTTGCCATACTGCACGGGCATGCACTGGTGTAGGTCTGTTACCTTCGTCCGCTCCTCCACACAGGTAGCTCTGTGGAAGTGATCGAATAGCAATGTCAGGTCCGATGTAATTCATTCCTCAGATACTTTTTCAAGTCTCCCCTGTGAGATTTGCCCGCTGAACAGCTTTGCCACTGTTCCCAACAGGCATGAATGACCCACTCTGTCAAACCCAAAGAGCAGAGGAGGAGCCCAAACAGACGCAGGGTTATTTGAGCATTGAACGTATCTTAATGTTTGGAAAGATAATCTGCGGGGATTTGGATTCCTGACAGTGTTGAGGTGTTGATGTTTGGGCTGGGCCCGGCCATAGGTGCTGCTGGAGGAAGAACATCAGATAACCCAAACTGCTGAAACTCACCCTAGATGATGAACAGGCTCCCTTTTGTATTTCAAGTAATCCATATTCCCCGACACTCCTCCATTTGGGGCAGGTAGGCAGATGAAGAATATCCTGCTCACTGGAGGCATTTGTTACACTAATGTCCTCGACTGAATAAGGCTACTGTGTGAGCCTCCACAGGTTCAAAGTCATTGAGGGTTACGGTACAATTGGGCTAAATGGTGCTCAACTCAGTTTAAAGCATCATTAATTCATTTACAGTTCATTAAATGTAAGGTCGTCAGAGCTTGTTTTGATTATTTGTTAGTCTTCATAATAGATTGGTGGACGAATTGAGAAATGGTAGATGAGGCAAAGATAATAATTCTGCAAAATCCTGGATTATGTAGAATGCCAAGTTTAGGTTGAATTCTCCCTTTCTACAATATCTACAGAAAGATTGTGGTTATGGCAAATACACTACGGTGAGATATGGTTTGAAAATCAGATATCACGATATTCTTGACCAAATACCTCAATATCGATATTGCGGCAATATTCTAGGGTTGACAATTAGTTCTTTAACAAAATATCTTCACACTTAGATTTTTGATAAATAATCATCAGTAATGTGGACATAATGTCTAAGTGGGGAAAAGGCAAATAATAGAACATCTAGAACCGTCTGGTAAGTTCAGAAAAGTACATCACTTTGCTGTAATTTTAGCATTTAAAGACAACACTTATGTCATATCACGATATTAAGATATCCAAAATCTAAGACAATATCTAGTCTCAGATCACAATATTGATATAATATCGATATATTGCCCAGCCCTAATTGCTAGCATTTTTGTGCAATCACCTCTCTATATAGTAACTTAATTGTTTATGGCGGACTCTGCCATTCCAGTGGTTACTGTGTGTTACTGTTCGAGATCGACTTCATTGTTTACTTTACCTTCTTTAGACTTTGTCAGATCTGTATTATTAAGATACTGCTAACACAAAAGCATTTAGCTGGTGAAACACAAGGTGGCTTTTGTTGTGAAGCAGCTACAGGAAAGACTCTATGAATGTATTTATATTAGTAAATGCACATGCTAAACAAAGACACGGTCAGCAGATCCGTTTTATTCCGTGGATCAGTGGTGTTGGCATATCAACCAAGACTGAAATCTTAAGGATTTTAAGTGTGGGTATAATTAAGGTTAGGTAACTCTTGGGAAACGATTGTGGTTTGGTGTGGCAACCTTTCAATCAAGAATTTACTTAAGGAATCCATTAAATCATTGTAATAGATGAAACAGTGTCCTTTACACAACAGCAGCGTGATGAAAACATCCAGAATCACCTCCATCCCTGACATCCCATACTTAACAGATCAAGCTGACGGCCCACATATCTCAGTATCTTTTTCACCAATTGAAAAACCACATGTATTAACCTAAGTAGCTGCCCTCTCCGCTGATAAAAAGCAGGGCTATCGGCTGAGTTATCAGTCTCTGAGGATATGAGAGCTCGATGGCTGGGCTGATACTATGACACCAGGTCTTTGAGATGTGAGTGACGACCTCGGAGTGAAGGATCATCAGCGCAGAGCCTCAGAACATGCTGATAAGACTAATGAATTTAACCAAGGCTGGCTGATATGCAGAGACCTGCTACACGCACAGGCTGGTTTCTAGAAATCTGCATGCAGAGGCCATTAGTCATACTGATTAGTTCATTACCTCGTAACGATAGGATCACAGTCATTCGAAATTATATTGGAATACGTTTTCATTGATGCTAATTGAATTTGCTTGATTTACATCTTTGCAAATGATGTACACATATACTGTTATATTGTAGTATTAGATGGCAGGTGTATTTGGCTGCAAACCAGTCGTTTCTTTGGAAGGAGGCCAAGACTAACAGACCTACCATATATGAATATATATATATATATATATATATATATATCTATCCAACACCTTGAAAAGTCACCAGTGTGCCCAGAAAGAAACCGTTACTTTCTATTAGCATAACTTTTGACTTGCAGTAGTCCATGTGGGAGCTCCACTGTGCGCACTAGTCAAACATGCAGCTAAGGGTTGCAGTGGGTATAACGTCCCAGAGGTCGTGCTGGCTTGTCATCAGTATGTGCAGAATTTGTGGCCAGCAGAGATAGGTTGAGGGATAGAGGTTGTGACCCTTTCATTGGCAGGGTCTTATCCCCAGAGCTCACTGCAGGGGCTGCACTCCTCCATAAGGTGTCTTATCTACAACGCCAGCCTCAGCCTCTGATCTGCAGACACATCAAGATGGTGAGAACTCATCGGTGCTAGGACTTCAAGGAACACACCCTGACCTCGGCAGCAACTAGGTCAGAGTTTTATCTAGCTTAAGGTTTGTTTTTTTTCCATTAAATTCCAAAGAAGCCTGTATAAGAACCAGACGCGTGTCTCGGATGCGATTCTATCCCTCTTAATCTTCAAGAATGTGTGAAAGAGCAAAGCATGCTAGCAAGCCTCATATGGATGAATAATGCATCTGATGTTTTATTACTGAAAAATCTGGACCATTAATCTTAAACAGATTGCATTTGGGGTGTGTGTGTGTCAGTCAGTCTGTCTGTTTGTGTGGATTTTAGCACAAGTGTGTTTTCATTTTTTCTTTTCCCCCTTCCTGCTCCTCAGTGCCAAAGCATTGGGGGATGGCGCTCATATTTTAAAATTTCATAAAGGCACACAAGCAGTTGGAGGGGTCTGGATGTGGGACTCAAACCGTGCGCATGAAGCGTAGAGGCTCTTCCCTCAGCAGCTCCCGAGCTCCTCCTTATCTGTCACACTCACAAACATGAGTAAACACAGCCGGATGAGCATCAGTGAGAAGCTGTGGTCATAGGGCAGCATCATCAGCAAACACATTACCTGTCAGGTTAACCCAAGCTTAGCACCTGCTCACATCTTAACAGCAAAACTCTATACTGTGTATACACCTAAAAAGGACACATACAATCTCGACGAATACAAATAAAGAATAACTTCCAGAGATTTCGTGTACATTGAGATTTGTATAACCGTTTTAGACCTTCATGCACCCTGAAAAATTACAATTTTGGAAATGAAATCCACCAGGTCCTGAATTTAAGAAACATCAATTTAATATAAAAGTGACATGCAGTAGTCGATCAAAAGCCCACTCAACTTTATTCACCGCAAAGTCTCTTGAAGTCTCTTGAATTCCGACAGTTTGTCTCTTGACGATTTAGTGTATTTTGGAGGTGATTACGCATTACTTATTAGCTTACAGCTCATAAGGAACCACAATGTTTTAACCACTGTAAGGAATTGTTGAGGGTACTGCAGTTGTGAGAGAGCACTGGACCTGAGAAATATGCCTCCGATAAAGTCTCACGTCAGTAAATTCAATGTTTTTTTTTTTTCAGTCTACACATGAGCACCTGGGCCTCGTGGGAACAGTACAGCTTTCACTCACGCCGTAAAACCGTCAGAAATAATGCCTGGCTGAAGATATAACACGCGGCATTGCATACATGAGTCATGCTTTAAATCTCCGCTTTAAATACCCTCCTATTTCACATGACAACAAGCTTCGCCGCATTCTCTGCATTCCTTCATGTGCACTGCGGATTATTTCAGTGCCTTGTCATTAGGAGAGGTCTACGCGATGACAACACAGACTTAGGCAGCTTTACCTCACGTTTGATGTGGCCTGTAAATATTTCCCCTGACATGGGGCTTTCGCAAAGAAGGTTCACCTTTGTGCAGCAGCCGTAGTCATTATGAGATCGTGTTGCTAATGGTGTTTCAGAGACAGACGTTTTACCCCAGTTTTTTTTTTTTGTCTGCTTGAAAGAAAAACAAGTCACGTTTTTTTTGACGAGATGGCAGAGTGAGAAGAAAAGATGCTATGATTTATAATGCACGAGGCCTTGCTGTTACTACTGAACGCCATTGTTTCTGATATTTGGAAGACATTCTGCAAAACATATTTCACAGCGACCCCTCCCATCCACCCCAAGATGTAGGACAAATTCAAAAGAGCAGCAAAAGCAAGGTCATTTGCCGCGGGATTTGCTATTGATTAACTGCTGTTGGAGCCAACAGTAAATTTTACTTTAAGAACTTAGCTGAGGGCTAATGGCTTTCCAGCTTGGGTGTGAGTGGCATTCTGGGACTGGCAGATGGCTTTGGCACTGTTGTTTAACACTGAAATTGGTTGCTTTCCAAACTTGTAAGATTTGTCACACTGGTTAAGTTAAAATAAATGATGATGATGATGATGGAAGAGATGATATAAGGGTGTATTTTGTTATATTTTTTATTAATTGTGGAAAATTTGGCAGAAATTGCAAAATGTGCCACCACGCTGTCAAGTATTGATCTGTTGTCGTGCTTTGGCGTCGGCCCTATTTGCCTAGTGGTCACCCAGAGTGCCCTTTGATGTGGGACTCAGCATGAAGCCTGGGCCTTTGCCATGTTCTGCTGGCATTGTGGGGCAAGATGGTGGTAGCGGGTGTCTTTGAGTGGCGGACTCAGATGTGAGATTAAGTGCGATGATTGCTTGAGAAGAAGCAGTGGGAGAGTGGCACCCCAGGAGGAGTGGGGAGAAAAAACAACTGCGCTTACTGTATTTAGACTGTCCGCTTGTGCTTCTCAACATCTGGACTAGTGCGAGTTTATTCTCAAGGCCACAGGTTAAAAAAAGCCCATGCAGTGATAGCAGGAGTACTTTTAGTCTGGTCAGGTGGGTCACAGGGAGGTCAGACTCTGTCCTCAGGCAAATCATTAAAAGTTCTTCAGCTGTGATAAAGGCTTAGATACAGAGTAAACCTGCATCATTTTTTATCAAGAAGCTGTTGTTTGTTGTGTTTTTGGTTGCATTATATGGTAACATGTTCGTGTTATTTTTATCCGCCCGTTTCATAGAAATTCCCCAGAAATATGCATTGTTTTGACATGTCTTATTGTTCCAAAAGTCACATTTCCATATAGACCTCACTACTTTTTGTTCACATGCTGATATTTAAATTCCAAGGAATCACCACAGGGGTCCTCCGAAAAGTTGCTGCAGGCGCAGTGTTTGTTTTTCAAATTTGAATGTGTTTTCAGAAGTTCTGAATGTTCTGAACAGATGGACTTTATTTTTTTTGACAGAGACTAACTAAATAACTGAGATTACAACAACAGCAAAGAAAAATAGATGTTCAAGGGCAGGCAATTTAAAAAACGGAGAGAGAGGAGGGTGCACAAAGAAAAAAAAGTCTCACAGATACTACTTTTTCCTCTGAAAATTTCCTCTGAGATTCCTGGCTTAGTGACCTCTTCATGGGAATCACCGTTATTCGATTACACTCTGTGAGCACATGACTAAACTGTTTCACAAATCAATGGAGAGCATCTGCCCCAGTGAGATAAGCGTTTACCCAGGAGATGCGTCATGAGCTGTCAAGCTAACATCTAATTAATTAGTCTGAAACGTGGACCACACTGATCTGACAGCGTCAAGTCACAACTGGCTGTGTTATGTACTGTAGGTGAAAAACCCAGATGGTTGAAGTATGGTGCCTATGTGGATATTTCTTACAGTTGCCCTTCCCCCTTCTGCTTTATGTAGTTGGACCACTAAGAGGCAAATCATTAGACTGTAGCCAAGAAATCCTGACATCTGTTTTTTCCATTTTGCTCTTAGCCTTAGCTCATTTTGTCCGTGCTGTAACTCTGTAGCGCACGTTTTGTGAATGTGAGCTATTCCCAGCTGACATGACACAGCTGGGCTCGCTTCTGGGCCAGCCGTTAAAAGTTACCCAGAGGTGCTTCTGGAATTACACACAGAGAGAAAGAGAGACTAAACTGATTAATCGCACCTTTTCAAAAGTACTTCTGTTCTGTTTCGCTGTTTCTATGAAAACATTTTTATCATCTTCAGCCCCTCAGTTGATAATGTTTAGGATGAAGACCTTGGTTAAATCTACCCGTGTTTCCAATTAACCTGTATGAGAGTTTGCACACTGACTCCATTGTTTACTTTTGGCTTTTCTCGTCTCCTTCTGGCAGGAATACATGGATGCCAACAAATGCATTGACGAGCTTCTGAAACAGCTTGAGGAGGAGCGTCGAAATGTCCGAAGGTAAGAGGTTCTTAACATTTTCTGGCAGATGTTTTATTGCCGAAGGATATCAGCAGCTGCCTGCAATCCATTCCCGACCACAGGCAGGAGAACAATGTTGTTTGGTTTTGAGCTCAAGACAAGCTTTGTGCGCTGTTCTTGAGAAATGCTTTTTTTGTGTTGGAAGCACACTAGAAAGTAGCAGACAAAGGGGAGACTCTGGTCCCAGTATGGGGTTGACTGGGGACATTTCTCATGGCGGTCCTATGGAGCAGATTTGCCCTGACAATGGGAATGAAGAGCTTATGGAGATGCCAATCTAATGACCTTGTCCCCTCCATGCTGCTATCATCCTAGCCCTCCCAGCGATGCACTGCCCCCATACCAAAGAGACAATTTTTTAAACTTTACCCTCCTTTGTACAACCCTCTCTCCATCTCAATGGAGCTGTATTCCCCTGGCTCAAAGTAATTTTCCCCCTGAGTGAGCAGAGAAGGACTGGGGGGTTGGACACAGGGGTATAGGGGTCTCAGGGTGGGTGGCTTGATGGGATGGATGACCACTGACCGTCCCCTTTACTAGGCCAGGGCAGCCCTTTAATAAAGGAAGTGATGTGTAAAGGAATGACCCTCCCGTCTATGTCCCCTCCACCCCTCTTTATAAGACAGGGGAGTCATCTTTGGTGACACAGGGAGTGACCTAATGGCCACTTAGAAAGACCAAAATGTCTGTGAAATGTCTGTGTGGGGACTGACCTGTGTTTGGGCCAGAGGACCAAGTGGTTTCAAAGCCATGAACTTGTAATGACTCCAATTGATTGGAATGGCCTTCTTACCCACTATCAGCAGTAAAATGCATGCCCTAATATTACGGACATTGATACAAAGGTTTGATGCGTAAGGTTTAGTGCATCTACCTTGTAGACCTGACAATATTGAGAATATGTAAAGCTGGATTTATTTCCACCCAGAGAAAAGATTTGTCTGGCGTAAACGTACTTCAAATTTAAAGTAGGATTTGCCATATGAAGTGCATCCTTTTAAACTGAGGAAGATAAGAGTACGTCACATGGTGGTTAGTGCTGAGGCCAAGTGCCAGAAAATGAAGACAATGCCAGCTTCCACTGAGCACCAGTGCTTCATTTTGTCTTCCACAGGATATGCTGGCAAGTTGCACAGTTGAGATGCAACCATCATTGTATAGACCACCACATATTCAGCTTGTGCTTTGATACAACCAGTTTTTTTTTTTTGAAACAACATACCACCAGGCAGGATTTGTACTAATTTATTTTCTAGTGTTGGTCAATTCAGAGTGTCGACAGTGATAAATGACTTCACAAAAGCCTTTTGTTCAGCTAAAACATAGGCCGCAACTCCAAAACACGCCTCTTTGCCCTTATTAAGCAGCATCTCACGATGCTATAGATGTCTCCCTCCACCCCTCAGAATATGGGGCCCATCAATCCGCCAATAGGAGAAAGAGAAGCCCTTACATTCCTCTAGTTCTCTGCATCCCTACCTCATGACCCAATGACCCACTGCATTCATGTCTCTCATTGTAACATACTATGGGGTAGTTTCACACTGGTGAAGTACAATATTGACTTCTTTTTAAACCGGACTACTTTTTAGGGTAAGTCAGGATGTAGGTATTTCAAATGTCCTTGTTGTTGTGTCAAATGAACATTCAGGACTTTCTCCTTTACTGTGGTTAGTATTTTCTTCCACTTAAAAGTGAGATTCTGAGCTTTAAAGGAATGCTCTACAAAACATCTATATTATATAATATAATTTATGATCACACAAGTACATGAACTCAAGATAGTTTTCAGCTTGTTTTTTGACTGTATGTCAAAAGCATCTGCTGCATGCTCAACATCCTAACACCCAATGCACACACAGACACTCACACACAGTCCCTCACGCTCTAGTCGCAGCATCATTGCTCGATGAAGCACAAAACCCCAGTGGGATGCTGGCCAGCCTTTCCTGCTCCCTCTATTCAATGCGACCACGTCCTTGACAGACGGAAACAAAAGCTCTGCGGTACAGTGTCAACATCAGATGGAGCAAATCCAAATTTGGCAACAGTAGATGCAGCGTACAGTAGGACGCTGACCCGGGATTTCCAGTCATGTAGCATTTGTTTGCAGTCGTTAAATATGATCAAATGTCTGGGTATGTGTATGTTCTAAGCTTTACAATATCATTAGTGGTGGCCTTGAAATGCTGGCAGTTGTAAATTAGATGTAAAAGTTTATTAAAGACTTCTGCTGAATGACAGACATATGTAAGAGAGACATATGGACATTCTGCAGTGTTAAAAAGCATGAAGGGTGGGGTGTGAATTTGCATGACCTCTTTCTGACAAGCTGCTGTGTCAAGGCACTGTGACTGTGTAATCTTCACCGTGGATTAAAACAATGTAGATTAGATTTTTTTTCCCACTCTATCTCTGCTTCCACTCATTTTCCTACTCTTGATTTGTCACTGTTTGTTTTTCGCTTGAATCTTCTTCTGACCTTGTTTTTTAGTAGGTAGAGCGTGGCCAGAATCAGGTCACATGGCCCGAAGCTGGCCTCACCTGCCGTTTTCTGCCTGCCGGAGCAGATGGTGTTTGTCTGTGACCCTTTCAACACCTTAGAGGACATGGAGGGACAGGGAGGGACGAGGAGGGTGGCCGGCCAGCATGGAGGGGGGCCCCGTGCAGAGCTAATGGGAGGTGTGGAGGGGGGACGCAGGGGACTCAGCTGGAGATCCACAGGGTTTGTGTGGCGTCGAGCTGATGGCTGCAGCCCAAGCTTAAAGGACATTAGCGACGACATCTGCCGATCAATAAACTATTTGTCATGTTCATAGAGCCATGGAGCTTCGAAGAAGGCACAGATAGAAAGTGGAGGTCAGATCAGATGTGTGCTTAGCTGAGGGATTATAGGTAATAGGACGGGGTTTTTTTGTGTAAGTGAATTTGCTTGTGGGTTGAATTAAAAAGTGACCATTTTTTTCCTGTAACTGCTCAACAGTTCTTCCCTGTTCAGGCATTGTTGGATTTGAGATTTTGGATTTCAAAGCATAATCAAAAACTGACTGTTGGTTTTTTAAAGGTTAGTTTTGTAAAATGTTTGTCCTTTGTCAGTGTTATTTCCATTGTGTCATTTGGATTAGTTTATTCCAACGTTTCATAATGGTTTTAACTATTAAAATGACAAATCCACTAATCAAAGGTTAAGTTAGAGAGAGAAAAACAAGTATGTGTATATACACACCAGAGTAAAAGACCACAGGAGCACGAAGCTGGGAAACAGATTTACAAATCTGGACCTTTGCTGATGTTACTACAAGGCATATCTGGCCTCAAAGACGCCTGTGTGCTGCCGGCGGTCTGAGCGATATGAAAGGCTGTAATCCTCAGCTGAATTATGTGGCGAGGTCTGTTCTGTCGATGAGGAGGTGGATAGGGTTCAGGCTCCTGCAAACCCTCCAACGCCCCAAGGATCTGCCGTCTCGCTTGGGCAAGAGCCATGCATTTTACAACTTTAATTGGATAAGTTGACCGGTCTAATGCAATAATTTGATCATGCTAAGCTCCAAAGAGATCTAATACACTCACAAAGATATGTGTGTGCCCTCTGAAGTGAATGACTTAGCCTAATCCATCCATTAGAGGTCACTTTATGACCCAGGAGTCCAGTCTCTAAAATATCTCAAAAGAGCCGTCAGTGGGTAAGTAAATTAATCCGTGAAACCTTCATCGGAATTTGGTAAACAGAGCTTTTGAAAGCTTTTCCTTCTTTTTTTTACAGTAAGAAATGCATAAAGATCTACCATAGCTTGGTTTTTAGCATGGAGTTGCATCTCTTTTCTCTTTTCCGTCATTGAGGAGTTAACAAGCAATTAGTTAAGGAGGTGACACTGCTGCTGCCCTGCGTCACAAGTCAATATTTGCTAGTTTGTCTCGGCAAAGATTCACTATGTCTGGCTTTGGACACACTGGTCTCCCGAGTCCTGTAAATGCAGAGCGCTCCAGCCTTGATTCATGCCCAAAGTCCAGGCTTGGCTAAAATAAATGCATCAGTTTTATGGAGCTTATGAGAGGAAGAGGTTAATCGAATGGGTTAATGAAGCCTTTTACTGATGCTCCCTCAAGGTTGTTTCATAGCTGCATTCCTATGCACACTCGGCAAGAGTGCTTAAGCAGTGATATGCTACGCCTGTCTTCCCTGCATTGCCTCCTTTTCCACATATCACTCACCATAAGCCTCTGTGTTTCTTTTCTGGAACATTCAAGGTTAAGTATAAAGCTAAGCAGCTGCATTTATTCTGAAAATAAATCTATACTTAGCATAATGGATCTAACCTTTTTCCGCAGTTATGCTGCTGCAATCAACAATTTTTGTTAGTGGTTTCACAACATGCATATGCAGTGTTTTATAGGACTTGTGACATGTATTCTTGGCATTTGGATTGAATGGGGTATTATCAGCATTCCTCAAAGCAATTAGCTGTGTTTAAGAGCTGAGTCTTGCATGATGGATAATTACCACTGTTGTTTGTCTAAGTGAGTTCTCAGACACTAATTTGAATGTTTTTGTTTAGAAAGAAAAGCACTTTTATTAAGCATTGTTTTCAAATATTACATTTGATTGATTTCCAGTCACTCTGTTTTTTTTATTTGTACAAACAACGTGAGTATTCATATAACCTTGGAATATAACCTTTGGTTGAGTTTGTATTTCCTTTGTTACTCCTTTTTATACTCCCGGAAATTGTGCAGATTTTTTTTTTACTAATGTCTGCTGCAAATAGTTTTGAAAAACATCCTCACATTTAGATAAGAGGAGCAATAGATCCTGTGTGGTTGGGATTGTTGAAAGATTCTGTGTGGTTTTGGCTGGTGGAAGTCACAGTGGTTGCATCCATGCTATTTACTTCTGGCTCAGGGCTCTTTGGAAAACATCCTCTTATCTATCTGGGGAAACAGGAAGAGGTGAAAATGTGTGAAATTCATAACATTTCAGTCATAAGAGGGTGAGTCCTACGAGCAATGAAGTGATGATTTAGAAAATCTGATGTTTCTTTAAGTAGATGAAAAAAAAAATGCACCAGTGTGAGTGAGATAACTTAACATGGTGCATTTTGATTCAAGAATTCAAGACACAATAAATCACTGCATTAGAATATAGTACTGGATATATGACCACCAATTTTAAGAAAAGAACATGTAATAAAAGAAAATCATTGGTATGCATTGGGAATCCCATTAGGTAGTGGATTGTCAATTGTTTGGGAAGATTTCTTTTCCTTGATTAATATATATCAAAATGTTATTAGACGGTCGGTATTGCAGCTCATTAGGGCTGTAACAATACATCAAACTCAGGATTCAGTTCATATCACCGAACGTATTTTTGACCCATGATTCAAAACAAACCTTGAATCTTTTACCAGACAAAACGGGGAATAAGGCACCAAAAGGACTAATACTAATAGTAATTTAAGATGTGGTAGCATTGGATCTGGACGGGAAGGAGAATTCTGTGACTCTGGGGTCGCGATTCTGCCTTCTCACTCCGTGACACAGGTTTGTGGATCTGAGTGTCGCGATTTCGGTTTCATATTGCATATCATTACAGCTCTATAGATCATTGTCATGTACATCGACTGGTCAGAACGTTGCATTTTACATTGTGTGTACTACCAAGTCTGATTTTGAGGAAAGTCAGCTTGGTTGGTTTATGGTGCAAAACAAGGCTTCAATAGCCGTGTTTCCATTCACATATATTTCGCATCAGAAAAGCTGTACGCTCGCTTGAGGTGGTTTTTGCCTTTGTTAAAGAGTTGATGCGTTAAATAGGATATGAAAATGTATTTCCCGAATGACTTCTGACGTTAAGAACATTTAACCTCCAGCATTGATCAGCAGTATCCACTGTCGGCATCTTGCCATTATCCCACAACATGTCTTTGTCTCCGGACAGCATGAAACAATACAAAAAAACTCGCCCAATTGAACAAAATTCCTGAAGACCTCTCTGTGTTTCTCTTGTAGATGGGTCAGATGGCTAAGGCAACTCGTTTTGTTTCCAGTTGGCAACATGTTCTTCTTCTACTCCGTTTGCTGAGACTGATGTTGATGGAAACGCACCTCATTCGCATTTGTGTTTCATGACATTTCAAAACTTTGCTTAAAATTCCCTTGACAACTAAATGGAAACACGGCTAATTGGTGTCTTGATGAAAGTGTTGCATTAAAACATCACTACACTACTACCACACTGAGTTTCAGAAATGAGTAAATGCTAATGGTAAAAACAGTTAAAGCAAGGACCTCCTCGTGACAGGAAACAACAGGCTTTTGTGATTGTAAAAATGTGGTGTTAATTTAACTACAAGTAACAGTAGCAACACTGGTGTGAGATAGAGGATACCACTGAATTGTGTCATGGTATGAAAGTCCCATTTGTTTACCATAATCACACAAGGAATGTTGCGTATGTACATTTGAAAGATTTTCTGGTGATTAATTAAAGATTAACTCCAGCAGCGTTAATCCTGCTCATTCCAGTCTTGATGAAGCTTTTCCTGAGTTCCACGAGGAATAAAAATCTCACTGGACCACCATTCTGACTATCGTTGCGCCCCCATCCCCCTGCTTAATGAAACATGACAGAGGTGCATTATCGCTTTCATTACATTACACTCTTCATCTTGCCACACGGAAGTTAAACGACACAACAGCCAACATACACACACATGAACACACAGTTTCTTGCAGCGTGACCATTCATGTGATTTGCATCTGTCTGGGCGTTGTAGCTGTGTAGATCCCGAGCGGGCCTGTTTTGGGTAAACAAACACGCTGCCTGTCTACAGCTTGGCATTTCCTTTGCTCGTCTTGATGTAGAAAACACCCCACAGCCCCCTCTTCCCTATAAAGAGTCTAGCCATGTTGACAGCTAAATATCTCCTGGATTCATTGTAACCCACCCATACTCTCTGATGTGTTTCCAAATTATTTTACACCGCTTATTTTCCTCACTTGTATCAGACATTAAATAGCAGTTCTCAGAAGCATGTTTAAGCTTAAACACAGCATGGATGCCAATCGTCATCAGGGTACTAGAGAGACGGGAAGGAAACAAAGTTGTTCATCTTCTCCTCCTGTGTCTGTTTTGGAACACACACCTAGACTGGTCGAGTAATGCCTGCCCCGGCCACTCCTGGTCGCTCATCTGTGATCAAGCTGCAGGGGATTAATGTCATGGAGGAAAAGTGTGGCTGATGGCTGGAGCCCTGGACAGGATGTTTGTACATTCTTACACACAGAGTAACAAAGTGCATTTACTCTTACTTGAGTAAAAGTTTCAGGGCCCTACTGTAGGTATTTCCATTTTCTGCAACATGACATTTAATAGAGATAAATTTTAGTTTTCACTCCACTACTTTTGTCTGATGGCTGGAGTTGAAGCTTTACATACAAAACATGATGAATTTATAATCAGCATCATCAATAAATCCAGTTTGAATAATACATCCATGGGTTTAAAGGCTTAGCTGTCATAAAAATACAGCACTATGAATGAGAATTTCCTGGAGAGAGTAATTTTCTCCTACATTTAGTTGTGCTGGATGTTGTCGAATTGTGTTGCAAAAGATATTGAGCTAAGTTGAACTTTTTTGTTGGGTTAGTCTTATAATTTGTCTTAAAATACTCTAAAAAAATAAAATACATAAACTTGCTCAATCCTACCACATAGGCCCCCAAAAATACAATGCAAATAATGTAACAGGATCCATACTTGTAGTTTTACCTTGTTAAATTGCCACTATAACGTTCATAAAGGATGTATTCTTCCACCACTGCACACACACTACCACAACCACCAGCATCCCTTTAACCCGAACCACTCTACACTGTAGTTCAAAGGTGCTTACATACACACACACACGTTTCCTGTGTGTGCACACGCATGTGCACAAATGCACACTCACAATCACGAGCATCCCTTTTCCCTCAGACCACCTTGTACCCCATTACAAATCCATATCGACCCGCTGTCCCTCCAGCCACTGTCCCAGCACCGTCCTGTCTCCCTCATTACGCCCCCCCCTCCTCCCTGAGGAATGCTAACCTAGCGTGTGTGTGTGTGTGTGTGTGTGCGTGTGTGCGTGTGCACGTGTGTGTGACAGTGGTGGAGCCAGGCTGGCTGTGTGGGCGGCCGAGTGTTTCCAAACAGTGGAATCTGTCACTGACACCCCTGGCAGAGCAATAAGCAGCGCCTTAATGAGCCCAACAGATCACTCAGCACAGTGAGCACACACACACACACACTCATAGGTGCATGAATATAACAGATGAAGACACACATACAATGCAATAATTTGACAGAATTTTAGTTGCAAGAACCTATATTCACCTATACATATATGTATACAATATGTACAATATACAATATGTGCATACAATATGTACAATATACAATATGTGCACATACTGTGAACACACAACACATGCACACACTCATACACTTTTATTGTTGCATGCATGCACAAACCCATACATTTTACATGCTTGTAAACCTATACATACACACACATTGTGCACACACAATTAGTTTGTACATACTCGCAGCACTATACAAACACACACACACACACACCCCAAGACTCTCATTACGCAGTTAAAATGGGAGAAAACGAAGTTAAACAAACATTGTCTGTTTCCTGATTAGAAGAAAGAAGGGGGGAACCGGGGGGGGGGGTGGAGGGGGGGTCTTGCTGTGACTCTTTCTGAAACAAACACCGTGTCTTTTTGTTGCCCTGCAGACGTGAGCCATCGTTCAGCATTTGCCACTCTCTCTTGATCAAATTACAATGGAACACTGCCCTTAATATTTCTTGATTACGCCGCATATTTATGTGTTAGTGCTGACTCAGCCATCTATTTGTCTTTTCCACCCAAACGGCACAATAGTGTCTAATTGGTGACCACCTGCCCTTAGAATCAAATCACACTCGCTCTATATTCAGATTTCCTTGCGAGACAGCTGCGCTTATGATAAACACAATTACCCCTCTGCAGGACATTTCGGTCACATACGCAATAATCAGGCATCATGAATCTTTTGTGAGTTTTATGATGACAAATGGGAATGTGGCTGCCAGCTTTACGAGACATCTGATAACGAGAACGTGACAGGACCTGTCAATTTTTTATGATTTCCATTGGGTGATGCCAGATTTCTCAGAGTGAAATTAATCTACCTCCAAACCCAGCGAGTGACAACACATCCCTGCATGTTTATCTCCACTCTTGCTCAACTTGAAGCCCCCCTCCCTTCCGTTCTCCAGCAAACTAATTTTCTCACATGGTTAGTGTCATTGTTCATTTGGGCATTAGTGACCATGAATGTGGGGCAAAGTGGCAGCGATGGCCCCGGCTCTAAGTCAGCGCTGTCCTTTCTTTCTCCTCTTTAACTGAGCGTTCCTGTCACTAGGACCCTTTTAATTCCCCCTTTCACCCCTCCGGTGCCCGCCCCCTCTTGCACTGGTCCTATTGGGGAGCAGACAATAGAGAGTGTCCCCCCTCCTATTCTGCCTCTTCATCCCCCCTTCTCATCTCCCTCGGCCCTTGCAGGCGTCCTGCTTGGTTGAGGCTGTGGGTTCCAGGCTGCAGTTTGTCACAGCCATTCAGCTGAGACTGATTGTGATTGCGGCAGATGGGCTGGAGCCTGCTCCGTCGCTTGGTTCAGGCAGACCCAAGCACTTCACCCTCAGCTTTTTTTTTTCTTTCTCTGGCTTTCAGATTCTGTCCTTCGCTCCCTTGATCTTGATCTCTTCCTCGGTTGTCCCTATCTGTTTTTTGTCAGTCTTCTCTTTCTTTCTCTGTGTTTTCTAAAAGCTCTGTGCCCCTTGTCCAGACTAAAATGTGCAGCCACTGTTTTCAGATTTAGCCTCTGGAGGTGGATTTAGTGGTTTCCAATGGGCCTGCATGATTAATCGTTATAAAATTGTTCATAAAATTTTTTTATGACTTTGGATGTCATTTAATTTTACAAGCCAAAAGCATCACAAACATTACTACTTTCTTCTGTGAGTTTTAAACATAGACTGTATAAAACAGGATATAAAGCGCTCCCAAGCACTGCAGTGCTCTCCCTTCTCTTCATTGAGGCCTCTATTTTTACATGCTTGTGGTGATGCGCAATGTGCTATATGTAGGCCTGCATGATATTGCGATATACATTGCGATATGAAAATGTGTACATGTAAAATTGAACTCAAACAAACAATCAACAACATAGTCTGTGCCCCTTGCCTGGCCTTATGGCGGTACCAAAAGTTGGAAGTTAGCAAAGACCTATTATTATGACTATGATAATGACTGTGTCAGATAAATGCAAGTGCCTTGCAGTGGAAGGTGGTAAAATATGTGGACTGTTTATTACAGGAAAACATAGCACAAATTTGAAAGTAGCGCACATTTGAGAAACGAACACAAGGAGGCTCACCTAGCTTACCTTAACGAGGTAAAGGAGAATGCCAAGCCCCCCCTCCCCGAAACAGAAGCTAACCCCGGTAACGTTACGGGCATGGACGTATGGATACGTAGGTCCAGCAGCGTGACGGAGACAACTGACAACTGCAGGACAGAGAACACTACAGGCTGCTTTCACCGGCGATATGGTAGCTGGTTAGTCATACGCTGGAACACCAAAAGTGGGAGGGAACGTGGGTTAATATGTGGATTAATACTGGGAGGTCTACACAACTGTGTGAATCGACTGACTTCAAAAAGTTCAACGCTGTACTCGAACCAAAGTTCAAAAGACCTTGATGTCTGTCTTCTTTAGTCTGTTGGCTGTTTAGGTTTTTCTCCTGGAACACGTCAAACACATTCTGCACTTACTGCGGACTGTGACTGTTTACAGATCTGTGCTCATCATCATACGTACATTGTTTGTGCTGGTGTTATTGTTGAATACACTGTGAATACTGTACATATTTCAATAACTGTATGATGTTTTTGTTGAGTTATTATTACACAATACTTTTCAAATCCCCCGACTAATAACCCCTTATTACAAAAAAGACTAAAACTAATACTAAAACTGATTAAAACTAAACTGGATTTAAAAACAAAGTCAAAACAAAATAAAAATAAAAACTAGTGAAAAATGCAAAGCTATAATAACCTTGGTTTGGTACTGCCAATTTCTTTTGTTATGTCATGGTCAAAAAAATTGGGATTCGTATTTTTCCCTGAATCGTGCAGGCCTAGTTTCAAACCGTTTTTAAATAAGGACCTCTGTATTCTTCAAACTAAATACTTGTAATATTGTCTACAATCATCTGAAACCCCCTGCACACACACCTTTATCACATGACTAAATACAATTCACAGTGATTGACCAAGTGGTGCAGGATCTAAACCTTTCTTCACATACTGACTTCCATTTCTTCCACATCTTGCCTCTCTCGATGATGGCAGGTTTTTGCCTTCAGTCAGGGTTGTATGACACATCATAGTTTTAAGCTCTCTGACACCTTTATTGTGGAATAACTGTCTTTTTTCTGTTTTTTGCTCTTTTGATCTTGATGATCTTCTCTTCTGTCCTTTTTTGTCACCTTTCCTGCCTCTGCCTCTGTATTAAAGAGCCCAGTCAGTGGTACATCACAAGCCGGCTGCCTCTTGCCTCTTCACGTCCCCTTGTTTGAGTAAAACCCCCCTCGACACTCTTGTCACCCCCCAAAAACTCCTCCTCCTCCAAACCCCCACCCAAACCTCGCTTCTCTTCCCCTGAGAATAGAGCCACCTTCAGCGAGGCAGCGGAGCAGCCGTCTCCCTGAACACATGTTAAACGTTCCGCAAGCCCAGGGAGGAGGGACACAGTCAGAGAGCTGGAGAGAGGCACAGTGACAGGCAGAATGAGAGAGAGAGAGAGAAAGAGATAGAAGCAGAGACAGACTGTGGAGAGAAATATTCTGAGAGATAAAGCCAGGAGGCGGGGTGGGCGGTAGGGGGGGTGGCACACAGCGCTGTGTTTGTGAAGAGGAGCCTCTGAGTGTGTGTGTGTAGTGAGAGAAAGCATAGCGCAGAGGGAGAGCGCATGCAGGCTGAAGGAAGAGGAGAGGGAAGCGGTGTCGAGAGAGTCAATGCATGTTGCCAGATTCAAAGAGACGGGGAGGGTAGAGGACAGACGCAACAAGGACTAGGAGGAGAAAAGGGAAGTGAGGATTTTGATTGTTTGAGGGGAAAGAGGAGACAGATACGGAGGAGAGGCAGTTTGGTCTCAGTCAAGTAGAGAGCCAGGCAGGGTGCAGTGTAGAGCAGGCAGTGCTGCATTGTGGATGCAAACTTTATCATCTGCGGGATCAGTGGGTAGCAGCTGCCGAGCAGGAGGACAGCGTGCTGGTGGATTACCATGTGTGTCTTCTGAATGCACCAGGATGCTTCTTCATCAGGGTAAGAAGCGGACAGTCGTCAGCATACATGACATTCCAAAACTGCATTATTTCTTCTGCAGCTGCAAGATTGTACTGTTTTGTTGAGTGATGTACATCACTCTTTTCTGGAGATTCAGGATATCCACTGATATGTGCTATACTATGTTGTCAGAAGAATACGTTCAATCTTCTTTTTGCACCTCCTTCAGCCGTCTTCACTTTGTCCTGAGCTGCAATTTTTCTAGTAATCTCCAGAGCAGGGGAAATATTTCATATAGCAGCATTGTACACATGTGCAGGGGATGATCTCTGATTTGCACTGAGCCCGATTAGCCAGTTGCAGAGGGAATGACATTGCGTGTCCTGTTGCTAGTGGCAACAGCATTGGATGCTGCGTAAACCACTTTGATTCTGATTGATAACAGAAGGAACCAGATACCCATTGTTAAAGCAGAGGTAAAACAATTGGGCTTCGCAGGAGATTTGTATGTGCAAGAATGCACATGTTTGTCTTCCTACTGCTTATACTCTTTCTTTATACTCACTTTCTCAAGCAGATTAAGATTTTCTCCCCAGCCCACTAATCCCAAACTGAAATGACTGGTGTTGAACTGGGTATGGATACAGTTAAGTGGTAGGGAATATGGATTATGTAGCCTCCCAGTTATGATCAGCTTCTCTACAGCTCCTTATTAATGTGGCATGAAGTGCTGCAGTGCTAGTGTCCATATGTCAAAGTCACAGCAGGTCAGAGGTCAGCATATATATATATATATAGTCAGCAATTCTAACAGCAAACAGAAAGAGGGTATGATGCTGGCAACCAACATCCTAAATGTAGAATCCAGGACACTGGCTTTATATATTTTTAGCTGGGTTTGTTATCTCTAAAAACAGAACTGCAAGAGGACATGAAAATGAGAGCATGGGAGAGTATGGGAGGTATCATCCTTCACTTGCTGGTGTTGTCAAAGTGCCAAAGAGAAATGCCAGTTCCTGTCTTTTTTAGAGTTTGAGTTGAGTTTTTCTTGCCCTGAGAACTGGACAAAAATAGCATCTGTCATCTAGTAGATGCTTCACAATGGGAAACCCCAATTGATGTTGGTAGCAGTAGTTAAATAGGGTAAGCAAAAGTAGTTTCCTATTTTGCTAATCTAACATTGCTATATAGAGAAAGCTAATATTGGTCTGACCTTTAACCCAAATATTTCCCAGTGGGAAAGTCACAATAAGTCACAATATTGCATTTGAAATTCCCCAAACTATGAGACCCTCAGGTATAATAAGGGATGTGGCCAGTGACCTAACTTTGCATGCATTTTAGTTTGAATCTGTAATCTACTGTATAGCCTTAAATCACGCTCACTCAAACCAATAAACCCAAATCAACCAGAGCAGACATCTATCAAATATGTATTTTAATTTCCATTGTATGTACAATCCCCATTACTGTACTTCCTAACGTTTTACAATATAACCATGCGTTCCAGTTTCTATTTAGCCAGTGTCCATTTAAAGCCTTTACTGGGAGCAGAGCAGCAGCCAGTGATATCATCCCACCAGCAGGGCAGATGTGTTGCTGCACTGGGCAGTTTGAGCCTGCTGCCCTCTGAAACCTACCTGGGGATTACTGCGTAAGAGGATTGCCAAGTGGAGGGATTTGATTTTATAGAATTAAAACTGTAATTCCCTCCATCTCGATCCATGTTGCCGTGCAACCATTTCTCCACATTATTATCTTTTCCCTGCGGCCCCTGTTCTAGTTTGATCAGCATGTTCCATAATTACATCATGCGTCCTATATAAGTACTTTTGGTTTAAAAGTCACGAGACAGGAACATTCGCTGTACGTTGTGATGGAATGTCAGAAGTCTCACATGGCCTATGTGGAAATGTTGAATGCCAGTTGGCATTACTAAAGTGATAATCATTACTCTATACACTAAGTTAATACCACTCCAGCAGACCATAGTGATTCATGTGCTATTGTGTTCCCTTCCACCCCTCCAACCCTTGTCCCTCACTTCGCCTCTCACTCCTCTACATCCGATTTTCCCAACTTTTCCTCCTCCCCTTTCGTCTCCTCCCTGTATGTGGCGTTCTGTATTCGGTGACCCTCAGCTAGCATATTGGGTCCAGGTCAAACTGAATTACTGTGGAATGTCCCCCGGTTCAATTGGCTGGCCCAGTGAGCCTCAGCATGGGAGCACTTCCCCTTCATTGACAGCCAGGGGACTTTCATTTTAAAGGAAGGGGGGTGGGGAGGAGCTCCTTCCAGCTTTTACAACTTTTACCATATAATTCCCACTGTCTCTGCAGTGTTCATTGGTACCGTAGAGTAGACCCGCACGGTTCGAGGAAAAATACAAATCACGATTTTTTTTGCTTAGAATTGATAACTAGAACTTTTTTTGACCATAAAAAAAACAAAACAAACTGGCAGTACCAAACCGAGGTTATTATAGTTTTGCATTATTCATTCGTTTTTTTTAAATTTTTATTTCATTTTGACTTTTTGTTTTCAAATTCAGTTCAATTAGTTTATAAAGTGGGTTTGCTAGTTTATTTTTTTATTTTTTGAAAATGCTTAGTTTTAGTTTAGTTATTAGTTTTTGTCTTTTTTGTAATATGGGTTATTTGTCAGGGGATTCAAAAACATCAGAAAAGGTATTGGGTAATACTAACTCAACAATGACATCATACAATTTTAGACCAGCAATAACACCAGCACAAACAATGTACGTATGATGATGAGCACAGATCTGTAAACAGTCACAAGACGCCGCAGTAAGTGCAGAATGTGTTTGACGTGTTCCAGGAGAAAAACCTAAACAGCCAACAGACTAAAGAAGACAGACATCAAGGTGTTTTGAACTTTGGTTCGAGTACAGCGTTGAACTTTTTGAAGTCAGTCGATTCACACAGTTGTGTAGACCTCCCAGTATTAATCCACATATTAACCCACGTTCCCTCCCACTTTTGGTGTTCCTGCGTATGACTAACCAGCTACCATATCGCCGGTGAAAGCAGCCTGTGTCGGAATTTCTGGGTTCCCAGTCGGAAACTGTACACGTCTATGGAAAATGTCATGGTCGGAAAGATATAACGTTATTTGCTCTATGAAAGACATTGACAAAGACAAAACCTAAGGACATTTACTCTATCATTTTAATCAAACCAAACAGATTTTTTTTTTTGGCACCTATAGCACATTGCTCATGACCACAAGCCTGTAAACATAGAGGCTTCAATGAAGAGAAGGGAGAGCTTTAAAACCTATTTTATACGGTCTGTTTAAAAGTCACAGAAGAAAGTAGTAGCGTTTGTGATGCAGTCAGCTCGTAAAATTAAATGAGAACCAAAGTCATTAAACAAAAAAGTTGAAGTCATTTAAAAATTAAATCGTGAACATGGTGAATCGACATGTGATTTTATAACAATTAATCGCGCAGGCCTACCGTGGAGCCGTGAGCCAAAGCAGCCGGTTTAATGATGTGTACGTGGGAGGCACATCTCAAGATCTCAGCACAAGCCTTGTTGAGACGCTCTGTCTCTGTGACTGCAGGCCATCCAGCTCAATTAACGGTGCTTTGAATGCATTCCTCCCCTTTTGCCTGCTCTACATTTATCTTCCCCCACGAGCAGCACGTGGGAACCCTAAAAAGACTGTTGCAGAGCTCTCTTACGCTGCTATGAACCTGTTTTTTGCAAATACATTGTCTGAAAATAAATACATCAGTAAAGGATTTTGAGATTTTGCCAGGCTGCACATTTTTGATTCAAATAGCCAGAACACATTGCATTCAAGCTGAAGTCTCAAGCTTTATGTTTCACTGGATGGTAACAAGTTAGGAAACTAGGAAAATGGGACTATCAGATGCCTTTTCTCTATGTCTCCTGTTGGCTTCACTTGGAGTAATGTCACTCAGGAAAAACATAAAGTTTAATGGTCCGAAACAATTTATAACCTATAAAAGTCTTTTATTTGCTAGCTATCAATGGCTTATTGCATGCACTGACTGTTTTGCCTGGAGACAAAGTATTGCCCAGATACCCTTGCTGACTGTTAAGTGATGTCATTAGAGACAGAACATTTTTTGTGGTTTCTAAACGGATGAACTCGCTCCATGTGAGTTCACTAAGGTGCGAAGACTTGTGGGCTGTTTTTACAGTTACTGCTTTCAAACTGCCTGTTTTCCAGCCTTAACTGCCTTCACATATTATTTTTCTTTGCATAATAGCAGACATAAACATCTGTTTTCCTTTCATAAAAGATTTTATTTATATCTCATATTCATGCTTGAAAGTTCTAGACAAAAAAGTTTTTTAAGTCATAGTCCTGCATGCCAACAGTTTACAAGATAGTATGGTGTTGTCCTTGTTTATTATCCTGCTGACACTTTCACAGGCACATGCATCTTACAAGTTGTTAGATTAAAGCAGTCAAGACCAACTTCGTGAGCACTCCCTCTTGTTTCATATTTCTTCCCTTGTCACAGCGTTGCTTTCAACGGAGCAAGCCGTTTATGAGGTTGGAAAGGGGGTCAGCGTCGTATTTGAGGTTGCGCTGGGCGGGGAATGTCAACAAACTTCAGCTCCCCACTATCTTGGCTGTAAATCATTGTATAATAATGGGAGAAACATGCAGGACAGTGTCCAGTGGCTGGAGGTGTTGGCACAGCTGGAAAGGAAATGGATGGAGGCTGCTAGAGAAGCTCACCTGCAGTAAAACTCTTTTCCAAACACCTCTCTTGTTGGATTTAAGCTCTATTAGCCATTGGGTGAAACTCTTTGCTTAGAGTAAATTACAATGAGGGGAGTAGCTTTTAATTACTTTATTACCAGCATGCCAGAGCTCCAGAATGGAAATGCCATGGCAATATTCCTGTGACCATAAGTACATGGAGGCTGGCTGGGCAAAGGCAAATTTAAATTGATTGATCCAACAAATGAAACTGAACACTTGACTTCTGAAAAGGAACTGTCTGCAGCAAGCAATATATGTATAAATTCTGCAACAGCTGCCCAGCAACTTGTGCTCACAAACACACACACACACATACACCCAGGTGTGTGTACGTAGCAGTAGTGATGGCAGGCCCGTGGATTTGAGTGCTCCTATTTTACCGTACCTTTGTTTCTATTGTGTGTGAACTGACCATTTGTCTGCCTCTGTAAAGGGCTACTGTTTACTCTCTTCTCTGAAAACGATGTGTTGACAGCCGGTGTAAAACACAGCATTTGCACAGTCTCCATGAGTCAGCAGAACATTCTACTATTACAGTACAGTAGTACATGTTGAGTCCCTGTTCCCCAATTACTTCCACCCAGGCCAGCCAGGATGTAAAATACAGAACAATGGATGAAACCTGTCGCTTGCCTAAAGTATGCAGGCCTTTTTTTTACCACTGAACATGTCAATGTGGCTGAGTTAGCGTTTGATTTTATTAAACAGATATTCAATAAAGATACAAGTCAACACACTTGCATCTTTGATTGTTTGCATCTTCCCTTTGCCTAGACATCTGCCTGGCCTATCCTTTTTGGATAACATGTACAGTTCCAGTCCTCTCCTCCCACACCTTTCCAATGTCTGAATTTGGGAGGCTCATTCCTCCATTTTCTTTTTTCTTTCACAAACGGAAAATTCGACAATCTTTACAAAGCAATTGGCCAGGTCTTCAGAAGTGAAAATGAATGCATGGGCATAGCTCTGCTGAGACGTTTAAATGTGTCTTGACAGAAGTATTTTTCCAGACTCCCTCTCTGAATGTGCCTCACAAAACACAGGTAAACTTCTAAATCATGAGGTAATTGTGTGAAGGGAGCTTTACTTAAACTCAATTATGTGTAAATGTGTGTGATTTAAGCAAGACAACCATCACTGAAAAACCTTAGACACACGCATAGGATTATTACCTGTTGGAATGTGAGCGTGTGGCTGGGAATGCCTTGTGATAAGCTTTGTTTTTCTCTTCTGGGGGTATGGAACTTGCTTTTTCTCTGGCTCTGTATCAACATATCTTTCTTCATCATATCTGTGCTTGTTCAGGTCCAACAACAATGCATCTTTTCAGTTTTAAGTCATCTCTCTTTTATGATTTGGACATAAAAGATTAAAACTTGTGTGAGTGTGTATGCATGTCTCAGCATATCTTTGCCAGTGTGTTTGCACATGTGTGTTCATGCATGTGTTCATGAGTGCCCTCTTGTATGTCTGCGTCTATCTCCGTCCCCATTCTTAGCCAGCGGGGCTGGTGAGTAAAAACCCTTCTTCTCGACGGGTGCTGCGGCCATTTTTAAAGCACATCTGCTCATCCGCAATGTTTCGTTTCGTCTGGACAGGAATGCGTCTGTGGCTCGGAAACAATTGAGGTCAGGCCATGCTTGCAGAATAAGAAAACATTTAGGGAGACAGACAGTCAGGCAGGGGTAATCCACGCTTGGCGAGTGCATTCCTCAGAGATCAGGAGGAGTCTCCGAGGATTCCTCATGTCTGATTTTTGCTGCTTCAGAAGTGCGTACATTTGATCTGATCTTGGCTTACAAAATGATGCAGTGAAACCATTGCCCTCACTCTGATTCTGCAGATAACTCCCTCAGCTTGTTTGCAACTCATTCTCACACAGTCTTATAATTGCATTGCATCAATCATGCGCTGTGAGATCATGTTAAAAAAAGTCATGTTGCACCAGTGTAATTAAGATATCCAGAGCTGAGACTTGCCTATAGCTCTGATCAACAACTCAGAGCATTCAACTTGTTGTTGACTTTGGAGAAATTCTGCTAATCGTGACAATCTCAACTTGTTTGACTGCATTTACTCAGTGTGGTGCACACGTGTCCCGTCAACGTCCAATACACAACTCCATATATCAGAAGGAAGTAAGAATAAGGGAAGTTAAGTTTTGGTGTTTTTTACCCACATTGTCACAAGACATTCTGGTGGCCAAGGCAATGTAGGAAAACAATGTATTTGTATTTTTCCTAGTGCATGTGCACGTACTGTAAATATGATCCGGCACACTAAAAAAAATAACATACTGAATGTGATGAATTTTTTTGATTGCATAAAGAACAAAACATGTTGATTAGAAATATGCCTTTTCATAAAATAAAGACATTTCAAGGCTACATGGCTTGAAAGGCATGTGTTCTTTGTGTGCTCACAGTACAACCTCATCACATTTCACCTCGTCAATAATTGATGGTCTGCCATGGTGAGGTAAAGCTCATTGTGCCTGGCTGGCTGGCTGGGTGGGTTGGGTTTGGTGTGTGTGTAGGGTGCTGACATGTGGCTCCTGTTTGTCCACTGCCCTCCGGTGCAGACAGGGTCTGTGGCGGGAGACAGGAGGTCAGGAACCAGCTGTGGGTGAGGCGGTGGAAAACAGGCGCAGGTCAGGCCGCCGTTTGGCATCTTTTTGGTGATTGATTGGACCTGCCTAATGCATTGTGACCAATTGAACGGTCACAGATGTGCAAACCCCACCCCTCAGATGAAACAGATGAGGGCTGATTTTAATGCCATCTCTGTATTTGGTGTTTGACTGCAGAAAGCCTCTTTAGAGAACAACACTTTGATAATGTTGCATGTGTTATTAATACAGGAATTAACACTAGATGGTGAGGTGGGAGATGATTTGTGCAAAACTTCTAGATACTTACAAGAGAATGACATTAAGAATGACTCCCTGTGTCCCCAAAACCTGCAATATTTCAGTTGTGCAAGGTGTAAAAATGCGCAACAAAGCCGTTTTTCATCCCATCTCGGCTTTAACCTCCTGGAAGTTGTAGCTCCACTTTCCTATGAGGCTGGGTTGGATGTTATAACTTATCAAACGCCTCGGTAAGCTCATTGTCCCACACTGGTGGCTGGATTGAAATTTTGGATTGGTGCAGGAGGTTACATAACACAGCCATAGGGCGATTTAGGATGGGAATGACCGGTCCGGAGTCTGAGCCAAAATGTAGCCAGAGTTCCTTTTAAACAGGATGCCCTATGTGGGCCACGAGGATTGCGTGCATATCAGAGCTCTTAACCCAGCAGGAGTGCAGACACTAATACATAAATGCATGGCAGCTCTGCTCTCATCCAAACATTTATGCATCCCACTCGACCACTCTGTGTACATTTGTGGTTCAGCACGATTGGAATGTTTATCTCCCTGTAAGCTTCAATGACAATATTGGAAAGATGGTTTACATTTATGCATCTTTTATACCTGATTTGTGCATTTATGTCAGTATGAGTAACTGCTGCAGGAAAACAGACTGAAGCATTATGTGGTTTTAAATCTGTTAACATCTTTCTACACATAGGAGAGATTAACCACACTTGATAATAAGATGGTGTACAGTGCTGGAGAGAAATAGGAAACCAAAATGCAAGAGACAGCACTTTTGTTCTCTTTCATTATGTGCTTAACGGCAAACAATGTACAATGGATTAAACCACCTGTATGCAGGAGCCGTGATGAAAACACAGCTAAACGTCTGCCTCCCACAATGCAGTTCAAAGCACATGGGTCCAACATGTCAGCTCAGGTTGGCGAATGCTCTTGTTGTGATTGATCCTCCCTCAGCCCTGACAGATCGTGTCTTTGCATGCTGCAGACACCATGAAGCAAACAGTGGCGCGTTGTCTCAATGTGAGCTGGAGGAAATAGCTTGAGAGGGGTTTCTACAGTGTCTGAGCAGGGAGAATGTGTGGAGGAAACAGGGTTGAGCTACTGAGAATGCAACAAGGCTGGTGTCAGGATCACTCTGTGTTGGGATGTCTGTCTTATCTCAAAGGAAGGGATGTACTGTAGAGCTTTGATGCTGTTGGATTTGCATTTGAAAAGAAGGGAAATGATTTTTGAGGTGTGTGTGGGTGGACAGCAGATGGTGTAAACAAAAAATATGAGACAAAAACTGGTAGTTGTGTCTGAGCAGGGGTTCAAACTTACTGTGTCAAATTTTAATGAAGAAAAAATTAGCCTTGTTTTAAAGGTCCAATTAGTAAGTTTGTACCTTAAAAATCAAAGTATAATCTATATGACATCCTTATGAGAAAAGGTCCTAATACCTCTTGCCGCATTAACTTTTAATGCATAGAAACAGTAATACAGACAAAGTGTGTGTATGTATGTGTGTGTGTGCGTGCAAGCGCAAAAGAGACAGCGGGTGCAAAAAGAAAAGGTGGGTGCATTCAAGATCAGGGTTGCTGGTTGGCCTGCTCCCCTAAAGCTTGACAGGGGTTAGGCCTCTGGTGATATCAGGTGATTCCAGGTCACTGGGATCTGCTGGAAGTCCACGTCGACACTGCTCATGATTGGCTGTTGGAATTCACTCAACCAAGCTTTATATTGCGGCCGAGGACGAAAACCACTAGAGGGGGATGAGGAATGTCTACACGGTCAACTGTCAGCTTGTGCTTCTATCACATGCTTGGATGTACAAGATAAAGGCATGGACTGTGGCCTGAAATAATTCCCATTTAGTCACAGTCAAGTGTGAAATATACACACAGCGTATAGACTACAAATAGATACATTACAAAAGCTTCAAGTTTTTTCTTTGCAATGAGGGGTTATTACAGACATTACGGGTGTGCATACTTCTGATTTTACCTCCAAATAAAGTTTATGTAATGTGGAAAAAACTGATGGGAAAGCTTTCTAACTGCTCATGTTTCTCGCCCATTAAGACTTTGTTATAGTGATGTTGTGTTGCCAGATGTCAATTATTACTTTACTATTAGAAACAATGGCCATATTTGTAAAAACTAAGACCAGAGTTGTTGGAATTATCCTGGAACCTGTGTTCTTATGTTCTGACCATGTTTGGTGACACATTTGGTGACACATGAATTATAATGCTTCAAGTTTTTTCCTGCCTTCTACACAAGATAGACAGCCTTTAGGTTGGACTTTGACAATTTTGATGGGACAGGTGACACAGCTGGTAAAAGTTTACAAAGTGAGTGATTGGCAGAATATGTCACTGTCAACATCTGATACAGAATATAGCAGATCGCTATTCAACTAACTTTCATGTGGCTTGAATGTAGTTCAAATATCCCATAATTCCACGTCAGCGCCAATTGGATGCAAATCCCGCCGGTGAGCATTTTGCACTGAAACAGTGTTTTGACTCCCGCTTGTGCCAGTTACTATAATTATGTTCAACACAGAATGTCAAATTGCTCTATATTTGGCGATGATTTTCTCCGGGCGCAGTTGCCTCATGCTCCTTTGCTTCTGGAACATGCCTGTGCATAAGTGGCCTGAAACTTAACCCCTTACAGCGCTGAAGCTCAGCCATAACACAGACTGGAGGAATGCCAGGCCGGTCCTGTTTAACAAAACAATATCTATAGTGAGAAGTTCCAGAGAAGTCCCCCCCCCCTTCTTCACATTTTTTCCCTCCAGGTAGTATAATGGTTTGAAACATACAGTATGTTGTAATAGGAAGAGACACATTGTGTAACTGGAACATGTGTATTAGTCAGTCTCAGGTGTGGAGCAATTCCTTCACACACACAAACAACACCTTCACTTTAATGAATGCAAGTTCCCACACCCACATTAATGAAGGCACAAACTACTCACACTTATGCAGACACACGCACTGCTACACACCCAAACACACACCCCTTGTCTTGAAGCCTGACTTCCTCCCGGATTTGTCACCACCGCACCAGTTCTTTCACAAGTGCCAGGCTCGGCTTTGCCTGGTTCAATCTGGTTTCATTAGAGTGGCGGTGGGAATGGCTTCCACCGGCAGTTAGCATGTAGCTCAGCGCACTCTTTTCTGTCCAGACAGTCGATTCATCCATGAACCATACATCTCCAGCTGCCTCTTAATCACTGGGGTTTTCCCCCCGACAGGTAAGCCGCTCAGAAACAATGCTATCTCGTCATAGACGACAAGAAGATGTTAGTCATGAGTTATTTTGGGGGTTGGGGGAAGGTTGGCGTGGGGTTTGGGTGTCTGCTCCACTGAAGAAATGTGAAAAATGTGCAGGTGATTGTGATTACTTGTGGCTGTCTACTGTATACACTCCTTTGTTAGGTCCCGTGGTCCCATATTAGTTGGCTTTGAGTGTTGTGTGATGTGTTCTTGTGAGAACATAAAGTCTGGAACAATATTTTGATGAAAACTTCAAACATACATCCCAGCTTTCCTCTCATACACAAAAGATGTCCTGATTTCATTCTGGAGCACGTTTTAACCCTGTTTTTATCATTTTTACGTGTTTTTTTAGTGTGTGTTTACTTGTTATTCATTTGTACCTCATTTTGGAAGCAGAATGTGAGCAACACCTGAGTCCTAGACAAATTTTCTTTGGGACAAAAAAGAATGTCTAATCTTATCCTAAATATTTGCTAATTAACACATTCATTATCTTAAGTGACTTAATTAGCATACCTAATGCTATGTACGGGTGATAATTGGCAGACATCACAAGCCTCTTGTGTCAATACACTGTGTTGACATTTAGATCACCATATTTACATCTTTATGAATGCCAATGCAGCATTTGACATTATAATTAATACGGTTTTGGTCTTGTAAAGCTTCAAACACATGTTAAACTGCCAAAGGTGACACATTTGTTGAACTTTTAGACACTTCCAAACACTTGGAGAATGACAAGCTTTCTACCAGCTGTGAGATGTAGACTGGGTTGTCCTGCCGTAGTGTTTTCAGTTATTGTGATACCTCAGGAGAGGCCATAAAACAGGGTTCTTTATTATCAGTGCTTGTGTGCCAAGATTTATCCCATTAAAGTCTGGAATGCCCTCACGTGGGAAACGGATTGGACGTGCACAGTCTATTTCTTTGTTTAGCCTGGTTCTTGTGTGTGTA
Source organism: Etheostoma perlongum (assembly GCA_026937815.1). NCBI lineage: Eukaryota > Metazoa > Chordata > Actinopteri > Perciformes > Percidae > Etheostoma > Etheostoma perlongum. The sequence continues at coordinate 13,919,715 of CM049394.1, forward strand.
TGTGTTTGTGTGTGTGAGCGTGTCTGTGTGGTTGTAAGGGAGAGTGAGTCTGTTATGAGTGTGTGTCTGGTGCGAGGATGCCCTGCTTTTTTTTTCCTCTGAGATTTTTTTGTCAGCAAGCGCTCCGCTTTGTGTGTGCTGAAGATAGACAAAGATGAGGTCTTTTTTTCTTAGACAATAATTTTTGGGGCAAAATAATGATTGTGCAAAAACAGAAAATTCAAACATAATGAGTACAAGTGCCACTGAAATGCAATGTGTCAATTTTAGGGTTCGGACCTGACTGCCTGTGTCACCCACTAAACAATGATCACACATTGACTCTTATTTCATCTCTTTCTTCCTCCTCTTTAGGGAAAAGCTGGCCGTGGCTCGCCTGCAGAGGGAAGTCGCACGGAGCAAAAGCGAAGGAACAATGGTAAAGTACAGTGGAAACTGTTTGTCCCCTATAATCTGCGCAGAGCCAAAAAAGCCACAGAATGCTCACTTCACACACTGTCAAGCTGTGCCAAGCCATCACATCGGCCAAAGTCAATCTTTAGTGTCTCAACACTTCATCAGTTCATCTTAAAGAAGACACCAGCCATTTAGTACAATACTAAACACTACTACCAGTAGGTTGAACAAATTCCAGCCATTCTGCAGGAACAACAGGTACTCAGAGGCATGGTCAGGATTTGTAACATTATAAAGTAGCAGCTGGGACTTAATCTGTCAACAATGCATTGTGCTAAGCTTGACTGGAAATTGCTGATGTTGTGCTTTCACTTATTTTTTAAGTGAACTTGTGTAAGCAGGGGAAAGAATTCTGGAGGCGGAGATCTGCAGACATATCTTTATTTCTCTTTGTCTATGAATGTGTGCATATTGTACAGTGTGTGTGGGTGTGTGTGTGGGTGTGTGGGTGTCTAAGGGAGGTCAGAAAGTGAACCACGTGATGAAGCGGAGCTCAGCTGATTGCAGCCTCCGAGCAGAGGCTCTAACCACAGGCCCAGCTGTTTGACTGCACCCCAGTGATGCCTCTGATTCTCTTTATGGCAGAAGGCCTAAAGCAACAGCACACAAGGGCCGATGCACTGCAAGATTTTCACACTATCATGTTTCTCTATTGATCCCTGAAGGAGAAATGCTTGTTTTTTTGTCTCATCTCTCCTACGGTTAAGGGAGTTCAGATCAGGGGGTAAAATACAGAACAGCGCCCCTGGAGCCGGTCAGAGGTTCAGTGGATTGCTCAAAGGCTCTTCAGCAGAGTAGATTCTTGCAGTCGTGGAGGCTTAAGCTTTTTTAGACATGTTAAACCGATTGTTATGGGTTGATGGAAGCAAATCTACCATGTGATTTGCATCAGTCATAATAGTAATTCAGAGTAGAATCACCTGTCTGCCTCTCTGACCTCTTTGTGACTCTTCCAACACTGTCATCCATGTTGTTCATGTGTATGTGAAAGGTTGAGAAATGATTTCCACGGTGCGTGGCTAGATAGATGAATGGAATGCACGTATCCTCCAGTGAATCCTACATATCACTGCGTGACCATCAGAGTCATGTGTGCAGCTAGAGTTGTATCCGGGTACTGCATGTTGGATTGTAGGAGTATCCATGGCTAATCTAATCAGTTAAGATCACTTTCACACATGTATGGTTCACTTGTAGTCCATTTCATGTCCTCACTGACTCACTGATGTCCTCACTACTATAAATGTACTAAGAGGTCTAAATGGAAACTATAATGGACTGCCAGACAAGTCATCCAATGGCCAGCTTTGGCGACCGTCATTCTGCATCATCAGCGCCACATGGCCCCACAGAGAAAAATGATAACAATTATTGTGCTTCATGGGTTTACTTGTCTTCTCTGGTGTTTGACAAATGAAATGAAGTAGAATACAACCACTTTTCACCTTTAACTTTTCCTTTTAGCATTCTGTAGTTCCCACAGTTAGTAGATGGATATATGGCAACTTATTTCTTCTCTTTGGTACCTGTGTGAGTACATATTATTATTCAGTTTGTGTCCACACCTCACAGTGTCAGCAGTAACCCTAACCCTGCGTTCTTTGGCCTTGACGTAGCCCAATAAAAATCCATCAGACTACATGAAGGCCCACCTCAGACTCACACGAGTGGATGACATACTAATTATTACTTTAGAGGGGTGTGTCTGTGCATGCACAGGGCTGAGAAGGAAAGAGAGAGGGATGAGTTATCTGTGCCAGACAGGAGGAGTGTGAGGGGGGTGGATGGAGGAAGAAAAGGAGGGGGATATCACTAAGCTCCATTTGAAATTGGGATTATCCCCGTTGGAGTCCCCCTTGCACTCTCTCTCTCTCTGGCATTCCTGGGAGGCTTCGGAGCTCCGGCACGGTTCTTCAATAGAAATGAAAAAGAGACTGCTGCATCAAGGAGATAATTGTCAAAGTACTGGCTGTGGCTGGTGTGCAGTGGGAACTGCTCACCAGCCACAGCCTGTGCCCCGCAGACCCACGCACACTGACGCCCACTTCTATGCCCACTCACTTCCCCCAACCCCCATCTTCGCCTGCCAAGGGACTGACCTAGAGAGACAGATTAAAACAGCCACAGACGTTTGAAGTAGCTGTACCCCTCCTCTGTATCTGATGCCTCTCTTTAACTCTCTGTTCCCTGCCTTGGTCTTTCCTCCCTACATCCATTAGTGTCTTCTGTGTAACGTGATCAGAGACACAGAAAGCGACAGTACCACCCATCGCAGTCCTGTGCTGGTTGCTTCTGCTGAGCAGCACCGCGGGGACGTGTTATGGTGCACCATTAGTAGTGCTTTGTGTTGGAAAAGAATGCGAAAGGCATCTTTATGATTGTTAGACACACACTGCTACAATTGTAAGCCTCAGGTCTCGCTTGCACAGTTATGCAGCCGTGAGTGTAAATGAAACGGCATCAACAACAGTTTACTGAGGAGCGTGTGTTTTTAATTGGGTCTCCTGTTGTGAAAACGGTGGCTACTGGCAGTGCAAAAGTACAACACTCTTTTGTTATGGATCATTTGGGAGAATTGCATTAAACCTTGTGAGCAATTTGCTGGGCAATCAGTGTTTAAGCTCAGGGTATGAATCGCAGAGTATTTTACCGCAAACACAGCCACACAAGATGCAGTTGTTATTACTTTGGAGTGATATGGTCTAACAAGCACCAGATCTGTCTCTCGTAGACCACCGTTACTGTCTTAAACTTTATATTAGGGCACAGACATTGGGGCTTTTGGCGTGCAAACTCAACAAAAATTCCAAAAGCAGTGGATTTCCCGTTTGGTGTTTGATGGCGCACAGGTCATGGTTTATTCTATGAGGGCCTCGCTTTCATTCCAACAAAACTGCCCTGTCTGTTTCAAGTGAAACCACTCATTCACAGCCTCATCACCGCTGTAGGTTTTCTCTGGAATTCTTCACACCCCCTCCGAGAGGCGTGGTACAGGGCAGGGCTGCTCTCTGTCTCCCACTCTCTGTTGATGCCACCCTAAAGTGCAATCTGAGTCCGTCAGGAGCAGGATGCCGGGTTTCCTGTCAGGGAGAAAACAGTAGTGCACATGTAGCCTTGTAAAGGAGGGGGCTGGGCTCTCCATTTAAAAGGCATTTAAAACTGTTAGGTAAGATTATGACCACTGGAAACGGCTGTCTAAACAACGTGAAAATAATCTATATCGCTTTGAGAGACTTTATTTTTCTTTGGGTTTTGCGGACGCTCTCTGATGTCTGAGCTTAAACAGACTCGAGTCTCACACATACAGTAGATCCACACACCGTTTATTACAATGTTTGATTCTCTCACCGCTGAGTGAAGCATTTATATGAACTCTAAAGGGACATGTTTTTGCTTGAACTTTATTGTGTAATTCACTTATTTAAAAAAAAAAAACTGATTTCTCCAGAGTATTTCATGTTGAAGTTATAATAAGAATGGAGCTGCTGCATTTGTGAATATAAAGTGGGAGGGGGCGGTACAGTCTGTTAAAATAGGCCCTGGAGCCAAGATAGGAATCAGCTAAAAACTCTCATGTGCTAGGGTCTGCAAGATTCATGTGACATAGTTTGTATCGCTGCATCAAGGATGTTGTACTTCTGAATGCCTATCTTAACAAGTCATAGTACTTCTTCTACTCTGCATCTTTTCTTCAACTGGGTCAAATCTTTACAAGGAATCGTCTGGATTGCTGTGCATCAAAGACAACAGACGGGCTTTCCCTGCAGACTGCGCCAAATCTTTCCAAGTTGGATAATCAGAGAAACCACACAGGGACAGCAATTGATTGTTAATTATGAGCATGGTTCAATGTACATTGGTATATTGTATGAGTGCTTCTACTTGGCATAACAAAAGCCTAATTAGTTTATGGTATTGAGGCTATATCATGGTTTATTTGACAATGATTTATTGGTGTTTGAAAAAGCAACTTCAGGATGGACATCTTTTGGAGTATGGCGTCCAGCAGATAAAGAGAGGTTTTGAGGGGCTCCCAGCTTGAAAAGACTTCGGTCCTCTTGGAGATCCGACGCTGAGGGACCTTCATAGAGTGTTTCTGACAGCTGTTTGGATGGTGTGTGACAGCTTTGAGGTTCGGGGACCGGGGTGGGGGACTCAGGTGCTCAGGTGCTGTCTCGGCAGATTGGCCTTATCAGCCACAGACAGCGGAGAGGACAGAGATGGGGTCTCCTTGGCGCTCGGCACATTCACCGAGTGACAAGCGCTGACAGCCAGGCCCACATTGCATCTCCACACCGTCCCTTTCACCCACTCTCCAGAGTGTATTTGTGTGTGACTGAATGACTCGGAGTGCGTGGGTTGGGTGGGGGTTTTCTCCCTTGGCAATGATAAATGGGCCACTCGTATGATTTAGCATATTCCTGGGGTGTGTGTATTATTTGCTATAGTGCCTGCGGCAGCCTAAGAGAGAAGTGGTACACCCTAATGTAGTGGCTCTCCATGATAATTGAATTGATGGAGCCCTAGGGGACACAGACTGATTTTTAGTGGATAAAACAGTTTTATTTCTATAACAAATCATATCAGAAAACATCTGTCCAGTAGACCTACTGTAGACTATGATTAATATTATATGCTGGAAAGTACTTTGAATGACATTTAATTTAACACATTTTTTTTCTCTCTCTATCTCTTTAACATAAATGCACACTTCGCACGTCTTCTATCTGACCGGGCATTTCACATCCTCCAACTTTTACACTTCCATTTGAATTGCTGACACAAACACACACACACACAGCCAAGTGGCATGTTTTATTTATGAATGAGGAACCTGCGCGGTGTATTGTGTCCCTGATGTTTGCTTTAGCAGCGAGCCAGAGATCTGCTCCTGGCCCTTTGATTAGGCAAAGAGCTCCAACTGAGGGGGGTTTCTGTGTAATGAAGAGATTATTGAGCCCCCTGAACTGTACCCCAAACCCTGCATGAACACACATACTAGTTATACAGTTGCAGATGGACAACATACAGAAACCGAGCCACGGTGATGGCTGTGCGCACTGTACACATGCACTTAACCTGATAGCATTGCAGCTTTTTCTTTTATTGGGAGACAGCATTGCAGGCACAAGGAGATGCAAAGGCCTCTAATTAATTTAGAGTCCTCTGTGGATCTTGGAGGGTATCAGGGGGGTTCAAGTCTTCTAGTAATTCAGCTCGGATGAATACCATTACCATCTAATGCTGTCCAATTACAGAGGAAAGGTTCATTCTGGGTTCCACTACAACTAATACAATTTTAGACAAGTCGATATAGAAGTAATAGAGCAAGCTCTCTGAGCTACAGTATAACAGCATAAGTTAGAATATAACAATCATAAATTAGTTTATTTTTTAGAGTTTTCATTTATTCCACTACCGTAATCTCAGGCTTTACATGATGGTGATACATTTTGTATATCTGGATGGATACGTTTTTTCTAACAACAAGGAAATGAAAGCCGTGTCGCCTGTGACAAAGGTGTGACAGAGGTGAAATTTAATTTTGAAACACTCAATCTGGGCTTGTTTCAGATATGGCTCAGTAGACCGGTATAAAATCCTGCCCGGGCCATTTTATAGATTACTTATCCTACTCTATCTGTAAAGTGTCTCGAGATAACACTTGTTATGAATTGATGCTATAAATAAAATTGAATTGAATTGAATTTTCCAATTTGATATTGCTCTTTCCCCCCCAAACCACTGTATTGTTTGTCAGAGCTGGCTTTGTTTGAGCTGTGGCTGCTAGTTTTATTCCAGGAAAATGTTGCCATCCACTGGAGAAACAGAGTAGTGCATATCATCCATGACAGAGTCAACCGAGAGGAAAATGTTTGCACAGAAAGTTGCCGAGCATGTTTTCATCACATCCCATCTTAGTGTTGACTTTAAAATATCTTCCCAGGGCATTGCTAAAGGCGTGTTGCCCTTTGTAAAGCTTATTAAAAGAATATGCTTTCAATTAGCATACTCTTTACCACAGAAAAAAAGACATGCAGTTTGTGTAGACAATAAACATTTCAAGAACTGCAATGTATTGCTAGGGATTTCTGGCCACATAAAGATATGGTAATGTTTGATTTAATGGCCTAAGGCCTTGTTAAATTGCTGAAATTATATATTGAACAAAAGCAATAGAGGGCTTTTTACTACAATGTAGACCATAAATCCTGCGTTGTTATTGAGGTTGTTGGCAAGACTCTGTCAGCAGACATAGTGGTTGGTGGTTTATGCCGGGGGCGTTAGTTAGGCCATGTGGGCAAGAAAAATCAGGACTAAAGCTACCGTGCTTTTGTGAGAATCCAGGCCAACTTGCTGAACAATACTGTACACATTATGTGTGGTGAAAGAAAAGCCCTTTGTGTTTGTTTGTATTGAGGTAAAATTGGCTAAACTTCTGGAAACTGGAGGTTACACTTGTAATTAGCAGGTTTTTAGTGCCTTTATCATTAAAAACGTACTTCCATCCTTAAGGAAAAAATAGTTGCACTTTGCCATGTAAGTAAATATTATTAAAATGCTGTAGGGATGACCTCCTTTACACGTTGCCTTTGGGCCCATTAATTCCTTAAAGAGAATATGAAGAAGAGCCAAAATGCATTGGTTTTGGTCCAGATATATAGGTCCAGGTCTTGGCAGGGAGATGTATTACTTTATGCCTCTATACAGCTGGATTTACAGCAGCCATTACTCCTGACAGGGAGAGCCTCCCTGATGTGTAAAGAGCATAGTAGCCATAGATTTATAGACACAGTGAGGACCAGAACTGGTTTTAATGGTGACTTGGGTTTAATATTCTCTCTCCCTGACCGATTCACCCAGTTACAATCTGCTTTTGTGACCGGACTCCTGCCAAGGAACAATATACTGTAATGAAATATGATTGTTCGGTGGTTGCATTCAAAGGCAGTATGGTCACAGTAAAATATGCAGTTTTAAAAAATGTTAGGTAATTTACAGTCAGTTGTTTTGATATTGTTTTTGCAGTTTAATTTGAAGGTGTAGCTTTAAATCATGATGTTGATAGTACACTAAGCAAAAGACAAACATCGTCCTGAGGATGTTTTGTCTACATACCAATTTTCCAATCAGTGTTCCTATTCTTTCACACCACTAGATGTCCCCATAATGCTTGTGTGTGATAAACCACTTTAGCTTCTCTATGGCATTACACTGAATAATGACACGCCATGATTGGTCCTTAACATGGAGAGGAAGACTTAAAGAGGACTGTAGAGCACAGTCAGAAGAAAAAAAGTCTGCATTGCCTACTAAAAAGGCAACACAGACCTTTTTTTTACAGGCAGATATATTGTCTATTTGCATTTTCTGTGGCATTCACTAATCTCACCTTTCAAGGCAGATGATGATATTCTTTTCACCAAGGACTGACAGGATAATCCTCTCCTAAATACACAGCTAGAGAATGACGGTATAATCACATAAATAAGATGAAGGGCAACTCAAATTCAAATATCATACTTAGATATTTGAATCTACATCTTGGTTTGCTAAAGAAACACCTTTTGTCATTTTTTCTCTCAGCAATTCTGTCACTCTCTTTGGCCTCGGACCAATTTCCAATTATTTCACAATTTTGTATTTTCTTGACAAGATAGTGACAGATGGTTAATAACTTAAACTTTCAGCCAAGGAAATAGAGCCAATTGTTTTGTCAGAAATTGTCAGCGGCAGCTGATGCCAGGCTTTGTGTGGAGACTGTGAGACTAAGAGAATGTCAGCTAAAATCCTCAGCCTCGCTGCTAGCTGTTGCTCAAAGCTCCTCCGCAACTTTGTCACTGAAAAAACTCACTCGCAATGCCAAAATCTTCCTCTCCTGAAGGAGGGCACGTGCCAGGGCCACAGTCTTTGAAGTTGGGTTTGAGGCGTGGGTGTTTCTCTCTTTCGGGAGCAGGTGGCTGAGGCCATCAGACTGAGAGGAATCCAATTAAAAGCGGAAAAAAGAGCTTTCATTTTGGAATTGTCTCTGGTGAAAAAGACAGATAAAAAAAAAATGTGATCTGCAGGGACCTTGCACACCACAGACTTTCAAAGTTCCTCATGATAGGGGTTAACTTAAAACCTAGCTTAAGATAAATTGTCCATGACACTTATAGAACAGCACTTAAATAGGGTGAGAGTATGTAAAGATATACAAATAAAAAGCTGTAAGGTATTAAGCCTTAATTTCGTGCCTCACAAAGGAAATTGACAATTCAACTAACTGCCTCTCACTGATGAGGTTATGAATTCAAAATACATAAAATGTTAGGTCAAGTGAGGTCAAAATTACATTTACATTTACATTTATAAAATAAAAATAAAGGTTGGCTGCTGTTTTGGTAAGATATTCATGGTTAATGTGCCATTGTTGCACATTTTCTGAGTAGACAATTGGCTGAGAGTGGAGAGTGTGAAGGCTAGGCTACATTGTGGCTGTGAAAGGGCTAGTCTGGATATTTTGAAGTAGGGTTTTATGAGTTACTTATCCATAGTCGCCGTTTGGAGAAGCAGACAGGACTACCGACATAAAAGCTAAGCCATGAATCCTACTGCTGTAGGCGGGGGCAGCAGCTAAACGTATTTTAGACACCTAAACAAATCAATATCTTTTTAAGTGTATGCTATATTTAGAATATTTTAACAGCCGCCAGAAAGCCCTTAACCACGGGGAACTGGAGCGCTATCTATACCCTCTTGAAAGCCGCCAGACTCCTTTGATAAAACTAGTAATTTTACCTCGCAGAGCACGGGAGTCGCTGGTCTACCGCTGCCTCAAATGGTCAGTTAACTGTTTCTGTCAAAGGAGTCTGGTAGCTTTGAAGAGAGCAATATAACGACTTCAGCTCCTTGTTATAAAGGGCAGTTTGACGGCAAGGGGAAAGGGTGAAAATATTCTTGCGTACACTTCAACTGATATCGTTTTTTTTTTAAGTGGTGTTTTCTTTACGTGGCTAGCTTTTAATGCGTGTCCCCGTCACAGCAGTAGCCTACATTGCTTGGCTTCCGGGTCGGGAATCCTCTCTGCTTCGTCTGAGTTGTGTGAGACCAAGCTCGGAAAAATTGCTTGACATTTAGTATGAACTTTCTGCCATAGCAACAGAAGGAAGTGGAGGTTCATTAAGAACATTTTTAAAGCAACAACAAACTATGGAAAAAACGCCATTCTGGCAGCTTAAATGTCATCATGCCCTCATTCCCTTATTTGTAACCAGGATGACCTGTCTTCAAATTAGACAAAAGAAGTTTTTTTTTGTATCACATGTTTTTATGGTCATGATGTTAAATCATTCTGTTTTCACTTAACCTTTTCCAAAGAGGGTCAAAAATGACATCCCTGCAGAGGTCAGGGATTTAGAGGCCATAAATATGACCCATGTGACTTCTGGATGATGAGGGATGATCTTTTGAGCCTTTAGGCCACACGCCGCTGAAATATAACTGTTCTTATTTTTGTGTCCACAGCGAGAAAAGCTGATCCACGAGCTAGAGGAAGAGCGACGCCAGCGACTGGAGAGCGAGAAGCGTCTCCGGGAAGTGACGGAGGAGTCAGAGGTGGGACGGGCACAGATGGTTTCACTGCAGCAGCAATTCTCCAGGTATGAGTCTGAAAGCCAAGAATGTATCTGAAAATAGTGAAGGACTGCGGTGAGCCTTAAATCCTTTTCCCACCATGTACGGATAACATAGAGGATCATATCATCCAAAAATGCTGAGTTAGGATCCAGCCATCTTTGACCCTGTGAGGTTATATTTACTCAAGTACTATACTTATTGAGTAAGATACTTGAGTGTTTTCCATAAAATTAGAATAATTTCAGGTCATAGTACAAATCATAATAATGAACATTATATGCTAGATAAAAGCTACGCAATATAATCCCCCTTCTCTCTCTCCCCACATTTTCTGTTATTTCTCTAGATTTAGGCATAAAATGCCCCAGAAATACTACAAATTTAAATGTAGTTTACCTTGAAAAAGAAGTTTCTGGGAGTCAACTTTCATCTCTTTTTAATAAAAGTCATTGATTATTGGCAGCATTTTCCCGAAATCAACACCCTGTCTTCATAACCTTAAGAATCAATATGAGGTTCTTGCCCTTGCCACCTCCTCATTTCTCATTTCTTTGTTCTTGCCATTTTGTACTATATTAGTACTTCACTGAATTTTCTCTCAGTCACTTGACCTTGTCATCAGCATAATAAGGTTTGATGCAGTGCTTTTGCGTTAAAAAGGGAACTTCTAAAGCGTAAGTGGTCAAACAATGCTCTTGTCATACCTTCAGTAACCCTTAATTCATGCGGTGTTCCTCCATCTCGCAGCCCCTGAGGTGTGACACAAAGGGACGGCAAAATCAAGAGTTGGAGCCGAGTTGATGCCCTAATTAGGTGATAGACATTCAGTGCTTTACTTCACGCAAAAAAAGAATCCAGAGGATTTCACATTAACTGCTTATCTTCTCATTAAGTAGTGGAGAAAATCTTGCATTTTTATGCTCCCAGTGCTATAGTGCAGAAGAGGGCAAAGTCACCACCAGGGGAAGAATAAAATATTAAAGAGCCATTCAAAAGATTTATCGCATATTTGAAAATATTCCATAAATGCCTCTGAATTTTACTAAGTAGTATTTCTAACTTATGTTCAGCTTCCTTACATCCTTTTTATAAAAGCAACTACTTGCTTTCATACAGTTGAGAGACAACAACAACCTTCTTACAGTTTACAGGTTTACAGGGGTTAAAGGCCTTTTAGCCACAGTGTTTTTGGGCATTTCATCCAATTTCTCTGTAAGCCAGTAGCAGTCCATACAGGATATGACCTTTTAAAATGACAGTTTACAGGTAATAGTTAGAATATCATGACTTCCTGTTCAGTCGGAGGAAATATAAATCATCACAAAATCCTGTATAAACCTGTCTGAACCAATTTTGTGTTTCCAACATAGATGGTTGCACCTGTCAAAGTCTCCACAGTTTTTCTGTGCAAGACACATCTCTGTCTGACCTGTGTATAGACTTTTTGAGTTCCCCGAACACCTCGCCAGGAAAAAATTATATAAATTTGTGGAGTACACTCCCTTCTCAAGTAAGACTCTTAAAAGGGGGCGGATGTGCTGTAGCTGTGAATTAGTAGATAGGGGAGCAGCAATATGAGAGTCTATGTCTTGCAGCAAAGAGAATGCACTGCAGTTCTATTAGGGGGGGGAAATATATAAAGCTTTTCCCTGATTGGGTCCTGCACAGTTCCCCTGGGAGACAGATGAATTTGTCGCCACGACAGGGGTCGCCTAGATGGATGGTTCTCATTGGATGCCAGGCGGCTGCTGGTGTGGCTGTGGCTCTGTAATATACAGAAAGATTTCTTTATATTATTCCTTTGTATGGGGACGTTCGCCCGACCTTGCTGCCTCACTCAGCTGTTGTCATTCCAGTCGCTCATTGTCATCATGCTGGATTGCTGTAATTTCCGCGTCTTCAATGTTTTTGTGACTCCTGGGGAAAAGTAAAGGTTCAGCTGCTTCATTTCCACAAGTTACAAAGATAGCTCCCTCCACCTCCACACAATCACACTAACAGGATTTCAGTCTAACTGCCTTAATCTTTGTTCAAGCATTCTATGCGCTTACCTGAATGAAATGAAATGAGTGTACCAAGCAAGTATCTGCGCATGCCACCAACGTGTGTATGGGTGTGTGAGTGTGTTTGCTTGTACCTGGCCCTTCAGCTTACATGGCAGCCAGTAAACGTGGCTCTGTGCCGTGGTGGCAGATGGGACATCAGGTGACTTTAATTAGCGACTTACAAGCCAGAAAAAAGATACAGTACAACTCGGTCACCAGGCCACTAGCAAGTGTCTTCCCATGAACCTTTGCCCCACTTGCAAGCTGTTTTTTTTAAGTCACTGGCTTTTACATATACATCCCACACTTACCGTCAATCTACAATGACAGTACTCATGTCTCTACCACTCAAACTCAGCGAGACCTTCATCCATATCTCCTGATTGATTAAGACTGGTATTTGTGGTGCATTAGGGCAATAGAAACCTCAGTTCATCAATGTGTCTTTTGAGATAACACCCGCAAATCATGTTAAGTGGATATCCAATCTTTTAAATAGACTGGAATCTGTTTGACCTCAGGCAACAATTGATTTGCGTATTGCTAATTAATTGAGGTTGTGCTTTGAATCATGAGGATGGAAGTGAAATCAGGCTAGTAACAGGCATACCAATTTAAATGATGAAAGCCAGCCAAACGTTATAGCAAAGATATCAAACACTATGCAAATGAGGGTGTAAAAAAAGGGTCCAGTCAGATATAACTAAAAGCCATTTTTTTTATAGCTTTCAGTGGGAGACAGAGGTGTTCTGTGAAGATATGAGACAAAAGGTAATGAGCTGCTTGTTAGAGTTGCACTCACACACATGAACAATATCCACAACAAAAAGGAACATATCAGACAGTCACTCCTGCAGCCAGACAAACTCCGGGGAATATCAGCTTCTTAAAGTCTTTGTTTGTGTGTGTGTGTTTGACTCTGGATGTCCCTGTAACAATTACACTTTTTGGCACGGGTTGAATGTAAGGCAGGAAATGCCAAAACTGAAACAAGTGGCTTTTATTCTTCTACCTTCATCCACTAAAAAGCTCAATTTGCTTGTGTTTTCATGGCTGAGATCAGTAAGTGTGCATTCCTTAAGTGACTGACCATTTAGCTCCAAACATAGGTGTACACACACATATGCTTATATCCACACACCCTCCCCCAACCAGTAGGATTCTTAGCCTGGTGTGGGTCACATGCCCAGCCCCTCCTGACTTGGGTCAACCCCCCGGGGCTTCAGCACCACTAGCATGGCCTGTCGTCATTAAACTCCTAACGGATTATGGGGAGACTCCAGCCCACAACCCAGCAGCCTCCTCAGCCCACCCTGGACGTCCCACAACTCCATATGGGCAAGACATTTAAGAGCCAGGGCAGGACAGAGAAGAATTGAGGTGAGAAAAGATGGGGACAATACTTCAAGCAAAACTTAAAATTCTGTCTTCTTGTCCTACAACAAATTAAACCAGCAGATGAAATGACTTGTAGAGAGAGAAATATAATCCATCGAGTGCATTTGGACATCTATTTAACAAGGACACTCTGAGGCCTTGTCCACATCCCCTCTCCTTCCTGTGTTACCACTCAGACAGAATGACCGGTGAGCAGACAAGAACATGGGGCCCACTGGGGGCCCTACGTGGCCTGAAGATCAGGGAGGCAGTTTCCAGGTAATGAGCAGAGCAGTAACTTTATTTTGTCTGTAAACAGAACTTTTGAAGTTGTTTGGTTGCCCTCCACTGCGTTTTCTTATGCTTACCATACTTATCCTCTCAAAGACTTTATTGTAGTCATTCCTCTGCCTGTTACAGAGATTAGACACTTCTAGAAAGGGAAAAGGAGAGGCTTTTTGTTGGCTGCTGCTCATAAGTCTGCACACACACCATACACAGAAGCTCAGGTTCGATATCTTGAGGTTGCGCTGCTTGCTTATGCTCGGATTTATCTGTCTTGTTTTTTTGCCACTTTTGTTGTCTGTAAGACATTTGCAGCTAAATGTAGTTTGGGAATAAATTCCTCTTGACTTCATTGTGCTCGGCAGTTGGATCAGTGTCATTGTCACCCAGAACACATCAGCAAACCCAAGACCAGAGTGTTTACAGCCGACCTGGTCCACTTGACTTTGAATCATTGCCGTCTTGAAGGGCCCTCTTCGTGGCAGGATATGGGAGACTTACGGCTAGACTAACAACAACAGCAGACGATGACTGGTGCCTGCAGATTTATGGCTCAGCAGTGTATTCTTTCTGCACATTACTCAGTGTGTGAGAACATGTGTGTATGCAATGTGTGTGTACATGTATGTCGGAGGCCAATGATGTAAACAGGCAAGAATGGCAGCGTTTTTCAAGTCTGGATGCGTTGTTTAGACAGTCACGCTCAAGTTGAGATCCCTCCACGGTCCGCAGAACCGGGTGTGCGCTGTATGCATTCATGTGCTACTCTCATTACCATTGCACTACTCTGGACTGCACATCTGGACCGGCAAATAGGCTCAGAGGGAGCTGAGTGATTGCAGTCTGTTTGCAGATCAATGCCCTCTCTTCTAATCATCCAAACATGCAGCCACGCCTGGACCAAGTGTTTTAATTTGGCGCATTTGAAATGGCCCCCCCTGCATGCCTTTGGCAGCTTCAGGATTTATCCGGATGAATCAGGGCCCTGTTCAAAACGACACATCTGGGGTCATTAACAGGAAGGGGGGGGGGGGTCAGTCTTTTGAAGTTACTTCCTTACTCCTGCCCAAAGGGGCGAGGGCTGTTAAATAGATAATAGGTGTCTGGACTATTTTGGGAGCACCTCATATTTAAAGGATTTATTGGTCCATTTCAGCCCCTCTCTTTAACTTCCAAATTTGAACAGGGGATTTTGTCTGATTGAACTTAATTTAGGTTGTTTTACTCTATCACTTGTACTAAATTACCAGCCTGCACGAGAGCTTTAGTACCAATTTTCCTTTATTTTCTTTTTTTTAAAAGGGTACAAAGTCTGTGCACTTATTAAGCACCACAATTGCTTTGTGGGTCAAAGTGCAACCTTTTACTTGCTTGTAACTATGTCAGACCATCACAAACACTTACATACACACACACACTGCAGCCCGCTAACTTCCGCCTCAGATTAAACATGCTGGTTATGACGTTTATAGGCATGCTGAACGAGGTCAGATTACAAGCTTTTGCGGAAGTAGGGCATCCATGCTCACATCATGATAGCTCGCCTGTTCTCTCTGGCTTGTGAAGCTGGTGCTTGCAGATTGTAGCCTGAAGCCAAACAGCATGTAATTCAAACTGACCTCATGGTTGCAGTATAGATTGGGTTGTCTGCCAGCTGCTCCAGTTGACACATATACACAGCGGCTGCTATTCTGCTCTATGTATCGTGTTTTATAAGGTTGCTCTTTATCTGTGCGTTATACGTGCAACAAAAGGGCCATTTTAGAAGAAAATGCCTTTTGTATACTTCCTTAAAGGTTCAGTTCACCCACATATTTGATTTCTTGGCTTATTATCTAATAAATGACTTCAAAACAATTATGAAAATAGTTGCCAAATAACTGTCAACTGACTATTTCAGCACTGCATACAACTTGACATTAGGTTTTATCCATCCCTACTCTCTATCTTGACCCACCACCTACTCCATCTTCCCAGCAGTAATGGACTCCATGCTGTCATTGTGACTAAGGTTTCCCACTGGGATGTCTTCCTCAGTCTTTATCTCACATGTGGAACACACATGCCTGTAACCCATTGGGAAGATACAAGCTAAGGCTCCACAAGATGCTTTTGAGGACCAATGGCTTCATTATTGCTAACTGCTTCCTTTGGACGGAGGTGAACATGTGAAACGGCCATCATGAATTTGCTCTCTAAATCCTTCCAAATGTAATATTACTGCCAGAGGGATGAAAAAGGAAGAACCTAAATCTGGTTCCCTCCATATGTTTCTTTTAATTTATGCTCTTTACAGACTAGTCCTCATTTGCACCCAGTTGGCATTGCACATTTCAAGATGTTAATAGAGATTTTTGCTCTTAACCTGTTTCAGTGCCTTTCTGATATTTGCAATTAGACATGAAATGATATTTAAGTGTAGTGTATTTTGAAAAAGCCTTCTGACTTCAAAACCCCCAAAATCTTTTTTTTCACAGCAGTTGGTCAACAAATATTGGAATGAAATTTAACGATTGTCAAAGAATACTAAATGTTTTAGCCTCTTGATCTCTTTCTCTGTGGCATGTGTGTCTTGTTGATAAGGTTAAAGGTCGATGGCGAGAGTCAGCGGTCATGAGGGCAAGGGCCTTTGTAGTGCTACCCCGCTGTAACATGCATGAATGATGTGCATGACTTTTACAGCTCTAAACTGTCCTCAAGGCTTCAAACTGGACCAGCCTTTTCACCAAAAGTGTCTAGTTTAGTTCTTGGGAGTTTGCTCTCTCTTCATTTAGGTCATATCTAAGAAAGGGTCTGCTTGCATGTTTTCTTCAAAACAGCTCTAAGAGGATAAGAGTGGCTTAACATTGGGTTAAGCTAGGCAATCACCTGCTAGGCGTACAAAAGTGATTTGCTGGAAAGGAGTCTGATAAGAAGAATGGAATATTCCGGGCCAAAACGGACAGTTTCACAGGGCCTCGGGTGATAAGACGATTGTAGCCGCTGATGCAGCAGTTACGCGAGGGCCCCCGATGGCCTCGATTCAGGCGCACAACTAGGTGATTGTTCTCCCTGTCATTTCAGCAGCTTAAGGATTTTGCAATTGTTCACCGGTCAAATCTGATTAAAAGGTCTTGGCCAACCTGAGCCTTTGACAGCGCTGACAAAGTGAGAGTGTGTCCGGAGTCAGACAAAGAAATCTGATGCATCTCCACCAATCACTGGTACTTTCCATCATTTGGCACTTTGAAGCTTCTTTCTTGTTAAGGTGAACTGTTAGGAGGTTTGTGTCTGTTCATCCAATTCTTAGACTCTGGTCTGAATAACATTATGCAGTAGAAAAGAAAGAGTTCTCAGTGCTTCTTCAAACCACAACAATCCAGTGCAACCAAGGTAGGATAAAACAGTGTGCAACACTGATGTCTTCTTACCTTATAGTTTTGGGGATTTTTTTTGGGACAGTGGCTAACGTTAACATCGAAATGATATGCTCCTTAAAAAATAAAAAAACAACTATATAGTAAGAAGACATCTGTGTTGCACTGGCAATTTTTAATTTTTTCTAACTCACAGCTTGCTTTGCGTTTTCTATGGCTGAAGCTTAAACAAGTTACCATGGAAGTCTTCTGTGATAAAGTAAAAAGAGAGTATGTACAAAAGACCAGGCTTTTATTTTTAATTTAGAATATAGACAATCTAGCTAATATGCTACTGCAAAGGAATGATGGCAACCCAAATATTGTATCCAACCATAGCAGGGGGGATCAGCAACTCCTGCTTGGTGAGCTGTGAAATATGCAAAGACGCAGGCGGTCATTGGCAAGAGGGCGATGACTAAAATAAACAAGCGAGCATCTAAAAACTGTGTTACTGAAAAGTGGCACATTTGGAGGGAAGCTCATTGAGTGTAACGAGCTAGGAATCTCAGATGGCGTGCAGACATCTCTGATCATGCATCGAGTGTCCTGGCATACACCCTTTGTTTTAGCTGTTCTTGCGCGGAAAGTGTTGATTTTAGTAAAACCAAAGCCTCTTAATCACCCATGTAGACCCACACGACAGCATGCACACACAGGCTGACAAAACAGGGGGATCCCTGTCCTTGGTTGTGCTTCATCCATGCAAGTTCATCCCTGATTCCCGTCTGATCCAAAACTACCAGCCTGCTTTCCTCCCAGCAGGGGCCCTTCTCCTTTGGAGAGGGCTTAACATGGAACATATGGGAAAGTCTTTGCTTGCCAGATCACTGTCTTTGCACAGAGCCAGTGTTGGATAATGACACACTGGAGACACGGCAAGTAGAAGATGAGAACCGGAGATCTGAGCTGACTCGGTAACCTGGCCACCGGACAAACCATTCTGTCTGTCGATTGAGTGAAAAGCACTCAGGCTTATATGATGACTGCATGGCCTATTTTAGCCTAGAGACCCACATTTCAGAAATAGTGTCTGGGTCACTTTATGGTGCTGTGAGAGCAGAGTGCTGGGTGTGCATTCAGATGTCTCTGCATATGGAGCTCAGGGACATCTACACAGTGTTTCTGGCTTTTTTCCAGAGAAACGGTGGTGTTAAAAATGGATGGAAACCCAAGATGAGGTAAGTTTTGAGCTAAGATTGTCAGATTTAGAGAGAGTTCTGGAGTCCTTTGATCATGTTTAGGTCTGCAGAGAAATTTTTCATTGAAGGCTCGAGTTGTGTTAAGTTACAACAGATTCAATGAATAGAAATACTTTTGAATGAAAACCTCCATCGTTTGAAGCCTTGATGACTTTGTGACTTTTGAAACCTAACGGAGTTTTGTCAACTAGTCAGCGCAAGAAGAACCACAACATTTCACCTCTAATTGCCCCGCTGCGTTCTGATGATGCATCACTTTGTTCACCTCTGCCATCCCATCAGAGATGTAGACCTGTGTATTCTGTGTGTGTGAGAAGGAGAGGGGTGTGTTTGCCTGAAGATCGTCAGACCTCAGGCTGAAAATTGATTGGACCCCTAATTGTATTTCCTGGACTGCTGACAAATGCAGCACTTGAAATTCAGCTTGTGCGGCGCGAGGGTCAGGAAAGTCAGAATTTGCTTTCGCTTCCACATACGTCCCTTCAAAACACACACACACACAAACACACACACACACACACACACACACACACACACTCTTCCTTCCCTCTTTCCTTCCCTGAATGATGTTTTCAGTAGGTCGTTGGCAAGCACTTTGAGATTAATCACACTATCACACTGAGCAAGACTGTTTTTTATGTAAAGTAATGCTCTGTCATCTGAGAGGTATAGTCCATCCATCATAAGCATTTAGCAGACTCTCTCACATATAAATAGGATTCAGGAGGCTGAATTTACAGTAATGACAAATTACACTGTTTATTTAGTGGGATGTTTTGCTGGACACTTGTCCCATTCTGTTTTCAGCTGGCTTTACTGCTTGGATTTCATTATTTAAGTGTATATTTTTAATGGTTTTGGAATCTGGAATTAGCTCTAACAAATACTAATGCATTATTAGTGCTTTGATTGAAAAAAAGAAGTGCTGTTAAAAATCATTATAGGCGGTTTGTTGGTATTAGTAATCAGTGCAACATTAGTAGCAAGTACTGGGATGTAATTGTCCAAAGCAATCTTATTTGTGTTGTTGCTCTGCATGATTTGCTAAGGAAAATGAGAGGATAACTAGTAGTTCAGGCAAAAGTTAAACATTATGTTTGGAGTGGATGAATGTTTTTTTAGAACATCAGTTGGTCACCTCCTTGCACTCCTTTTTGTTAGCATATATATATATATATATATATATATATATATATATATATATATATATATTTTTTTTTTTCCTGCCAGAATAAATCTTCCTTCCAAATGGACGAAGTCTTTCTGTCCACATTATAGTAAGTGTCTCCAGTCACTCAGCAACACCTCTAAACTTCAAAGTCTTTTTTTTTGCTCTTTCTCTGCCATCAAAAGCACCACATTCTGTCCAGTGAGATGCCACACATCTGTGCTTTATGTGACTTTGAAATGGAAGCAGTATGGAAAGTGAGGCAGCTCTGTGGAGCTGTTTAGAAACACAAAGGCTCTCTTTCAGGTGTGCATGAATCCCACAGACCCCTCAAAACAGCCTCGCTGAAGCACCACATCTAGACCCCCCCTTTTCCTCCTCCTCTTCCTCCAGCTATAGCATGAGGAAGCAGGCATACCAAGGCATCAAAGTGTTTCTTACCATCCTGCCACTCTGTAATGCACAGGTCGTTGAGGTCTGAAAGTTTGTCTGAAAGTTATGCAGGTATGGCTGTGTGTGTGTGTGTGTGTGTGTGTGTGTGTGAGGGGGGGGCAAATATCATTCATTAAATCTTGCATTGATTGCTTCCCTGGCTCATTTGGCACATTTTTTAATTCATGCTGCAATAGAAAAATTTTGACTCCCATCTGTTGGCTTGCCTAATGATATTTCCACTATTTCTCATTTCAGGTTTCATTTTAAAAGTCCCACATTTACATATTGATCCTGGATGTATCGTAGATTTCTTCGGCTGGTAGCTTGTGACTGATTTCTAGTGCAGCAAATCAACAAAACAGTGAACAGGAGGGCAGTATGCATCTTTTCCAAACAATTCCTCTCATGGAGAAAGCAGTGTGAATCATTAAAGTGTCTTGTACAATATCTGTATCTATATCTGCAGTAATCCCAATTTGTGTATCTTTTGTGCATGTTTCTTGCATCCTACAGAAAAAAGATATGTCACTTTTAGCTGCAATATTTTTAAGGAATTAATGGAATTAAATCAAAAAACAGGTTTAAAGTTTTTTTTGTTATGCAGTATAAAGTGGAAATGTGTGTTTAAACTCAGAGGTCTCTGGAAATACATTTAAACCAAAGGTAATGGCTGTTAAACAACCTCCTGAGTTGTTGTAAGATCACCAGGGATTTATCTTTCAGAGAAACAGATGCTCACTTTTTTATAATACACCAGCGGAACACACTGTGGCTATTTCTGTAGGTGGTCACCTGCGCAAATCCCCTCAGTCCAAAAACTACCCCTACTTGGCATGCTGAGCATGCTTGTCTGCTAGTCCTTGACCCGGTGCCACGTCCTCTTTGCTCTATAGGTTGTGCTGATTAAGGCCAGCATTTAAAGTAGGAACTGGAGGAATCTTCCACTAGCTCTGCCTGCCTGCCTCTTTGACTGTTCAGTTAGCAGCTAGTGGCCTGATTACAGCCGGCTTTATGGCTCAGAATGGACAGATGGTGTGGCTAGCGCCGTCCTCCCCTGCCCTGCATGACTGTGCTAATTCTCACCCGCTGCCGTTCCACAGCCAGTGCCGATCAGTGCAGAGCTACCGGTAAATGATTATACAAGCGTGTATAAAACAAATGCACAGTTGGTGGTATGAATATGTTATATTGTTATAGTTTAACTGATGTGTCGTGAATCAGCACATTTAGTTTTTGTTTTTAAGCTGAACAATTTCAACAACACTTGCTGTACTACTGTTATTTTGAATTAAAGGAAGCAATATAAAGATTTAATTAGTGAGCTTTAGAGGTGCTAGTAGGCAGATTTTGTAATATTTGGACAGAGCCAGGGAAGCTGTTTCCCTCTGTTTTTAGTCTTTATGCTAAGCTAACTGTCTGCTGGCCACATAAGAGTGTTGTCCATTTTGCCATCTAACTGTAAAATGATTGGCAGCAAAATAAGGGGGAAATCCCACTCCAAAAATTCGCATTTTCCACCATGATTGCCAATTCTAATTGAAGCCTTTCCTGTGCCATGTTTTAGTTCATTGTGAATCGAATCAGTAAAAGAAGAAGAAAAAGACATTGTCATGGAATTTAGATAAATCCCACCTGACTATGTCAATGCCCTTTCTCTTGTCAAGATGCTCCTTTATGACAATGCCTGGCTGTCACTCCCCATCCGCTGGTGCTCCTGAATGTCACTTTTATCTGATCATTTTTGTTTACATGATCCCAGCTGGGTCCATAATCATCTTCTGTAGCTTATCTGTTGCTGAATTCAGAAAAGAGAATGCATGTATGGTCAAAGTTCACCCTACAGGGATAAAGATGGCATGTGGCTCTTATTCAGATGGAAATAGGCGGAGGCATTTTTCACATGCACTCTTTGCCACCTGTTTTGCATGCAGCTTGCAATGTTAGCAGCACAAAACCCTAAGAAGCTCAGATTGTTTTGAGCAGACCAGGACTTGAAGGTTAAGGTCACCTGCTCGGTGTTTGCTGCTGTGATTGCACGTAATTCAAGCCATCAAGCAGACACGCATGAGGCTGTGCACGGCTAACGCCTACAGAATCACACACAATAAGTCTGTAAGTACTATCTTTGCACATTTTGTACTCAATACAGTCATTTGGACGCAGCATCGTAAACTGAGCAGAAGTTGGGATTCAATTCAAGAAAAATATCATCCATTTGTGTCTCTGGCACGGATTCAATCCCATCTCAATCTTTTCTTTGTGTTTGTGTGTGCATGCTTATGGAAAAAAAGTCACAATTGAAGGATGCAATGATCCATTTCAAACAACAAACATCAATACAACAATAAAACTGTGAAACAGCTTGAAAATAGATCCTATTTTAGATGTTTATAGCAGAAACAGCTAGTGGCTCTGGAATCATAACATTTCAGACATTTATACCCAAAATAGCCCTGATGTCCTCGAGGCAGGTTCATACTGGCTGTAGAGATTAAAAGCCAGTCACGTTTGGAGTATCACTACTACACCTTGGAGCAAAATGCCTGAGGAGATCTGGCTGCCTAAAACTGCTGCTGGCTAAACAGCACCGTCTTACAAGAAACAATGTCCCAGTTATTTGGGATAATCCACAGCTCTTGTTTTAGAGTATTATCTGAAGACTTGAGTGAAAACCAACAAGTCCTCCAAATTAAACAATTTAGTTTGTTAGTCCATAACAATATGTGTTCTGTGTGCAGGATGGAAGAGACGGTGCGGTCGCTGCTGCAGAATCAGGGCGTCGGGGAGCAGACTGCTGTGGACACGGTGGACATCATGAAGGCCTACAAGGTAAATTACAATCCCAGTGTCTGTCGTACTTCCTGTGGCCATTCGACGGGACTAACATGAGAGAGGGAATGGAAGTGATCATTTGAATGTATAAGCATCTTTCTTTCTATTTCACTCATTTCCATTTTGGCTCAGAAAGTGTTGAATAAAACTCTATTGAGCCAAGGTGAGAGTGTTCATCGCTCAACCTGTTACATAAGAGAAATAGCCGCTGGGATTGAGCAGAGAGGCATAAAGAATACCACGTATTTACAAAAACACAGGGTCACTTTACAATTTGGAGCTCGACGTGTTTACACGGTGTTGAAATGCTGTTGCCTCAGTCTGTTTATCATCGGTGTGTTTTTATCCACTCCCATGTCTGAGAGCCTTAACTATTGTATGGAAAAGAAAGTGAGATGCATTCGTTTTCAGACTTGAAAATACCTTTTTAAGTATTTATCCAGCCTCAGCACCACACAAATCTTCCTTTTAGTTCACATTCTTTAACATCCAACAGCAAAATACTTCTAGGGAAGAAAAGAAGAAAGGCATCTAGTTCAGCAAGTATGCAATAAAAAGAGTCTATGAAAGTGACTACTCACGTTCATCACTTTGCATAAAAGACAGAGATAGATGCAGGAAATCTTTGAATGATGGGTGCAAATAAAAGTGGGCAGAATAAAAAACGAGCACTATAACATGAGTTGTCAGGATAGTGAAACATGGGATTTGCAGTCATGATAAAAGACGATGTGCTGCAGGTCGTCCTGAGGTGCAAAAGCTTTATAATGAAAATATGACTAGACAACCCGCAATGAAATATACAGTATGTGATATGAATACAATGTGTCAGTATGCAAATAAATGTTCTCAGTGCACACAGAGTAATCCTTCCCTGGGTTCCCCAACACAGAGAGATTATGTTGAGAAGAAAGAGGTGGAAGTGGAATATGAAATGGTATTTAGAGGCACACCGTAAGATAAGAAAAACATTATCTGTAAGAATTTTTTCTTTGACAGGGCAGGCTCAAATACCATAAAATACATATAAGAACATAAAGATGCATATAGAAACACTGTAATAACACTGACTGTACAAATGAGGAAATTGCAAAAACAAGGCCTGAATGGAGCTGTTTGATGTTGTCTATGTATGGCTGTTCAGTGTGGTGAGGGCAGTAAATATTAGAGATGTTCCGATACCAGTATCAGAAAAGCCTCCGATACAGCCTACAATGCTGGTGTCTGAAAGTACCAGAGTCTATGCACCGAGCCAGTACTATGTAATTTAGCCCTGAAGAAAATCTACTTCAAAATTGTTTCTTTATGTTCTTTTTCCGTTCTGACTCACTGACTGGATAATAAAAGAAAGTTCTGTGGCATTTATTGTTTGTGTTTGTTCATGTTTCACAAAGAGTTTAATCTGAGCCAGACCAACAACACAGATAGAAATCATATTACATCCACACAGGGAGAGTATACAGCTGTGAAATCATAGCAAAACATATGACTTACTGGTGTCTGAGTACTCGGTATCGGCCAAATTTAGATATCGGAATTGGTATTGGGAGGCAAAAACAGATATCGAACAATCTTTAGTAAATATTATAAAATCTGGGCACCTGGGTTTTAACTTATGCAGTATTATAAGGCGAAACCTTTCAGAAGCTATTCACCCATGTCTGGATCTTCACTGTAACGGTTTTCTTGGTTCATCAGTGAATTTTTTAGATTATAAAATGCCACAGATAATTATTTACAGTGGTATGAAAGAGAGAGAAACAGCATATCCTGAAGCTGCAATGGGAGAATGTTTGCCTGTCTGGCTAGATAAATCACTTAGATTATGCTTAATCTATTATGAGCTAATAATTGAAATACAAATTAAAACAGAAATAGATTCAATTCTAAACTGTATCGTGATTGTAAATGGCTGAAACCCTAACTTTAACTCCAATGTTCCTAAAGCGCACTATGTATCTGCTCACTTCCCTCTAATGTCAATTGTAATGTCGGTCTTTGCTTTATGACCATATTCCTGCAAAACTAATAACATTACCATCAGCATTAGCTGTACTTAATGTTCAGTGCTAATTAGCAAATGTATCAGCAGGTAGTCATTGTCATTGTGAGCATGCAGTTAGCAATTATCCCAAATCAGTGCCACTAGCATGGCTGTAGACATACAGACACAGAGTGTTGATATCTTACTGATGTCACATAACTTTCTTATGGAAAAATAGTTACATTTGAGTCCACACAATTATGTGAGATTGTGTTTAAAAGGATTCTATAAAACTTGATAATTCCTCCATACTGATGTGCAGTATTCACTGGACTGTACAGTCTGTAGACATACTTTGCTCCAATGTTCAGCAGTCAAAGAGAATAAACTTTGAGCGTTATTATGGTATTCCCAGGATAGCTGAACACCATCCATTCGTCCTGCTGCAGCTGTATTCTGTGTGTTCAGCAGACAAACTCAATAACTTGAAAGGGCAGCGTGAGGGACAAGGTTTCCTCCCCTCTCCCACTCCAGACTCTCTCTGTGGAGATTATTACCGAGCCCTTTAACGCCGTCTAATAAGCAGCCTCTCAGAGCAAACTGCAGACTTCACAGGCTAGCCCCGGCAAACAAAAGCAGACCTAAACACCGTGACTTTAAAGAATGGCCACAAACAAAATTGTCTGATCGAATCGAGCAAGATTGATAACCTAATATATGTTTAGAAGAGATGAGATCAAGCTGAAACAAAGTGGATTTTATTTTAAATTCTTGTTAGGAGAGAGACATATCTTGTTCTGTGCTGCATTTGTGTATATATTAATTAAAAGACGAGCTGCATCCATTAGTGCTGCTAAGCCCAGCTTTGTCCAGAACATGTACATATTTACATAGGAATCTTCAGGTTTGACAAATATCTGTCTAAGCTCAGCTAGGAATAAAAAATGTAGCATGCTGATATATCACACTCTAACAACTGAAAAACCTGTTTAAAGAAAAGCTGTAATTGCTTTATTAGCAGCACATGTCAACATTGTTTTGTTGGTTGAAGTTTTATCCTTATTTGTAATGTTTGCTTTTCTTGTTTATTACTGCGTAGGTTGACTGTTTCAGTCCACTAAGAGGTGTTATAATGAAACAATCACTCTTTGGTACAGTTCATAGAATAGACTATCATATACCTTTAAATGTATTTTTTAAAATCCCAGAACCCAAGGTGAAGTCTTGAAATTGTTTGTTTACCCTCAACCAACAATCCAAAAAACTAAACTTATCTAAACTAAAATAAAATGAAAATATTCTTTATTTAGATGCTTATTTTCTCAGTTACATTTTCTCAACCCTTTGCTTTAATTCTTGTGAAATAGTGGAAAGGTTTTACCTCTGCAGGCCACCAACATCTATTCAAATCAAACAATCCGAGAGCTTTAGAGGAGAAAATCTTTTTTTAGTTGAACTGCTGTACATACGGTATTTAACCTGTAAAGAGTAGTCACGGCCAGAGAAAATACTGAAGAATGCCCTTCACAGTTTCCCAGAGCCCAGGGTGATGTTTTGAAATTGCTAGTTGTCTTCTTTCAACAGCCCATAAACCAAAGCTAGTATTTAAAATGATACAAAAACAGAGCAGCAAAGTCTCACATTTGAGATGCTGGAACACTTCAATGTAGCATATTTCTTTTAAAAAAATGTCTTTAAAACCAGAAGATGGTATTGCAATGACCAAATTGTTCAGTGAACAAGTACTTATACTTTTAGGCTCCAAAGATTACTTAAAACTTGAAACAATATGAATAATCTCTTGAGGGTGACAGAGAGTTCAATGTGTTTTCATGTAGCAGTTTGGTGCGAGCCAGACATGCCTAATTAGTGACTAATTATTACTAGTAGTTAATTATCACAGACGTCAGGAAGCCAAAAACGGAGGAAGAAAAAGATAGCTGGCAAACTGGTGTAGATAGATACACAGTGAGAGCAAAGAGGGAGAGAAAAGGATCCCTATAATACAGGCGAGAGGAGAGCCCTGCAAGGTCACTGCCACTTTTTGGAAAACAATTGAAACATGATTAGGGATTAGGGGATGTTTTTGGAGCTCTGTTGTCGAAGCTGCCTCCCCGTTGCCCTGTCTGCCCATCTGATCCTCTCCCCTTTCTTCTCTCCCCTCTCCCTTTTCTCCTTCCCTCTGATTTATGTCTTTCACGGCTCTTTACCCATTTTTTCCTCATCCTGCTCCCGAAACATTTGTCTTATCTCTTTTCTAAATAATTTCGAACCATCTGCTCGCGTTTTTACTTGCCAAATTTCCGCCCTTCTTTTGTCTTTTCTCTCTCCTTCTAACCTTTTTTTGTTTTTCTGTGCGTCAGGATAAACTCTCAGAGGAAGTGCGTAAACAGTATGATGGCCTCGAAGGGAATGGCTCACCGCTGTTGATTCAAACGGAGCCAGACCTGGGGCTGCCACCGAACACTGATCCCGATGCCAGCCAAGCAGAAGAGGACACAGACAAATCCAGACCTCTTCTGGATCGCCTCAAGGCCCTGGAGGTAACTACTTTACTACCCTTTTCTTTTTTTCTTTCCACCTTTACTGATTTCCCTTTGTTTCCTTTCTCTCCACCTACCTTCTTTTTCTTTGTTCTTTTTCGTTCCTGCCTCTTCATCCACACTTCCAGCCACCCCTGGCTATCCGTTGTGGTCAGCCTGTCTGCCAGTTGTCAGAGTCCTTTGCTCAGTTGTGTCTGAAAGCATGACAGCTCATCAAATTCTCCAGTCCTCTTCGTTTGGAGAGTAAAGTCATCCTATGAGAGTCGCCGCTGCGGGGCCTCAGGCTGTACTCCAGCTTTGGATTGTTTTCCCTTGCGCTCAGGGATTTGGGCTGCACTCTGCCATGAGCCTCGAGCAACAGCTAAGGCGGGTTAGGGTTAGCACTGCCATTGTTATCCATGCTGATGTTTTTTGTTTTACAGTAGCCACCAGACACATTCTCTCAGATCTCTTTAGCAATTAAAGGACTCAGACTTAATTAAATTTAGGCCACCAGTCATACCTTTTCAATCCTAAGTGGTTCCATATGGCATCTTGATGTTGTTTAGTCTTTACCTCATCTAAAATCAGGTAACATTTTTGGAAGACAATAAAGCAAATTATGCCAGTATTCAAGAAGTTGACTGACACCCTTAAGGAACTAAAGTGCCTAAAATAAGAAAGTGTATTCTTTCAACCTACACACACATAAAAGTCACACATTACACTAAAGCATCCGTGATAGAAAATAGGCTCTAATTACAGCAAAGTGGCAAGTAATTGCGTGTTGCTCCTCAGCTGTACGCTATCTTTCTAGACTGGCAGGAAGTGTGGTCAGCCAGTCCCGGCAATCCACCAGATGAAGCACATCACCTGAACATTACATTTTAAATGCCTTTATCAAAAGTTATCTGCCATTTCATCCCCCTCTGCTGCCGCAGGTGATGGATGCACCGCCGGGCAAAAGCAGCAAAAACAAAGCACAGGCAATACATCACTACCCAGCATTGTGCATAAACTCCACTGTCACTAAGTAAACACTGCCCTGCTCTTATTTCTCCAGCTCAACTGATAGTGTTCATTAACTTGGCAGGCACGCACTGTGGTCTGTAAATGAAAACACCCGGACTTTTGGAGAAATGCCCGATGGTCATTTTACTTGTTAAGTGATGAGAACATAAGAACTAAAATTACCCATGTGGCCACAGAGGATCATTTATTAACGTGCTTTATACACAAACTTCTAAGTTTATATTCTGGTTTTAATACTACGAAAGGCGCTTTTAATGGATTCCTCTTTAACTATTTTACCTGACATCAGGGCTAGCCTCCCTTTCCCTTCAATTTGCTGCCATTCACTGTATACTAATAAGTTCTACAGGCTTACTAATTGCTACCGCAGCATAATCCATCCCATAAACATGGTTATTTCTTTGCATTCATCTGCGTTTTTGTTCTTGAACTGGCTCTTCAAATATCAGTGAGCATTGCATTGTGCCACGCAGGTGGCCACATATTGTTACAGCAGCAGAAAGGAATGGAAAATGAATCCTTAAAAACCATCACCATGTCACTTCACAAAAGTTTGCATGTCTTTCTAAATAGTGTTTATTAGAGAGAGAGCCCTTTATGTCAAGGTTTTCCAGTGAAACAACTATAAGATTGTATTCAGAGAACAAGTTACAGCATGCTTTTCAATAAACTTTTACAAGGACACTTGGAGAGCACAGACATCTATGAAGGCCATGCCCTGTCTCGCACTGTTGCAAAAAATCAATAATATTTTGTATATCCACTTTGTGATTCACTCCAAAACTTAACAGTTCTTCCTTGACCCATGCTTCACTCTTCTACCAACTTTCATGGAAGTTCAGTCAGTAGTTTTTCCGTAATCCTAAAAAGCAAGACATGATATAATAAGTAATAATAAATCCATGAGTCAAAATGGCATTGGGTTTCTTATTTCAATCTTTTCAAGGCTTTTGTGTTATTGAACATTAAAGCAGCAAGAACTTACAACAAAACACCACTTAAGTTGCATTCTGTAACTACAGCCTGGAGAGTCAGATAACAAACTACTTCAGTTTGAAAGAAATGAGCTCTTGTATAGGTGTAGTGCTCGCCCACAACACAGGGACATGTTTCCTGAGCAAGTGTTATATTATAAATTAATTAATACCTATGATAAATTATGTCAATGGATTTCTCTAATGAAAGATATCCCTTAAAAATTGTAATTTTATTCCAAAACACATAAGCAAGATGTATTTAGTCACGTAGGTCATTCATTACATTTGTACCCATAAGCAAGCTTCAAGGCTTTAATTAATCAGTGTTTCTTCCTAGATGGCATAATTAGAATGTTTTATGGGTTGCAATTATGTTTCCCATGTTTTCATCAAGGGATTGGTAGTTTCTACTAAAGGGCAGAGGGTGAGAGAAGCAAAAGCTGGCTGACAGCTCCTAATATGCTGCCTGCCACTGACAAATTGGAAACTCCCAGAGATCAATAGGGCGCCGCCTCATCACTTGGCTAGTGGAGGAGATATTCTTATTAGGTCCAAACTCCAAATGGCTAGCTGCCGTCCCAAAGTTCAGCAGCATGTCTTCCATCCCCTTGACCTTTTTTACTCTGGTACTTTGTACATTTTGTATTGGCCGTCCTGGTTCATCGTTGACATATGACCTTTGTGAAGCAACTTCTCCTGTTAGCTGCAGCTTTGCTTGATTGCTGCCTTCTGTCTCCATTGCTGTTGTTTTTGTTGCATCACATGTAACCAAAGTCTCTGCGAGGTTTGTGCTGTGCTGCGTTGACCTTGAATGTGTGTGTGTTTGTTTGTGTTTGTTTGTGTGTGTATGTGTGTGTGTGTGTGTGTGTGTGTGTGTGTGTGTGTGTGTGTGTGTGTGTGTGTGTGTGTGTTCTTTGCAGGAGAAGAATTCCGCCTTGGCCTCGGAGAATGAGAGCCAGAGGGAACAGTATGAACGCTGTCTGGATGAGGTGGGTGTGAACCCTTGTTTATCTCGTTCCACTCTGAGACACATTCAAGGGCGCCATATGACTCGCCAGATGTTTAACTTACCTTGGAAAAGTTCAGTGTTTGTTGAATTAGCTTTGCCTTTGTGTGAACAGAGTGAGCGGTATTGTTGAGTTTAAGATTAAGGGTTTTAATGAGGTCCTGCAAAGCATGCTGTGTTTCCCACAGGTTGGTACCTTACTTGAACTGCAGCTTGAGGGAGGCAGAAGTGAATTGTTGATATAAGCATTTCATTTAGAAAACAGCGTCTCATTTTTGAGGCACTAAAATCTCTCATCTCACACTTTAATAAAAAGGCAAGCATGTTTCTGCTTTAAGCTGCACGCCCCAAGCTTCAACATTTGTTGAAAGTTAAAAAAACATTCATGGCAACCAGGGTGCTATTTTTCATGCTTTTTAATGCACAATTAAAGAATCGTTAAATCCAGAGGGCTTTTGTTGATGCTCAATAATAGCAGAAATGCCAGAGGATGCTCTCGCAGGTAGACTCCTCTGCACATTGCTAACAACACTTAGCTAGGGGGGACACATTAAAACCGTAGGGTCTGGGGGTCATCCCTAATACAATAATGACCAACACCTGCCTTCTGGTGAGTTTTTATGCTACAAGTTATGGTGCAAATGTCTTTATTTATGTAAAGGAAATTATTATTATGTTCATCTCAACAACAAATCTGTTAGAGAATGATACCTTGTTAAAGCCAGAACCTCCATGTTTAAATCTACATAAAAGACGTGACATACCAAGAAATCCCAATTTTATTTTTCATACTCCTGTTGTGTTCTTTACCCATTGTAGCACAAGGTAGACACAGTTCTTGTTTTCTGTACATGTTTTGAGCCTCCTCAATGGTTATTTTGACCTCTTTTGGTGAGTGGGTTGTCTTTACTATTTTTTGAGGTGGGACAAATCTACCTCTTCTAAATATTGGGGGGGGACATATCCCCTGCATCCCTCCCCCTTAATCTATGCTTATGGCTATACAAATATACAAATAAATATACAAACCACCATTACACCTATGTTCACTGGTCAAAACAGCTTATTGTTGTTCTTATTTGTGGTCAGCATCAAAGTCTAAAATGCGAGCTGCTAAACAACCTTAACCTGATGTGAGCCGGTGTTGCTGAAGCAACGGTTTACATAACAATGGCACTTCTGTGCCCTCTGGTAATTTGTGAGAGCGTGATAAGCGCTGTTTAGGGAGCCACATGAGGGGGAAAAAGCAGCCCAAGTCTTGGCTGTGCCTGCTTGCTGAATCACTCTAGGAAAGGGAGAGAGGGGAGCTCGTCTTCTTAAGGGAAGAATTTGTCCTAAAGCCAACAGGCCCAGTGGGCTGAGCCAATCTGCCGGAGGGTGGGAATAACTTGCGAGAGGAGATGGGGGAATGAAAAAGGAAAGGATGGAGAGATTTAAGGAGGAGTGTGAGAAAAAAGATCAAAAGTGAGTGATAAAAATGAAAGGAAGGGGAGGAATATAGTGATACAGCCATGTTAGAATTTGTGTCCTACATGGACTGTATCTGGGGTAAATTCAGTCCTCGTCTCTTCTCTGCTTCCCTGCCTCATTAAGATGGCTCAACTCTGCTCTGTTGTGTTTACTTGTCAACTATTTTTCCTATGTGGTTGACTTTTGTGAAAGGAGGGCTTCGTAATGATCCTGTTTTGATGGTGGAGGCTGTCTGCCTTTAACAACTGCTCAGAAAAACAGTGGAAAGCCTAACGTTTGCTTTGTAACAGAAGGGATGATTATTTTTTTATGTTAGACCAGCTGCTTGTCTACATTTTAGTGTGTGTGCAAAGCTCATTTGTAGTGTAATTACTTTTTTCAAAGTCATACAATGTCGGCAATCCTTTGTCCAAAACCATTAAGTCGGGTTTTGTTTGATCACTCTGCAATTTTTTTTAACACAAAGTCGATCTGTAACTTGCGGTTCCAGGAGCAGGGCTCATTTCACCATATTTACTCCCATCTCTCCCCATTCAATAAACGAGAGTGAGTGCACTCCAAACAGCCAATGTGGCTTCACACGGTAATAATGAGCAATCAATGGGCAGTAATCGGAGCCGCTTCTCCATCGGTGCTGTGGTCTGAAAGGTGCGGGCGGGGGTGTTAGCCCCTGTGAGAGCAAAGCCCAGACGCCTCTGCTTCCACATCATACTGCCGCTGTCAAACTAGCATTAGGAAGTGAGAGTTGAATAGTAATAAAGACGTGTGTAAACAATACTTAAATGTACACACACCACATACTAGGTCTGTTGTGCCGTTGAGCTCATAATAATTTGTATTGTAAGTGTTAATTGGCTGAGGAAGTCCTGTGGAAGTGAAGCGTTAGCAGTGGAAAGTCACTCTACAGAGGCCTGTAAGGAAGTCAAGAAGACCTTGTATTACCTTCAATAACAACATTTTTTTCTTTCTCTCTCTGTTTGTTTAAGGTTGCCAATCAAGTTGTGCAGGCGCTTCTCACCCAGAAGGTTTGTTTCTTATTTCCATGGAAACCATTTTGCTCCTCATCTTAGATCCCTTTTAACAGCATTGCCTTAATAACATAACCCGTCAACACCTTGCATTCTTGGATTAATGATACATTTGATGATCATTGAAACATAACCACAATACTTTTACCTTATTATGAGGCAAGCATTTCCTCTGACGCTCCCTGTGTTGCTATTCACTCAGGATCTGAGAGAGGAATGTCTGAAGCTGCGAACGCGGGTTTTTGACCTCGAGCAGCAGAATAAGGCGCTGGGTGTTCTGTTCCAGCAGCGGATCAAGCCCGCCTCGGACCTGCTTCTCCAGGTATGCTGCCAACTCAAAACCCAACATACTGCACATAGCACATAGCCATGCTCCTTACAGCTGTAAACCTGCGTGCTCACTCTCTGCCTCCCCTGCAATCATCCAGTTTACAAAGGAAGCAGCAGCTCCTTCAGTAAACAAGACCGAGCATTTGAAATAGTTTTTCATTTGGGTTGGTATTAAACTGCTCCGAGTTCTCAGATTGAGACAGAGCCTGCAAAGAAGACAGTAAATACTTTGATTCAGAGTACAAAAACACTTACATCAATCTTCATCAATCTTATCATACACTGTTTTTTTGGTTTGTTTTTCTGTTTTGAAGCAAAGATAAAGGAAACACAGGCCTTAGAGCACAGATCCCTTGTTGTTTTGGTTTGTTTATCATGCATAAGAGTTCAAGCTGAGGTTGCATACTGTATGTGCAGTTTTAATGCTCTTATTTTTATGGTATCACTAAGGACTCTGTGGCGATGCTTAAGAGAGATTCTACAAAGGCAAACATGTACTTCAAAGTTAAAAAAAAGTCAGAGTCTTCCCTGGTGTATCCAAAAAAGAATACTACGCTTCATATCAGAATAAAATATGAAGTTGTATTCCTCTAATGCAGTTCGGACTGAATGTTTGCAGCACTAGAAATAAAATCTGCTACAAAACAACAAAGATTTGAGATATCTCTTCTGTATACATTACACAACAACCACCACTGTATTTATATTCTCCACGGACGCCACATTCTCTTATTTGGAGTGGCTGAAAATTGCCTCTCAGTTTAGTGAGAGAAGTATGTGTGTGCATTCCAGCTAGATTTTCAAGGTGTAATTATGAGACAGACGGACCTTCCACTTTGTGCTTTACTCATCTATTGTCAACAGTAATATAGCATTGCAGGTCAATAAAAACAGTTTGGAAAGGGTTTTACAGAGTTATGTGCTCCTAGCTGTGAATATGAAAATAACAAGCTTCTAAAAGAAAGGAGAATGGGAAAGAGCTGTCAGTCGGGCCAGACGGGAGAAAGACAGGGTGAAAGGAGAGGAGGCCAGCAAGGGTAGATAAGAAGGAAAGGACAGGACTGTGAAAATGGAGAGAGATGAGATAGCAGGGAGCCGAGACAACAAGGAGGTGGGAGGGAAAAACTAAGGGCAAAATCAGAAGGGGCAGGAATGGTAGATCAATTGAGTTTTAGAAAAAAAAAAAAGAGGAAAGAGAAATAATATGGCTCTGGGTGTGTTGTAAAGCTCTCCATCACTTCCAGCTTCTTCCAGCGCCATTATTGGACAGGCAGGAACATTTTCAAGTGAAACTGCAATATAAAAGGCTAGAGGAGAGATATTGATGATATCACTGTAGGGACGAAGAGGTGCAATCTAGCTGGAGACGAGAATTAAAGCCGGGACTTAAGCGTTTTCGCCCTTTTTTTCTTCCATATGATCCAGCTGGATCAAAAAAACACCCATCTAAGAAGATAAATCAGTTGATTGGGTTTGTGCATCAACATTTTGTGACACAGTGACGTGCAGGTTTTCCCAATGGAAAATTAGTTGTCTTCTTGCTCATTACCTTATAATGATATTTCCGCCATCGACTGGTGAGTCAGTGTAAAAATTAATCACAATGTGGTCATGCTGCTCCGGATGTTTTGTATGTCCATTATGAGCTCTGCACTCATGTGTGGGAGAGCTGTTAAAACCATTTATATTTATCACAGGGGGCTGAAACTTTTAGCAGTATGTAATTCAGAAATGGTCCTTGTTTTTTATCCATCTTTCTCTAAACACATTATATACCACACATTATAAAACCACCAAATATATGAAAAAAACAAATGCCATATTAAGAAGATAATGCCCCTCTCATGTCTGTATCCTAAATATGAAGCTATAGCCACCGGCAGGCTAACTTAGCTCAGCACAAAGACTGGAAACAGAAGCTTGGCTCTGTCCTAAAAATTGTAAAGTAGCATTATTATGGTACCTCTGAAACTAAACCTACACCCTTGTGTAATTACAAACAGTTTCACATCCCGCTTACTAAACCATTTTCGCAAAAATTCTAATAAATTATGAAAATAAGAAGGGTGAGTTTTCATTTCTTCTCTCTGCTGGAGCCACAGGCAGAGGGTGACTTAATCACCCACATGAGTGTACCGTTTCCCATTTAGCTCTGGACCTTTTTGTCTTATCAGTAATTAAACGTTCTCTAGTTCCCTGAGGGCATCTTGAGTTTCTCTGATAAAGTACCATAATGCTTTTAACGGGAGCTACACCAGTTGTGCACCTTCACCGTCTTCAACTGAATTGGTTTGATTCCAAAAAAAAAATGCCATGCATTCATTTCAGAGGAATCTGACATTTGCCGTTTCAAAATTACAATGATGGTTGTTATCTCAAACCATGCATGCAAACCATGAAACCAAGGGAAAACAACTAGTGTGCAGTCCCATCCACTATCAAATGTGACAGGCAAGTGGCAACTGAGTCGCCCATTACTGAGACAAATACTCTGCGTCCCTAACTAAGCTCCCTCAGGGCCCCAAGAACACAGCGTGAGTGCCAGTGACCTCATTACTGCTCATGCAATTTTGCAGTTTAGATGATCAATCGTGCTGCTTGCTGTGCTAAAACATTTTAAATCACAAATTTAAAGGTCCAGTGTGTAACGTGTTTAGTTGTTCATTATCAAAATCAGTGTTGCCCGTTCACAAACTCGTCCTTTTTCATGAATATTTACCACCACCATCAATTCCAAGTATTCCTTTTGGCTTGAAATTTTACATTTGCATTCGCATGAACTGGTGTAGACGCTCCATATTCATGCGCCATCTTGAAATATGTTAGCCTGTAAGGGTCATACAGGACATACTGTTTCTCGTTTTTGCCTTTTCGCTGTCACATGATAAACTCACAGGCACCGCTAATGCTGCTAATGGGTATCGTCGCTTCCCGGCCCCGGCAAGTTAGAAGGAGGAAACAGGGAGGACAACATGTATTCAAAATGCTAATTTCAGGATGAAGAGTCTTCTTCTTCACCCAGAAAAAGAAAAAGGAGATTGAAAAGAGCAAGAGACCGGCTTTAAGAATCATGGAGGCCACAGTAGCTGTAACACGTACTTTGAACTGTGTGGCGCGAGAGAATTGTTTGCGATATATGAACTCAGCGCTAGATGGAAATTCATACACATTGGACCTTTAAACAAATGATGACACTTTTTAGTGATGGATGAAGTTTTATAATAAAATTTACATGGAGCTTTTAAGATATTTTTTAAATTTTAATAATTTATTTTTTTTATTATTCTTTTTCAATAGAACTCTCTGACTTTTTGTCATTTCACTTGTCATATCACAGCCGAGCCTTTGTCTCATATCCTAGTGTAGTTTACTGGGCTGTGTGTAGCTGGAGCTTTAGGATGAGTCAGACATATAGATTGGGTCATACAGGTGAGTGTTGTATGTGTGTATGAAATAATGTGTGTGTGCGTGTGTGTGTTTGTCTTTTCTCTCTGACTGCTTGTTGACCTGCCGTTGTGTGCGCTGTACGTGTGTTGCAGTGCCGTTCACCCGATGGGTTTTGGACAGCGGGTGCCAATGCTGATGTATTTGTTTGGAAGCTGCTATTCTGGGCTGATATTCATTATCTTGAAATATGACCAACTTCAAGCCAAAAAACAACAAAGAACAAAAGCAGGAAGTTAATAAAAGGTCACATTTGCATAATATATTACAGTCTTGCATGCATTAATTTGTGACTTTGATCTTGGCCTTGAACCTCAAAAAGTTCAAATTGTGTACACACGGCCTTGTCATCTACCATTTCCTTCGCCTACACCCCCCACCCCCTTTCCCCGCGACCCTGTGACACTATTGACTGAATCCTTGATGAGGATGCTGAGGAGGTGAAATCCAGCACCCTACGATAAGATCAGAGCCTCCAGTGACACCTCAGTCACTCCCATCCCGTGTGGACAGCAGGGAGGCCCGGCCGATGCGACATCAGAGCTGCACAAAATTTCAATTTCATGAGTTTTAAAACTGGAACCTCACATACATCTTGAAGCAATTTTTAATTTTGAAAGAGGAATGCCTATGAAGCTTTACAGTTCAAAACCTGTTAACAGCACAAATCGGACCTTGACTGAGGAATCCTTTATACTTTATTATTTTTTTGTTAAAGATTACTTCTTGGGCATTGTTACGCCTTCATTGGCAGGACAGCTGAAGTAATGAAAGGGAGAGAGAAGGGGAATGACATGCAGCAGAGGGCAGCATGTTGGAGTCAAACATGGGCCCGCTGTGTTGAGGAGCAAACCTCTACACATGGGTGCCCGCTCCACCAACTGAGCTATCCGGGCACCCTTCTTTACACTTTAAATGCCTTTAAACTGGATCAAACCAGCTTTTAAAGAGCATGCAGAGCTTGATGTTTTATGAATCTTAAAAATATTAAGGAATACTTAACTGTGTGCTGAGCAATCATTCTCTTTCCATTGCACCATTACCACCTAGTCATTGAAGCTAATTAGTCTAATTCACATGCTCGCACTAATACAAAAATAATTTTTCTTTGAGTGTTTGTATAAAAATTGAAGAGAAAAATGTAGGATGGTTGTGTTTTGGCCACAGGCAAAGTGATACAGGTTGTTTGTTCTTAAGAGACACAAAAAACAGTTTTGGTATCATTATGAGCTGTTTTCTTTCATCTTCTTTTTTGTCCCGCACCACAATGTTCAGAGGACTTCTCTCACAACACAGAAAAATGTCCATATAAACTGAGAGTTTTATGGAATGCAATAAAATGGAGATCTACCATTTTTTTTATGTTTATGGCATTGATAGAAAATTTGAGCAGTTTGGTTTTTAAAGCTCATTCTCCATTTGCTGAAGGTGACTTCCACTTTTATAATGTGCACTTTTCTTGATAGATATTGTTTTGCTGCAGGTGTGAGAAGTGCATTTCATTTTAATGGTAGAAGCTAAGACTGGAATATATCATAGCACAGAAAAACACACGCATGTGTGTATACATATAGTCCCTGAGTAAGCATTAGTTTTACCCTTGGCGAGGAAATTCAGCATAAGATCAAATGTTTAGTTCCGGCATATTTCCAGTCTCAGTTAATTTGAGCGCAGAGAACCCAGTGTAATTAAGTTCTGAGATTAATACGTGGAAATGTATTTGGTTTTGCATCCCTCCCTCTTAAGCACAAGAGTTAAATAACAAAAGAGACTGCAGACCAGCATATGAATAAAAAAAATCAAAGGAATCCCTTACTCCCTGATGCAATTATTTCCTATTCACATTAGTTTTTTTCCCGGCTGATGACATTAATGACTTTGA
This sequence comes from Etheostoma perlongum, assembly GCA_026937815.1. Lineage (NCBI taxonomy): Eukaryota > Metazoa > Chordata > Actinopteri > Perciformes > Percidae > Etheostoma > Etheostoma perlongum. The sequence continues at coordinate 13,958,203 of CM049394.1, forward strand.
GCGAGGAGTATGAATCAGGGCTCTGCGTGGCGCTAGTGGAGGGAATCTGATGGGCTGGCAAAATGTTGCTCAGCCTCCACATACTGTATGGCTTTTAACGGTGTTATTATTTTATTTCATTTTCATTGATATGTATAACTTCAGAGATTTGCTGTGAAGGATCACTAAGTGGGAAAATGTTTCAGGTATTACATTTGATAACATTTTGAATAAACAGTATATTGATGAAGTGCTAAAAGAAGACTTTTAGATTGTGCTGTGCTGTACAAAGTATTGATGATTGAAAAATCCCCCTACCATTCTACTGTTTTTTAATGTCATTTTAATTTCCTGCAATTAAAATTCACTCTGGTGTGTCCTTCCCTTTGCCTTTCAGAAACTCCACTCTCGGATCTTGGATATATCTGCGGCAGATTTGCTTCTGGAGACAGAGAGAAGCAAGGCCTTCTTGCTTTCCAGAAATACAGACTCTCCCTCCAGTGTAAGCTTAATGGGAAACACGCAGAAGACAATGCTTTTTTTTGTCCAGCCATAAAAAATCGTCCAAGTAGCATAACCGCAACCCCCTCAAGAAATCATTACAAGATATTAAAATACAGTCCTATCTATCTGAAGCTGTGACCCCTCCTTTGCTCTCAGCAGGAAGAGCTGGCAGTATCACTTGGCATAAAGAGGAATAAATCCTTGTCATATTACCAGAAAACCATCGATTGAGACTCGCCGTCAGTAAAAATGACTCCATAGGACACGGTGGTACATTAGTCATCTTATGTATTATGCATTAAGGGCTGAAAATGAGTTTGATCCCTTCTTTTACCCTTTTACCCCTCTGAGAATGCCACCTGATAAACTTTAACGCGTGCTTTGAGAGCGGAAGAAGAGGGAGAAATGAAATAATATAGGCCAAAATGTCAATTAGAAATCGTGTTGTTATCTAAACTTGCAAAAGTACCACCTCTCCTTAACTAGGTTGTGTTAGGTGATACGCATCAGTGAATCTTAATATGAGATTAGTGGAATATCTTGTTTCATATCTAGCACACAAGAATAAAATAATTTATTTGCATAGTCAAATTATTGGCAGTAAGATACTAATTGAAGAAACATCTGCTGTGTTGTGATGACTGCACATGGGAATTTGATTGATGTTTTCAAATCAAATTTGAAAAAGGAAACTTTGCCAGAGTATTTGATCAGTCTGTCAAGTCGTTAAATATCTTTCATCACAAAATTAACAGCAAGAGAGTAATTAGATTTGCAACTCTACCTGGTGACTTACACATCAGGTACGCTCACATTTAGAGTTCTAAAGTATAAATGTTCTTATACATGTTATTCACACGATAATGACATGTCTCGTTTCTCTATCTCACAGGAGATTCAGTTGAATGGAAAGGCAGGTCTCCCTGTGACGAAGTGTCTGAGCCAGCTGAGTCTGACAGCACCAGCGCCTGTTTACCCACGCAGCAGCTGTAGCAGTAGTGAGCTGTCCCTGTCAAGTGCGTGCAGTGAATTCTCCAGCGGCTCCTACACCTGGAATGATGGACGCTCCTGTGGGAAAATGGTAAACCCTCTTCCTCTATAATAGACTCTCTCTCTATAATAGAGTAGCTATAGAAGTACAGTAGATCATAAAGATCCTTGTTTTTGCTGTCTTTCTTTTATAAACCCTTAACTAATTCCCCATCTTGCTGTTGGAGTTTGCTGATTATGACTTATTGACCCACTCTTTCTTTTTGCCCTGTAGTCATCTCTGACCTGGGAGAAGAGGCTGAGTTTGGGTTCATCAGCCCCGAGTAATATCTGCGCCGCCGTGGAGGAGCAGCTCCCCACAACTCGCAAGGAGAGCAACATACTCGAGGGACTGAGAAAGCTCCAGAGGAGGAAACACAGGAGCTCCTCTGCTTCATCCAAGGTCTCCAAGTCAGGCGACAAAGACTGCATGAACTCCAACGAGGGCATCTATTCGCTGGGTATTAAGAGTGGCAGTAAAGTGGTTTTCAAGCCTACCCATGTGGGTAGAACTGCTGCTGTTGGGGGCAAGAAGTTCTCTTATGATTCAGATGATGCAGATGATGAATTGGCACATTCCAGTCGAGGAGATAACATTCCCACCAAAGACAGCTGGCTGTACTGTAGGAGGCTCTCCCGCAGCATTTCAGACAGTTTGTGTAGCTGGGAGGGGATACAGGACAGTGGAGGTGGAGGTGACTGTAGCTCAGGACCCGGGGCTACAAAACAACCTTCTGGTTGTGACTCAAAAGAGCGTCCTGAGAAACTCATGAGTTTCATTAACAGTTTTCTTCCTGAGGGAGGGCGGACATCAGCTTTTAGTAAACCATCCTTGCTACACTTCAACCCCTCTTATCACCTCTCTGATGCTGATGATCCAGAGGAACTCAACTCTGAGTCTAGTGAAATCGGAATGTCCTTTAGCCAGCTACCGGAGCAAGCAGAGATGGACTCCAAGAGAATGTCAAGAGATGCTGCCAAGCAGCTAGCACAACAGTGCTTGCGTAGAGAGCAGGGACGCACCCAGTCGGCAGATGGGAGGCCCAGACCTTTCAGCCTAATTAAGGAGCCCAAAGGGGCCAAGTGTACTCAGTCTGAAGAGAGCATTTTGGCAATATTTGATGCAGAAGGACAGCCTATTGAACTTTGTGCTCAGAAGCTCACAGCAGGTGCTGGGCCTCGAAATGACATACGAAGTAGTAAGGTAGTTGCCGATTACACAGACCTAGTGCCCCGAGAGAGGCCAACAAGGCAAAAAGCAGAAAATGCAAGAAACTACAGCATTCTTGAATCTCCAGAAAAGCCATCTGAATATCAAATTAGATCTAGCAAAACAAGCAATAGCAGGGAGGGCAGTGCAGAGACAATGCAACTGACTCCACAAAGGAAACTAATCAAACCACCAAGCAGCCGACCCAATAAAGGCCATTCCATCCTACCAATGAATGATTCTGCTGGTTCAAAGTCCAGTGGTTCAAAGATACCAGGCCGTAACAAACCTTCAGGATCCACACTGGGATTGTCTAAGGGCTCTTCCACTGACCCAAGTAACAGTGGAAACTCAGGACCCTCTGGTCAGGAGAAATCCCCCTCCTCTCCTGCAGTTAAACTGTCCAGGTTCATAAAGGCACCAGGAATCTGCTTACAGAGCCCAAAGACGGTAAACTCCAAGCTCCCCAGCAAGACCGAATGGAGTAAAGGCTCCTCCTCTGGTTCCCCGCACCTCTCAAGGAGGCACCTGGAGTATGCTGACAATGGTGAACAGCCAACCAGGGACAAACACTGTGAAACCACCAAAAACAAACTCAGGTCCCCGTCTCCTCCCCCTCCCCCGGGCCGCACCACCTCCTTACTGATCAGACCAAATTACGAAGGGTCGCCTCAAGCACATAAAACTTGGGTGGCTCAAACATCCACACCAACCACTGTGAGGGGCCCTCCCCCAAGTTACCACACCTCACTTTTACCAAATATGCAAACTACGCTACCCATCAAGGATAAAGACTGTTTAGACTTGGATGCAGGCTACGGGACTGCACTTGCACCTCAAAAACTGGTTGAGAAAACCAGTCAGCACCTTCAAAAGTCCCCTGCCATGACACCTACTAAAGGCACTTCCAAGAGGATGACCTCGAAAGACTACCTCCCTTCTGCAAACTCAGGGTGTGCTCCAGAAACTGAAAAATCACCTAGAAGCTCAAAGAATGTCCCTCCTCCCTACAGTGCCCTCAGAGGGTCCTCACTTCAGAACACATTTTCAAATAAAAGAGGATCAACCCATGAAAATGTCCATCAGACAGTGCAGAAGACCTCTGTTAGTTTACACTTATCGCTTCAGGACAACCCTCAAGGTAAAACCGAACCACAAAATGGTAAAGCTGTTGTCAGCCCACCCAGCTCGGTCATGCTTTCTCCCAACACAGCAGAAAAAGCCTCAAAGACTCGCATCCCAATGGGGTTTAAACCTTTTCTTAAATCTCCACCCAGTCATAAAAATAGTCCCTCTATACCAGGCAAGCAAGAGAAAGATCATATCAACTCAGTCTCCAAGGAGACTGTGACGTCAAATGCTTCTACCCAATGTGACAGCTTGAAGCCAGTGTACAGTATTGAGTCCCCTCCCAAGATGTCCATTACAGAGGGGAACGGTGTGGTCCAGTGTAGGTTAAAGGAAGAAGACGTGCATGCTGCTGTGTTACCAGAGGAGGGGGAAGTTTGCGATAAAGGGAAAAGGAGTAGTGAACTTTTCTCTAGATCCATATCTGTTACCACCAAGTCTCATCTAAAGCCGGCCTTGGGCATGAATGGGGCCAAAGCCCGTAGCCAGAGTTTCAGCACCAACTACATTGAGAAACCCAACATCAATGTTCTCGATGGACCTGGTAAAATCCGAACTCAGATCATCACCAACTCTGGGGAAAGGGGAAACACTTTGTCAAGGCAGAGTTCCTTGGAGGTACCAAGTGTTGGCTTAGTGGAAAGCCCTGTCCATTCCCCCAGGACAAGGCTTAGCCACTACGGAGGCATGACGGGGTCTAATAGTCACAACATCCTCCCTGAGAGAACTATTAAATCAGGCTCCAAAGCTGAGGGATCACATGTTAAAGAGGCACGTAGCTTACCCATCAGTGATAGGATTGGTTTGAACAACATTCGTAAGCCAGCAAAAGTTGCCTCTCATCCACAGTTTCAGCCTCCTTCCTCTTGTGTCCTTAGCTCAGAAAAGCCAGTGCGAGAGACAGGAGGCATAGCAATCACCCTGAATGAGCCAGACTTTAGCAGGGAAGTCCAAATCCAGACCGACTCTACAGATACAGAGGAGAAAAAAATCAGCCCAACAGTCTGCACTATTGAAGAGAAAGTCATGATGGGAATTGAAGAGAATTTGCAGAAATGTCAAGAACAGGAGAAGGTCGCTGCCAGCGAGACCAAACAGAAAACGGGCCCCTCTCTGGCAAACTGGTTCGGCCTCCGTAAGAGCAAACTTCCAGCTCTGGGCGTTAAGAAAGCAGACTCCCCCAAGGGTAAAGAGGAGAAGAAAGAGTCGAAGATCGGATCAGTGCTTGGAGGCAAACAGATGAAGTCTGACAAGAGGAAGGATAAAAAGAAAAATGATAACCAGCAGAGAGACAGTCAGGAAGTGCAGAATCTGTCTGAGATGAACAACAAGCTGAGCTCCATCATGGACCACTGCAACAATCAGATGGGTCAGATTGCCAGTCAGATCCAGTGTACGACAGCCTTTATCGGCAAAGACCAGTTTGTAAAAGAGATTCTTGGCAGGTAGGTGAAACAACATCTTTGTCATCAAGAAAATCACAAATTAATTAGTCTTAATTGATTGGATGCTATGCTGATTACTTCCTGTCTCTGAGCCTTCTCAGAGTTGTCAAGTGAATCGTCACTAAAACAAATCAGTTGTTCTATTAAATTAAACATGCACCATCGCTGAATTAAACCTGTGTGTTCAGAGAAACTGATAAATAAACAACACAAACAGCAGCTGTCTGCTTGAGTTATGACTCCACTCCAGTGAGCGTAAACAATTCTCGGACCAGCACCCAGACACATAGTCAGCACACTTAAGGAAAAGCATCTCTCAGCCAATATATTCATACTCCTCACTTCATCGATTTGCCACTTCAAATCACAGCTGATAGATATGTATCCAGGGTAACTGCAATCACTTTAAAGGGAGCACTTACTAGAGGTTGTTAAACATTTGATGGCATTGCTGTGTGCAGATACGTTTGCCTGCACATCTGTGAAGCGAAAGAGCACGTCAATTCAATTTATCAGCAGGCTTACTTTCTACCTGGCAAGTTGATAAAGGAGGAGCTCAGCACACAGACCTAAAAACATATAAATCTTATTTCCTCGCAGGACTGCTGTGAAGGGCAACTGTGTGGCTGCATCGCCCCCGGGGATCTCCACACCCAGGAGACACAGCGAAATGAAGGGAGATATGGAGATCTGTCCAGATACTGCTGTAAGTGAACACATACTATACGTATGTGTGTGTCTGTGTCGAGCTCTGCTTGTCTGTCTCTGACTATGTTCTGTCAGGCTGTTGGCACACGCATACATGCAAAATCCCACAGGTTTTCACACTTGTACAGTACATGATCACAAGCCCATCCACAGCAGCACCACCTCTTCAGCATTATATCCCCGAAAGGCTCGCTATTGATTCACATTTTGTTTTTGACTCACAATCCATCGCCTACTTTTTCATTATCTACGCAGACCACTGCTGTTGTTTCCACAAAGCTGAAAAGCTTTTTAAACTACATCTCACACAGAGACAGCCAGCAGACCATGCATGTAATACAAACTAAAATAAGGCATCTCCAGCAACTTAGTTCTTTAAATCATATCAACACATTCTGTAAGCAAAAGGCCAAAATTATGACCTAGTGGATTTATTCTTTATTATCTGTCAGTCAAAAAAAATGATGGAGAGGCTGAGGCTTCTTTAGAGAGCTTGAAAAAAGCAAGATGGCAATAAAAAGGGAGTATTAGGAGTGAGCTGAATGGAGGAATAGAATGACACAAAGAGAGTCTCACTGCATAATATAGGAAATTTAATCCAGATGATGTGGAATTTTGATAACATGGAGGAGCCCTTATCGTAGGCACTCAATTTGACAAAGGGGCCATTTAATACCATCCTCCAAGCTTTTTCTATATCTTCTCCCCACAGAAATACAACAAAAGAGGGGTACTTTATGACCTACGAGCTCCTGTTGCACCACCTCAAAACCACTTTTTTTAAATAACACAATTAAAGTAAGGCACGAAAGTATGACAATTGCAAACTCCCTTTTGAATAAAACTTTTAAAAGTATTACAATGCCAGAAACAAAAAGTGAAAAAATACAGGATTCTGTAGGTACTACTTTTTCCCTTTTTTATGCAAAGTTCCTCATAGGAAGCTTTGTAAATGCATATATAGACACTTTCCTACACTGTATATTAACTTATGTTTTAGCTGCTGAAGTTCATATAACCAACATAAACTGTGTGTTAATATTCTAGACCCTTGTAATGACTCAGAAGATCAACCTGAGGGCTGAAAATGAGGAGGGACGCATCCCAGACACAGCTTGTCAAGACCACATGCTAGGTAAGCTTATGTACTGTATGACTGTTGGTCCTAAAGGAACATTTCACCAAAAATAGTTAAAGTGAGTGATAACGTGCCAAGAGAAACACATTACTCTGAATTACTCTGAAACTAACTAATGTACAGGTACTGTTCAAATCTGCTGTGGAATATTCCTTTTACTTACTTTGCTCTTGTTACCTTTACTATGTCAAAAGTTTGCGTTGTCTGTTTTAAGCCACTGAGTTTCATATTTGCAAGCGTTTGCCTCCACCAGTACAGTTTTTTAAGTAGCTTACACAAGGCTGTCCTTAACCATCACAAATCAACCAGTGCGACAGAGCATTAACACATTTTACAGTTGTGATTTTCTGATGTGATTGACAACTCAATTCCTTCGTCAACTAATTCCCTCTCACTGCCAGACTTGCCATTACTGTAGGGAAAAGTGGCAGCAGCTGCAAAAAAGGAAAACATGTTGACAATCTAGTCAGGTGATTGATGTGCAACTGGGTGATATTTTACAATGCCTGAGCAGTTAAGGAACTGAATAAATAGATGCATCAAACAATTTGTGAGACGGGATGATGATTATTATTATTGCAATGGGACAAACGTGCATTGCGTTATGTAATTTGACGTGAAGAGTGTGTTGTAGTCGTAGATTGTCTCTCAGTTGTCACTGAGTTTAGTTTGACATTTGAGACATTGTCTCAGGGATCCATCTCATAGGTCCTTATGATTTATATCTTGTAATATAGCGCCATAGGCAGCATGACTTGACATTTGCTGGAGTGGGCCCTTTTTTAATAACTTTTTAATAACGAAAATTCTATGGAAAAAGGGGCTTTCTTTCATAGATTTAGTCTTAAATTGTATATCTTAAAGCAAAGCTTTCAAAGCCTAAATTGTCAGTACCTAAATTGTCTAAGCTTTAAAAACATGATGTTGGTTTTTAAATTGAATGAAGTTTAAAAATGATGCTCGTTTATTTAAAGCTGCTGTAATCAATTTCAATATTCTATATCGCTAACTGGATGTGAAGGTTGGTTATTGTACTGTGGGTTTGCTTCATAATTGGCACTGTTTACCTTAAGAATATACACATGGAGGTGAACATAAGACAGACTCCCACTTCACAATAGCCAGTTGTAATATATAATTAAACTATATTTTGGTAGGTGTTGGTGGAAATAATCTCTGTGGAACTAGAAACTGGTTCATAGCTTCAGTTGTGTTTTTTTAATTTAGGTTTGACAAAGTCACTTATCAAACAATGTCAAGAGTGTGGAAATGAGCTCATGATGGGTCCCAGCCACCGTGACAGAAATGAAACGCTTAATTGTTTCTGTATTCAGATTAACATGCTGCCTTTTTTACATTCAGCTATGTACGTTCAGACGGTATGAAATAAATATTTCATAAAGGTTTCAGCTGTGGCTGCTCATTGCTCCTCAGCGCTGCTTTAATGTCACGTATCTCCAAAGTGCAGTATTCACAGGCCTAACGCCAGACAAACACATCAATCATACAAATAGTTTACATCCAGCCATTTTATAATGCAAGCAGCTTGAGCAAAATCCAAGTTATGAATGTGGACTTTGAAGTTCACTCTACACTCTATGTCAGTTATGTATTAGCAAATCTTCCCTCGAGGCAGTATGGTTTCTTATAAAGGGACAATAAATAACATTTTGACTGGCCCATAGACCCTAGTATATATCTGCAGGGGTTTGATGGTATTGTTGATCAATATCAATGATGCAGCAATTATTTCACTAGGTGCTGATGCTTCTGGTTTTCTAGCCTTTACTCTGTTTTGGAAACTCACAGGGCTACAAGCAACCCACACAATGATACAAAGCGTCATTCTGGACAACAAAAAAAGGGAATTATTGCAACATTTTGCAGAAGATCTTGCTGCCTGATCTTTACTCTAATGACCCATGCTACTAATTTATATTGTGGAAATGTGACTTTACAATTAGTGTACATTTTTTTTATCTCGTTGCTGACACAGAAATATCTCCTAGATGAGGTTATGGTCGTTGATGTGATTACAACTCATTGCATAAAGCCCATTTTGCACTATGGAGGTATTAACAAACCATCTTTTTCCCCTTAAACCCTGGAGGTTGTGATAGGGAGCTCATGAAAAACTACATTATGTCCAGTTGTTGTTGCCTCTGGGTAGAATTACTGCAGACCTTGTTATAGTTTGGTTATAGGGGGCATTTTGAACAGCCAGGCTTGGCATTCAATTATTCAGTTGTGTAATCTATGACTCTCTCTGCCTTTTTCTTTCTCTCACACACAAATATGCACTTGTGTATTATTTGCTTGCATGACAACTACATCATGAACTTAGGATCAGGAATTTTATTCTTGTTGCTGACTCACTGTAGATATTCGCACAGGCCATCTGTCCAAAGAACACAGTGTATGTGTTCATCCAAACCCTAAGGACTTATTTTCACAGGTTCTCCATGCACAAAACAATGTCGGATGTCAGAAGCAAGTCAGCTCAAAACTAAAAAAAACAAAAAAAATTGATTGCTCACATTTTTTTTCCTTAAAAAAAGCTTGATAGAACTTCTTTAAATTCCCTCACCTGGGAATTTACTGACAATTCTTTGGCATTCAGGAGAACACAGTTGTTACTGTAGAGCATTGCTAATCTCACCCAGGGACATAAGAGAAAATGGATCAATAGTTTAAGCTTCAAACTCAAATGTAAATGTGATCCCTCCTTGGAAACGCTTTTGAAACTCAACTGTGATCCCCTACAGTATTCAAAGAGGACTTTTATCCAGAGAAGGAATGAGTATACTGTGTTTTTGCTCCAGCATCCCATCAAGTCCAAGCTATACAGCTGAGAAGGAGAGCCTGTCTATATAGAATCACCTGTTTTTTAAGAGTTTTCACTCACCAATATGTTGAACGATAAAACTGATGGCTGCAGGAGATTCATCATCTCTCAGGCCAACAGTGGGAGAACAAAAAACTATAATGAACATTACGAGCCTTGTCACTTTACAAATTATATCTTAGCAAAGAGTTGCAAACCACAACTCATTAGCTGAGGTAACTGTTGGCCATTAGCGTTCACAGTTACAAGGACCTGGGCTGATCGGAATGGCCGTCCATCTGCTCCAGCCTGAGTAAAGGCTCTGCAAACTGTGGCTTCCAAACAACATCCATCTGTTAATACTTGCTGTCATTTTGGCTGATTACAACCCAGCATGCACTCCGATGATTTGCAGGAACGTGCCCTCGGGCCCTCAATTTTCTTTAGGATTGCTGGCAGCAGGTGCTTTCTTGTCATATCGTATTAGAATTGTGCATCTGTTGTTAGTGAAATAGCTATAAATGATTATATAAAAGAAGCATTTGTAGCTATTTCACGGATAAATATCTGATAAGAACATTAAATATTACAAAATCAAATAAAAATGCTGTCTTTTCTTCTTTTTCCTATTGGTCACGTGTTACTGAACCTGCTACAGATGCCCTCTTTACTCACAACCCTTTCCATTGCATGTGAACCCAAGCCCTCCTTTCTTTTCTTTTGTGGTTGAGCCCTGCTTCTCCCAGACATCACACTCCTCTCCCTGTCACCTTAGGCTCAAGCTGTCAGATGAGAACCTTGGACAGCGGGATTGGCACCTTCCCTCTCCCCGATTCCGTCACCCGGGCCAGTGGTCGCCACATCCCCAAATCTGAATCCAGCCCCGATGGGGTGACCGCTTGCTCCTCTGATCTCGATCGGGAGCCTCCCTCTTCTTACCCAGACCCCTCACAACCTAATGTGAAAGTGCCTTCCCTCCCAAAAACCCGCCTGCATGCCCCTGCCAGCATGGGTCACTCCCAGTCGGAGTCCAGTGTGACCTGCAGCAACAACGAACAAGACACCCAGAGCCGCCTACCCAAATTAGCAGCATCAGGTAAGTCGAGAAACCGTTTATATAAACTATTATCTTTTCCAAGCGATACTATTATTATTGCAAGATGGCAAAGTGCCAAAGCTTGAAACCCTGCGACAGTTTGTTTAACCTTTCAGAAGGTAAGTGAAACATTGAATGTCACTGTACTTTATGATTTACATTTTCCTCTAGATTGCTCAAGGGCGCCAGACAAGAGGACGTTGGTCACATTATTAGACGCTGATTAAAAGAAGAGCCTTGTTTGGTCAGCTAATTTTGAAGCTAATGCATCAACACTAACGTCTTATACTCAGCTGAGATGATTAAGGACTCTGTGTCCTTATAGAAGCCTATAAACTTCCTGCCCCCAAGGGGAGCTAACAGATGCAATTAGATAAGCACGTCAACACAGCCATATAGTAGATCATAAGGCGCTTCTGCGTTCTTTGAGATGCACAACAGAATGATGGCGTGTAGGATGCAATCAGATGGCTGATTACACCTACAATAACAGGGATGAGCAATCACGCCCAGGGTTTTATGCTTACAGGACATTAGCCTGCATCTATTTCAGCTCAGTGCTGCGGTGGCACTGCAGGGGCAGCAATTTGAGTCACAACTGCAAACAGAGAGAGCGGTTCCTGTTTATTTTCTCTGTGGTACAAATTGATTCAAACATACATGTGCATCTTTATCGTATGTTTTAGGCCTCTATCCTTCTATATCATCATAAAGAATGGCAGAGAAGGAGCAGCGTCTGTCACACTGTTTGCTTCCTAATAGGCAAGGGAAAGAAAGCAAAAGGACCTTTATGATCCTGATGCAGAATTTTCAGACTGAGGCGGAGCATTGGCCAAAAGCGGACTGTTATTGTAATGCGGCTGAATGTTAAAAGAGACGATTAAATTGGAGTGTGTCCGAGACAGCAGTAGGCAAAGTGATAATAAGCCAATACTTTGTCATTCTGGGGCCGACAGAAAGCTGTTATATGTGGGCTGCCAGGAGTCATGGCGGGGAACAATCACAGGGTGGACACCATTAATATTTGATGGCTTGGATACTGTGCAGCTCCATTCATATGTGCTGAAAAATGGACGTGTTGGCAGCTGGATTGGTTTTGCTTGAATGGATGTTCTCATCCTGTGTTTCATCAGCCTGTCTGCTGAAGGAAAGATTGTCACTTTGGAAAAATTCAAACGATGTTTTCCTATTCCACTGTCTATTTGCATAACATTAGGTGGTCACCGCTTGGGTTATTTACTGTACGCCTTAATGACTCATTTCTCTTTTGTCTCTTTTGACTTATAGATGCAATCAGGACAAAGAGGTTGAGTCTTTGTGCTCCACACAGCAACATCTCCACAGAGGACAAAAAGAAGGAAAGTGAGAGGAAGATGAAAGCCCATGACCATGATATGCCCGGGGTAAGTCATTTACATTACAATAAGCACAATTCTGTGTCAAAGAATCAGAATGTACATATTTACAAGTCTTAAAAAAGTTTCAAAACACTGTTATTTGCCAACAATTGGCTGGGAAAGAATTGCGCAAAGCTGTAATTAAAGATGTTTGTTGTTCACATTCTTCATTCTTTATTCCCTACATCACTGGCAACATAAACGTGCTGGTCTTAGTCTTAATAATTATCTCATTTGTGTATTTGAAACTGTTTTAACAGGAAAAAGCCCTGCAAGTGTCCACGTACTCGGGGAGTAGCAGCGACACCGAGACTGAAGCCGAGGGAACCGGAAGCTCACCCCAAAGGACCCTGATCAACAGATCTAAGAGGGACTCAGGTCTGCTGGATAATCTAAGTCACCAATTATTTATGAAGTTCATTTTATTAAGTTCCTCTGCCTCATTTTCTGTTATAAAAAATTCCTCCGTCCACAGTCAACCAGAATGAGGAGACCTTGAAGCGAAGCAGTGTGGAGAAATCCTTGTTGATCATGGACTACTACCAACATGATACATACTCACATCTGGAAAAGGACAGCAGAAGGATTTCTCAGTACAACCTGTTGCACAAGGAGTCATCCCTGGATGGCAAAGCAAGAGACAGGCTCAGTGTGAGTATTAAAACACCTCATTATTCACACATAAGTGGTTATACTTGTAACAAAAAGAGCTTTACAGGCATACTGCTGATTCCTATCAAGCATTTTATTGGTCATTATTCTCCCTTATAATATCCAGAAAGCTGCTGGTATATTTGAAGACGCTTATTGAGATATTTAACATGTGCTGCTCAAGTTCTTGTTTACTGAAAGTAAAAGGAACATTTTTATGCAATATTTTCAAGTCACTGATTGTTGTTTTTTGTTAAGGTAATTATTATTATTTTTTATTATTAATCTTATTATTATTATTATTATTATTTAGGAGGCTGGATCCTAGTACCAGCAAAATCACAACTCAATTTTCTTGCTCCTGTTGTGTTCTTTAATGGTGTTTTTTGAAAATGAAACTATGTTACCTATTATGATATAACCTCTAAATACAAGTAAACCTGAAAACGCGCATAATATGAACACTTTGATAGACTAAGAGAAAAATAGCACCTGCCCTCAATGAAAGTTTTCCCAGGATACAGGGACACACACTGTCATGGGTTTGCATCATTTTTCCTTCCCTGGGGCAGAGGCCTAACGATGACTGAATTGAATTTTTTACCATAGATGTTGACTTTTCAAATGGGCAAAGCAAGTCTTGTTGAGTTGCAATGTCAACTTTACCTTTCGCTGAACTCAGAGGTTTTCTTTTAACCATTGGAATTGTTTGCAGATTTTCATAGAAAAAAACCCGGCTAATTGCTTTCGATCGCCTCGCCCTATTGTGTCAGCGAGTGTTTACCTATTAGTATTTAACGCTGCTGAATGACAAATGAGAACCAGAGACCATGAAATGGCCTCCAGCCTGCGTGGCCCGGCTCGTTGGGACAGCCGAGCTCGCCTCACTTACACTGCTGCCACCCCAACACCCACCCTCACACAAAAATCCATATCCTGAAAAAAATCTGACTCAATACAAGTTCAAAACACAATTGTGTATGAGAGGGGAGAGAAAAAAATCTGAATTTATTCTGTGTTTTTTATTTGTGACCTTTGGTGTCACTCTGGAACATCAGGCTCAGATAAATGGCTGTAAAGCAACCATAAAATAGAATAAGTATTCTGAATTTCTAGGTGGAAGGTGGAATATTCAGAGTGCGTGTGGCGGCGCTTTAAATAGCTGCGGCTCGGAGGCTCTCTAAACTCTCTAAACTGTATTTCGTTGCATTGTACCTGTACATGTGTAATGACAATAAAGGTGAATCTAATCTAATCTAATATGCTTATGTTACACCATTATTTTTCATTATACAAGAAAAATGACAAATATGGCTTGTTTGGCTGCTGAGTAGAAAGACCAGCGAGTAAACACCATTGCGAAGATGTCCTTGTCCTGATCTGACCTCCCCAGGCAAGAAGAGAATTTCAATCAGGTATCATATGATTTTATGAGGGAGAGTCTCACAGTAACAAAACAAAGTTGAGCGCTCGCACTTGATCTGGAAGCGAGGCTCCCGCAAATAAGAGATTTTTGATTTTGATCCAAGTCCCGGCGGAAAGGCAGATAGGTCTTTTGATGCGGTGCTGTGCGTCCAAGCCGCAAGCACAACTACATTAGCTGACATGCAAGAGACAACACACATCCAGCAAACTCTTTGTCTCGTCCTCAAACCTGTCTGTCATTTAATTGGACGCGGTAGGCTACATTTGTGAGGGGTAGTTGGGTAGCCTATAGTGCTCACAGGGACTGAACCAAAGCTAAGAGGTCAAAACAACCTGGCATCATGTCCTGTCCTGTCAAAACATTAGCCTTTGCAAGTGATGTTGGAAAGGACACTTAAGAACATTTTTGTGGTAGTTGTACTTTACTTGAGCACTCTGGTGGTTGAAAGTAGCTCCAAATTGACCAGCTACAACACTTAAATGTTGCTTATATATTAATGGATCAATAAAAATGTTTTAAGAAACCCCATTAACTGGACACTTGTTGTAGCTTTTTTGCATAGTGTATGAGAATATTTCAACCCATCTGCAATGGAAATTAGCTTGTGTTCTAGAGAAAAGTGTCTTTCTTTTATTTTAGATTAGGGGAGTTATTATTAAATGTTCTTGACTTTACTTAAAAATTCCCTTTCTCTCCTATTGTAAGAAAACAAGACTCAATATGCTTTCATTCAAAGCCAAAGTTAGCATTCATTTTGACAGTAACCTTATTCCTAAAATATGAAGCAGCCATAATGATGGATGATTGCTGCTGAACCCACTTAGCCTACATTATTCTTTTGAAAAAAGACAATCCATCCACGTGTCATCACCTCCCACGCTCACAGCGCACGTCTGTACTTGCGTGCACGCTTTACCCTTTTTGACTTGGGAGACGTTGTCATTGGCGGCAGTTTGGGAAGTTTTGGTGGCTGGTAGTGGGCCTGTGTCAGAGCCCCGGTGATTTAAGCACCTTTAATAACCTTTCACAAACACTCAGGAGAGTGATGTAAAGCTTAGCGGCTCCCATCAGAGCCCTCACAGCCCGCACTGGCCTCCAATTCATCATCTTGACAGCACCTGACAGCCCTGCTAACGGCGGCCCCCGCCCCCTTCTGCTTCTATCCTCTTCTTCCTCCGAGTCTCTCTTCCTCCCATGTGTCTCTCCTCGTCTCCCTTTCAGTTTTGCCTCTCTCTATTTCTGTCTCTCTTGTACAACTCTCTTCATCTGTTCTCACTTGACTTTCTCCCGCTTTTGTTCTAAACATTTCTTTTGATTCCTTAAATTCCCTTTCCCGAACTTCTCATTTCTTTATAATTTCTTTTGTGCTTTCTCCCTCTTTTCTTTTCCCTGTTTCCATCCTTTGTCTGAATGAAGGAAAAAAGTAATTGCTGCAGGAGAGTCTAGAACTTATGCCAAGGCCTGGCATCAGTAAAGGTAGGGAGATTCCCGGGGCTAATGTGACCCAGGTCCAAAACCAGTGTCTAACAAATCAGCATGCACAGCATCTCCCCGAGCGGGGAACAGCGTGTTACCCTGAGCAATGATTACATGGCTAAGGAACAGGAACATTTCAGTTGACATGAAATTTGAAAAAGGCCACTGGATAACCAAAACTATATCAGCTTACAAATAACTACAACAGCAGGAATATGCGCTACGCTTGAGTTGATGTCAGGTTGATAGTGTTGCTAGCCAGGATAATTCAGGAGTCAGGCAGAGCCAGAAATGAAATCCCACTATCAAATTATTCTCACAATGATGGTGGCGAAGTTGACACATATTCTGAGACAATAAACATCTTTAATTTGGTTTTTCACCATCGTCTCCATTGTAATATTAATCGGAATCAGTCTTGGAATACACAATATAATGGACACAGTGTTTGGATTCACATTGTATAACTCTATGTCAAAATTCTAGCAATAGCAATCAATAGCCAGAATGTGAGTTTTCCATTTACCGTCCTTTACTTCTAACTTGAAAGTGTCAAACCAAACTTTAGCTGTGATTATTTCTGTCTTAGTAGGCGTATATTTCAAGAAGAATCCCGCTCAGCACTAACATCAGTGCCGGTTTCCTGTGTCTGCTTCTCAATAAAAGGCACTCGGTGTTTCGCCGGTTGGACGCTTAACGTGAAATAGCAGTAGTAGTAAATGTTCTGTTCAGCAGTGGCTGAGGTTGATATCAATTTAAAAAACAACTTGTGATGGATTATGTACATGCCTTATTTCCTATGATTCAACTGTGTAATCTGAATTCAGTGTGGGAATGGCGGACTCCGATACTAACGATCAAAACTACTAAAACAGAGAGATAATTAATGAATGTACAGTAAGTACAAGGAATGGCAGGAACAAATGCCCAACCTTAAATAGTACCAAAAAGTGGAATTTGATTTCATTTAAAAATCAAAAGTATTTTAACTTAAAAGCACATGCAAAATATATCTTGCTCAAGTCACAATAAAAGAGCCTTTCAGTAAGCTTTTGTAGCGAGTAGGTCTACTGAATTTGAGTTTAGACATCCCATTACTGACATGTGATGCAGAACCAATTGCTGATTCGGCCCTCGTGTTTTCAAGTGGGAAGCTCTCGCTGAGACGTCTGCCTGCAGCCTCAGTTATGTGTGCAGCCATCATTTTGTCTGAAGCCTCAGGTGGTACAGAGACTGGGAAGGTTCGATCCGTTGGTAATTGTGTTCCTCCGAAATCCAATCCAATCAGCGATTGGTGGGACAGCCATTACCTTTCTTTCTTCTCGTTTCTCACCAAAACGAGATATAGAAGGGGGGGTGTGTGTTAGTTGAGAGAGTCAGGACTTGAAAACTGTTCTTCACTGTCATGCAGCTCTGCTAATCACTGATCCCCATCACGTCATGCACTCTTTCCTTTCCCGAGGCCATGAAACGACATTTTTCCTAGCCGACTATAATGTAAAAATAGTCTCATGAAAAGCAGTGTGTGGGTGTTGGAAGTAAAATTCAACAAGTCTTATCTGCATTCAACACCTGTGCTTAATTTGAACTCAACCTCTGCACCTTCAAAAATCTACTCAACATTTTATATCATGGCACATTTGAGCACATTTTCTTTCAACATTTCTTTTGATTCCATCTTCTTGACAGATTTATTGTGACCGTGCATGCTGAAAATAAGGTCACATCAGATTCACTAATGGGGTTTGGTGTGATGTTTGCATGGAATGTTGATTTTTCATCAAAATACACAACAGCAGAGCACTAGGTTGATTTAACGGGTTCGCTTTTGAGTTTGTCTGAAGTTTTACAGAAAATGTAAATAATGCAAACTAACATTTTTCTTTTATACACATTTATATAAATCACTCCTCATTTTGATAATAATTTGCCCAACCTCAAACAAATATTCCCACAGTTTGCTAACGCTAGCGTGCTATTCCACCAACACTGGCGGTGGGCTCCAGGGGGGGTTGTGCCGCTGCTACCAGGTCTGGAGCTCTCTGTGTCCCGCTGGAGCTCCGATCAGATCAGGTCGAGGTCGGCAGCGGAGCTTTCTAGCGACGTTTCCACGCTGGCCGAGCCCCACTGACTGCGGTCCGTCTGCGGCTGCAGGACCTGGAGCTTACCGCCAGTGTTTCAGTTGGACTGTTAAAGTGTTGAGATAATTAAAAGGTATTTACAGTATTTAGAAGTGGGCTGGCTGCTAGTTAGCTAACGCTAGCTTCCATGCTACATAAATAAGCCGGACAGAGTTGTCCCTCATCAGGCGATAGAAACCCTGCTTTCCCCCCCCCATCCTGTTGGCTCAGAGCTCCACAGACTAAGTCCACAGGTGCACCAAATGTATCGCAAGAAGTGTTGCAAAAGTCGAGAGCGCAGACTCGCCGCTGTGTGATGCGAGAGAGCACACTGCAGCAATTCGAGAGGTTGTAATCACTGAGTTGTGGTTGTACTGGAAAAGTGACTGAAGTAAAAAAAATCATATTCTACAAGTGCTCACATCGCATCTACGCGCTCTCATATTTACCTTCATATTTTTCTTCCCCTTGTTCTCATACTTGGGCCCCTGGGCTCCGAGCGCTCCATTCCAGCCCCCCACTCACAGTATAGTTCACACCTGGGTTGGCAGGTGAATGCAATTAACTAGCTGGTAGGAGAGGAAACCAACAAGGCTTCAGGCCCGTGAGGAACAGGACTGAAAACAACAATTAGTATTGTTTGGACTCTCTCCACCTACACATGCCACCGAACATACTGTACAGCTGAATGCAAACACAAACTTGTCAGAAAGCATTATGGAAACTGCGGGAAAGTAGCAGGTTAGGGAATAGTAGAGCTCAGCACAATTTCTAGAAATGAACCAAGCCAGACCAAGAAAACTGTATACAAGGGTGTTTATTTTTCATTTCATTTTATAAATACTGTTTAATAACCATGGGAAGGTGGCTGCAGCTTATCTATGGAGCCCACTGACACTGTCAACTTTCCCTGGAAGAAGACACTAAAGGCTCATTCATGCTTACTCAATGTACGAAATATATACAAATAAATATGTGTATTTTAAACAATCTAACCATCAATGCTCATGTTTCCATGTGTCTTTTGGCATTATAGTTAAACTTTAAGCTGCCCTCTCATGGATATATTGTTTGAGTCTCTGCAGACTGTTCATCCGATACCACCCAACTCACATTTAAGTCCCATCTAATCTCCTCCCAACTGTTTTGTAGTAATTGTTTGTCCCTGTGCCAGGGCGAAGTAACATCATTTAGATGTTTCAAATCTCAACAACTTGCCTAGCCTCTCCTCCAAAAGTTCTGCCTTTTTTCAATGTCTCCAGTTGTATCTATTGAACTATTGTCATTGGCTCCATGTCATTGGTATCTGTAAGCTTTATGAAAATGATAAATACAGACAAAATGAATGCAGAGTATGAACAGAAGGCTCCATCTGTACATTATGTATCTAACGTTGAGCATAAATACGTCTGAAGGCCATATGTCATTTAGTTTAGAACGTAATTAAGAGCAATCAAGTCGGCAAAATCCTTCAACTGAATCTTCTAGTTGTACTGCATAGTTGGATATAAGCAAGTCGTAGATAAGCCAGATAAATGCAATGCTATATAACTTGATTTCATTGACACAGGGTGCAGATAATGTTCAAATTAAAAGAAACTTTACAAAACAATAGACACAAGAACTTTGTATGTGGTCCTAGCAGTAAGAGATTATGCAGATTATTGTAATGCAACGGCCACTTGACTTTTGTTTAAAGAACTTGCCTAGAGCATGATCTGATGAAAGTGTAAAGCTTGCATGGACAAATAAGAACCTTTTTTCCAAATATTGCATTTTGTTCTTTGTTCCTCTGACATATTAGCTTTGTGGTGTTTGATGACTTATTAAACTTCAAGATCAAAGAATGCCTGACATTTTAATGGCTGACCTTAACCACTTTAACAGCACTCAAGACTACCTTACTGCTGCAGCCGTGTTTATGTGTTCATGCTTACTGTATGTGAGTAGTAGTTTTGGATTCAGGTCTGATGGGAGATACACCTTGGAGCAAAATTCTGAATGGTCCAGGTTTGGAGCGTCCCTAGAGGTGACCTGGACCCTCCAGCTATTACTCTGTGTACTTACCTCTGCAAAAATACCTTTGTAGATAACTGCTCTCCCAGGCTGGAAGTGCTAAAGCAAAATACAGCTACCCAGAGAATTTTGTTTAGAGCTTCTGAGGTTGCTACAGTGATGCTGATTGCTACAGTAACCAGCTCCCAAAAGCGCCTTTTGAGACATACAGTAGAAATCACATAGAATACTTTAAATATGATATAAACAACTGAGTAATTTGAGCTTTTGGGGTTTTATTTTGTTCTCATCTGTAGCAAGGGTCATTAGCAATGATGTGGCATAGAGTCATGTAGCAAATAATATAAGCGTTAAGTACCATAGGAGCAGATGGTTGCACTTTTGTTGTTGAGTCTAATCGCCGCCAAGTTGTCAAATGGCGTGTGCCCTTGAAAAGCCAACAAGACATGATCTGGCCTAGTGATAAGGCCCGCAAAGATAACATTCTTCAATTCTAATACCCTCTCAACTGTCACGACTTTGAGCACATGTAGTCACTCTAATCATGAGCACATTCAGGATGAAACCGTTCATGCTAATTAAAGCATTGCTAACAGATATCTGCTTTACACGTTACATTTCTCCTGAGTAACATATTCCAGACTATTCTAATCCAACATGCCCACCAACATCCCTACTCGGATGGTCGGTACTATTCACTACAGCGTAAATTAACACGCAATCGCAAGGACATGTTAGTCAACGGAGCCCAAACGGCGTTGATATACACGCTAAAAAACAAGAATGCGTCTTTATAACACGCCAATAATACGCTATTTCATGAGATCAGTCTGGTTAATCTATAAAGCAGAATGCCACAGGCTGTACAAAAGAAATTAAACATCATGTGACAATATTAATTTAACAAGGAGAGTGGGTGAGCCCAGACGCCCAGAGAAACACCCCTGCCAAACCCCCAAGACATACATTTGGTCCTTGAGCGTGATTAAAATCTCAATATAGATCGCTATGATGCTCTCAAGCAGTCTCATTGCTCTGCAGCGCAACACTGCAAACAAGAAAAGTTACATGATGCAATGTTAGACTTACTTTTGTGCTCTGTGTTCATTGTGTGTATGTCAAAGCAACAGAAGTAAGTGCGCATGAATTTGAGATTGGGAACTATAAACAGTGTAGCATACGTTTATGGCAATGGGCTGTGTGTATATAGCGCTTTTCTGCCTAAAACCCTTTTCCAGTGTACTGGAACAATTCACCATTTACACACATTCAAACACTGTGGCCAAGGCTGCCATTCACACAAATTAACACACAATTTGGGTTCAGTGACTTGCCCAAGTATATCAATTCAAGATGCAGAAAATTAAACTTCTTTACATAAATTATCATATTTGGAGCTCTCTGTTGATCTATGTTCCTTTTTGCTGTGCAGAAGGAGATTCCCATGGAGAAGACGCCCATCAGTGCCCAGCCCGACTCTCTCGACTTCTCTTTGGAGTCCCTGAACAACCTGAACCACAGCAGCTCCAGCAGCAGCCTGTACCCAGACACGAGCTTAGGCAGCCGCAGAGTAGACGCAGGAAAGAGCAGGGAGGACTGCTGCAAGGCGGACGAGCCCTCCTCCTCCAGTTTCTCTAGCAAGCCTGGGGCGGATCCTGTGGGCTCCCTCAGCGACTCGCTGTACGACAGCTTCTCCTCCTGCACCAGTCAGGGCTCCAACGAAGTGTAGGGGCCACACGGCTGTAGCGCTAGAGTTCAGTCTCAAACCTGGTTTTCAGACCAGTCCTCTAAAATCTTGTGTCAAGCTTTGCCACTTTTCTTTCCTTTTTTGAATTATCTTCTGAGTGGATTTTCAGATAGATTCTCATCTAAACTTTTAGAAACCCTAAGCATTGGTATTTGCATCTGCAAGTAAAATGCTAAGTAAAGTAAAAATACTTTAATCGGACTTGGTTTGTTCTGGCATTGGTCCCTCTGGATCTGAACTCGTGCCCTACCTCTCTACATACAACACAAAGCACTTGAGGATACAAGGATGAAACCTAAACCCAAACACCAAACCATGGACTTTTGATAGTTTGACTCTGGGTGTGGTGGACTGGACAGCAATACCCAACGTTGTTTCATTGCATTTTTTTCTCCCCATGCTGGGGAACTCATTGCACTGTAACAAATACTGTACAAAGTTTTGTGTAAAGTGAACGATTATTCAAGCAGTGATAAGCAGGGCGGTTTCTTGGGGCAACGCTGATGGGCAACACGGGCGTACAAATGCAACTAAATTGTTGCTTTGATTGCATTCCTGTTTTATAGAAAAAAAAATTTGTTTTGCTGCTAAGTACGTTGCCTAGTTGCCTATCTCGTATTTGTGTTATTTTGAGCAGTTGCAGCTGATAATGGAAAAGAAAACAGACAATTGTGCAAAATGTTCTTCAAATGACATGAACATGATCACCATTCAGCTATCAATACTCATTTCTAGCAGCATATTATCTAATGATGTCAACTAAAGCCAAGCATTAGGTTTCCACGTGGTATAATAACTAAAAAGATGATTTCCCATTGTCTGACAGGTACACAGGTACAGCAAACGACCAACATTTTGGTAGCTCAGGGAACATACTGGACTAACATGGATTTAGACTGCAGCCATCAGGAAAATGTCAACAAACACAAATAAGTTGGTAATCTTTTTCTTTTTTTATTTCCTCACGCTAAACTCCAGAATCCAAACAGCCTAGTTTATAGTCGCATGTAGCGTACCTGAACTCTCCACACCTCAGTTTTCCATTCATAGTTGTATATTATGTTGTATATAAAATTGCTATAAGTTAATATCAGAATGGGCATTGCTGATTGATATATGCAAATGAGAAGAAAAAAAAAGTAAATTGTTTGCCAATCATTCAACTGAGGTTTTAGTCTACTGTTTGAAAATGTCTTGTTTTCTGATGGAATTCTTTAGGGGTTCTTGTTTAAAGCAAAATCTTTATTTTGATCAATAAGAGCTAATACTAAAATATTATATCACTTTATTTTAAAGACATATTTGAACTTTTAGGTGACGTTATGATAAATTTCTACCTGGAATTTGACCAGCTGGTGCTAATCAACAGAGCCGACTGCGTGTTTCAATTTTTCTATGAAACTGTTAATATTGTATGAAGAGAGTCTGAATAGGACTTGTGTATTTTTCTAGATGTCCAGTATTTATACCCACATTTTGTACTGTCAGACTGTAGTGTGATTATCATGCTTCACCTCTCACCTTAAATGTTCCTGGTTCCTTTGTAAAGAGAAATGGTTACCAGCAGTGTTACTTTGGTAATTATTATTAATGTTATTGTTATTATTATTATTATTACTGTGTGCAATTTTGTCTGTTACACCAGACTTTAATGCTATATTTTATGTAAGTAACTATTTCCTAAATAAATAAGAGAAACTATTTCCTATTTCCAACTGAGCTGCAAGGTGTTTGTGTGTATTTGTGTGTGTGTGTGTATTTGTGTGTGTGTGTGTGTGTGTGTGTGTGTGTGTGTGTGTGTGTGTGTGTGTGTGTGTGTGTGTGTGTGCGTGTGTGTTCACGTTCGTCACCAGGTGATTCATTCATTCTTTCATTGTGGAAATAAAGGTTTTAGAGGAAACCCGAAATCTTTCACCCCAAGGGCATCTCGTGTAATCACCGCTCCCACTCCCAGTCTGTCAGCAGGAGTTGGAGCTCAGGGCCGGCGACAGGTCGCTCCAACCCCGCGGAGGGATTCGGAACCATTAGTCCCTTGATGGGTAATTATGTGCGTATAAATAAACGCAATTAGTTTACGCACGCTCGGATGATTTATTTCTCAGTTTGCCTCTCCATACAGTAATAGGCTCAATATGTTGTATTGATCATAAAAACACATTCAAACAGCAGTAGAATTAGATAACCCAAAGGAGGAGAAAAGTTAATAAAATTACACTAAATGGCACTTATTAAAGTCATTGACCATCAATGGAATACAATAGAAATATAGGAGTAATTAAATGGAAAATCTAAATAAATACTTGAGCAACAAAACTATATATTAGGCTATTATAAAATAGGGCCTACCGTATATGTTAGAAATACAAAACTAATGAAAAACTGGCATTATATGATTAATTAATGTATCATTATTTGTCAGTGAAAAGTAGAATCAAACCAAAGTCTTCGAAGAATTAGGGATCATTTTAAAGGTCCCTCTATTGCGTATTGGCACACTAAAGTCCTAAAATAACCTGTAGCCTACATGTTATATGGAAGATCTAATATAAGAGGATATTAAAAGGAATATCTCATGTTAATAGAAATTCACTGAACTTTTCAGCACAGAAATATCATTCAAATGTCATAAAACTAGAAAAATACCAACCTATGATCCTTCATCTGCGCATGAAGACAAACCGAGTGAGAAGTGAAAAAGACAACTGCGAGCTCCCGTCACGTGGTGCGCTTTATGATTTGTGCGCTGTGGATTTGTCTCCAGTTGGGCTCGACAGAAGAAGAGACTCCTCACACTTTGCGGAGCTTTTGCTCTCACCTCATCCAAACCAGAGCATGAGCGGATCCGTGTCTGGGCTTCCTCCCCGGCGGTGCGTCCTCCACGCCTCCGTCTAAACAAGTTCATTTGATCTGATGTTTCCCCTCCGAGAGTCATTTCGGAGAGAATGCGTCTTCTCGTTTTTGCGACTTTATTTGGAGTCCTTCTCGACGCAGGTAGGTCACAAGTTGGAGATACTGCGGCCCCGTTTGAGTCAGCGTGTGGAGGCGCAGTGTGGAGCGCATGTGTCCAGCTTGTATGCAACAAAAACAATGTAATATGTGTAATGTGTGCTAAAGTCCTTCCTTTCTATCTATATCCGTGCGCAACAGAGGGTAAATGCCAATATTGCAAAACTAAACATTAGTGATTGTTTTTTGCATCCATTCAGGATGTATCCTACTGTTCCCATTTTGATGCCAATTCAATTTAGAAAACAGAACTATTGCCTTTTGGTAAATAATTTCCTCTGCGTAAAGTATGTGCGTAAAATCGGACGTCCAGATCTGAATACAATACAAACATGTAGTGGCTGACTTTATATACTTTAGGTGGAAACTTAAGAAACATATATGAAGGACAGTAATGTTGCGTTTTTGGTGCGGGTGTTGCACGCTGAGTAAGCAGCGCTGTGCTGGACTCCTCTGCGCTGTTTTGGCATAGAGGGAAACATATAGAAACACAGATTTAGTCTAATAACACCCTTAAACCTGATTATTATTATGACCTGGTTTCTATACTCTAGTTGATGTATTTTTTTGACTGAGGGATCTTCTTTTTGTCAGTATGTGTTTGAAAAGAATGTGTAGATATTGCCTTTTTGTGCCATTTCTTCTTATTTCCAGAGGTGTTCCGACACCTGTGTCTGATTTTGATCATATTATAATGTTATTGTGTAGAGCCTTAATATGTTACAGTTAACGGGATTGCAATCAGAACATATTGGTTTTACACATTCTGAATACAGAAGGTGTAATGATTTGGTTTATTTTCATGTCATCCTCTGTTTCTGCCTGAGTATGACATATATTCCCCCCTAAACAAGTTTTTTTTGTTTTCATAATCTCCTCCCAGGTGATGGATGGAGCTTTCAGACATTTGCTTGGTTTCAAGTAATTATGCTGGGGTTGTGATGTTATATGTGGACCTTTTTATCAGATGCATTTGATGCCGCTGTCAGTTGAGATTAATGTTTGGTGCCATTTCAATGATTAGGCTACTAATATAAGTCGGTGGGGACTGATATCCTGTGTGGTATATTTAGGAAAGAAAGAGCTTTAAGTTGTAACGGAATGCTAACATAAGATGCCAATCAATATCTTTTAGAAATACTAATTGACCCTATAGCAGCTATATAAAACAAACCAGTGTGCCAATTAACACGGACTGATGGAATAAAATTCATTCTCAGCTCTGAAAAATATTCAGAGGTTCAATGAAATGGATAAACCTCACCATTACCTACTGTATGACGTAATGAGTTGTGAAAATATGTCATGCATGTTGCAGAGGAGTATTGCACGGCATGCTTATTGTCTTCACAAAAGACAAGACACCCCTTTTCCATTTTAGGTTCCAAAGTAATTTCTGCGGATGTTTCTGCAGGACTGTGTCTAACGGCTATAGTCAGATGAATGAGGAGGTTTCAGGTAATAAGAAAAGCCCATCCAGGCAGCTTTAAAAGCATCAGATAAAATGTGCAAAAGCTACGAGGAGTGCTGTATATTATGTTCACGAGAAGACGCTGCAGCAGTCATACACTCAGATTTTTACTACCTCAGGGGATGGGAATTCATGCGGGCAATCTCTACATTGGCAGAGTGCATCAAGTCCCTTACTGCTGGTTTGTATTGTAAATGGAGCTTTATCACCTATGAAAGTCCATGGGTTAAAAGGGAAGTTAAAGTAACCATTCTGCTTTGCTGATGTGCCATTTTCGTTCTTTACAGTGTTTCTCACTTCAATGTGTGAATCTAGAACCTCTCTGTTGACACTCATGAGACAGCCAATAAAAAGGGCTGAAAAAACACAATTAGGCTTGGTGAAGGACTTAACCATGTGCTTGGTAAAGTCCCAAAACCTCGGCACTGTCCTTCTGATAGCGGGCGTAGTGGAGATAGAGAAGATGACATGGCACTCTCATGGAGTGCCATTCGTCTTGTTTGGAGGTGTAACGCCATCAAAGGCTCTCGCACAAAGGCCTCTGCTTGATTTAGGATTTAGAGATTGCCTACAGATTGGATTCACAAAATGTATGGCATGACAATATGATATATAATACACTCTGAAAGGACAAACATAATGTATGCTGTCACAAAAGGAAATCAGAGAACATAGGAAATAGGTGACATTGAACTAGTTGGGAAATATGATTTGCTTTCTTGCTGAGAGTTAGATGAAGAGACAGTTACCATTTAGTGTGCAGTAAGCCAGCAGGCAGGTTAGCTTAGCTTTGCTTAGCTTAGCACAAAGGCTGGAAACAGGGGAAACAGCTAGCCTGCCTCTGTCTGAAGGTAACAAAAGCCACCTTCCCACACATTAGTTGGCTTTTTCCAGTCTTTGTGCTAAGCTACGTTTACCGTCTGTTGGCTTACTGTACCTACGATGTACAAGTATATAGGCTGCCTGTCAGCTGTACGTTGTTCACATATAACATTTGTGCTTCAAATTCTATGGCAACAAAAAAGAAAAATATATTCTGCATTTGACAAACAACACATGTAGCTGAAGCCAAATTATTTTAAGTTGTAAAGAAGGGATTGGCTATTTATGTATGCTATATCTCTATGATATTCATCCATAGGAAAAAAGGAATCTTCAGGATTCAGTTATATCTGTAATACCACTAATGATTGGATCTTTTTACACTCCGGTTCCTGCTGCATGGTGCAGGAGATGCCCTTCAGATCCAGTGCTACCAGTGTGAGGAGATGAAGCACAATGACTGCTCCACGCCGGAGTACATCGTCAACTGCACCGTCAATGTACAGGACATGTGCCAGAAGGAGGTACTGGTCAAACCCGATGGTAAGACACAGTTTACAGTACATCTGTATAAAGGCTTGGGACTGATGTGGGTTGAGGTATTTTCTGTTAAAGTTATTAAAATACTCATTTGGAGGATGATAAATTCTTTGGTGGAGGTAGGATCTCTTGGTTTTGTTATTCTTTGAAGGACAGAGTCGCTTAAGATTGATTATTGAGGGCCCCTGGTTAGCTCACCTGGTGGAGCGGGCGCCCATGTATAGAGGTTTACTCCTCGACGCAGCGACCGTGGGTTTGGCTCCGATCTGCGGCCCTTTGCTGCATTTCATTCCCCCTCTCTCTCCCCTTTCAGGTCTGAGCTGTCCTGTCCAAATAAAGGCCTTAAATTGCCCAAAAATAATCCTAAAAAATAAAATTGATTGTTGAGGATGTAAGACACAGGCTAAGCCAGCCAAAAGTTTAAAAAAACTTCCCATGTATCTGCAGCACCCAGCCCTCGGACACTATACGCCCTCTGAGCATTACGTTTTTATTTCTTTGCCATTCAGAAAGGGTAGGCTACATTATTAAGTTGCTAAGCACTTGCAATTTTCTTCATGTACAACAGAGCAGGCAATTAACATAAATTCTGATGTCTCAACTGGGATGAGCCGAGACAGTCATAAACAAGGTTGTCTGGAAATCAGCAGGTCAAAAAATAATAGCGCTTGTAAAAACAGATTTTTTGCTATAATGTGACATTTAGTCTAGTCATGCAAATGCAACCTACGTAAACCGCGAATGAAGTCAGCCGTGATGTTTGCACCTGTTGGCATTTTAAAATGACAGAAAATACTCATCAAGGATACCCAGCTATCCATTTTGCTTTCCTCCAAACACTTCTAAGTCCTCATATGTGTGGCTTGCTGACCCAGTAGAAGACGCCGAGCAGGTTACAACAAATTCCTCTGTTGGTTTTCAGTGTAATAGGCATTGGTATCTGTTATTCTGTTTCTTTGCTCAGCTTCAAAGATGGAGAGAGAAGCATTGATTGATGAGCGGGGATGAACTGTGTAAAGAAAGCACAGTCTTGCAGACAAAGCATCTGTCAGTGTAACGCGTTAGTTTTTCCATGACCCATTCTACATCTTCAGTTGTTTTTGCTCAATAAGAGACATCTCTGTGGTGTTGCTCCAAAACCCCAGTGAACACCATCTCACCGGACCACTTTATTCGGCTCATTCGTCAAAGACTTTCCTTTGGCTGCAAACAACACATTAGATTAGTTTTGCACAGTGTTACAGAAAATAAAATTGGTTCAGCCTGAAGGGTGGAGACTTAACCGTAATGGGAATTTTTTTTTAGCCTTTCCAAAACCAGAAACAAAAGAGCAAAAGTACAAGGAATGGAGTAAACTGTTTTTATCTGCTTAAAACAAGCAGATGCTAGATCCCACCAAGTACATGTGTCGACATCAACACAGGCATCACTACTACACTTCAGAAACACTACAGACTACAGCGCAGGCCGCAACACTTCAGCCCTGTTGAACAGGTGCAGGGTTTACATTTCCCATGCACTGCTGCATGCTGTACTCTCAGGGAAACCTGTAATCTAGGTTGCTGTTGTTGTTCATTTCTCCCCAGTTTTAGATAACATTGCTTCTGGAACACGTCCCGTTGTGTAGATTTTGGTTTAGAATCCTTTACTGGTGATTTTTCACCGTAGAAAAGTGATGCTAAACTACGTCGAGGTCAGTCTCCGGCCGCAATGACAAACCGCTACCAGATTCCTGTTGTGTTACCAAATATAATCTTACATCAGTTAGTTCTCAACCGAAACGCCTTTTCTCTTTTAAAAAGCGTTAAAAGTGACAAAATTGTTTCAGTTTCAGTCTGAAACCAAGAATTTGTTTACTGCATCAGAATTTGAGGTACATGCTTTTTTTATCTTGGCCTTGCTAGATGTTAGGTCATAGATGTTACATCTTATCTTTGTTCAGAACATGTGCATGTTTAGCAAGAGCTTGAGGTCAAGGGTTTTGTTTGGTAAGGTGAACCCTTTACATAGCCCATGTGTTGTGAAGGGTATAAGTCAGGGGGCTTCATAGGTAGACACACTATCTTGTAATTGGAAGATTTCAGGTTCAGTGGCTGTAATCATAGCTTTGTGTGATGTCCTTGAGTCATAAATCTTCAACGCTACAGACCTGCCTTTCACACATGGTAGCTGATCCCTTATGTTTCCTGTAGAAACATGTGTATGACAAACACAAGCTACATATTTATCCTCCTTCATCAATAAAAACTATTGCCAGATAATGGAACATCCTGCCAACAGAAATTGAATGTGTGTGAATTTGATTTAATCAAAGGTTTTTCTTGTCTAACGGGAAAATTTAATTTCAATAGGAATGCCACCTGAATGATAAATTACCTGACACAGCCTATGATAGAAACAATATGTACCAATATATACTAGATGGAGAAACAACACTTGATAATGGAGTCAGTGGCTCCGGAGTGCAATAAAAGAAAGTTAGAACATTACAGTATATTAGTTTTTCTTCTTCATACAAGCATACAAAGTGTCGTGACATATAGGCTCCCACACACTGACAAACATGACTTAATAAGAGCAGACAGGAAGTCAATAGCTCCATACCCCTGTAGTGCAATAAAATGCTGCAACATTGCAAAACACAAGTGAGTTATACGTTACATCATTAATCTAAGCCATCCAATCACAGCAGGGGAAATGAATCTGTTGTTTGCAACATGCTTAATATCTTAAAGAAAAGATGACCGGCATATAGCGGTGCTTTCTCAGTGTGGACACACAAATTTAGGGTTTTATCCCCACAGGAATCCATTATCGGAAGTCCTGTGCCTCCTCTGGGGCTTGCCTCATCGCCTCCTCTGGCTACCAGCAGTTCTGCACCGGCAGGCTGAACTCAGTCTGCATCTCCTGCTGCAACACGCCGCTCTGCAATGGGCCCAGGAGGAAGCGTCCCATCCCTTCAGCAGCGATGTCCAACCGGCCACTTCTCCTCTCCCTGGCCTTTCTCCTGCCGCTGCTGCCGCTCCTCCCTGTGACGTAGACCGGGGATCCCATCACGTCTCCACCATACGGTTTGTTTTCATTAGTCCAGAACCAAAGAAAAGACCTTCCAAAAAACTGTTGATATAAAGCAACAACAATGTTGAGAAGGGACAAAATAAGAGTTTGTTCATGATAGACGGGAAGACAAGAGAAGGGTTTGGTTCACACTGCCCACTAAAACTAAATTAGGGCTTGGAGACGAAGGCTTGGAGAAGTCCAAAGGTAGAAACTTGGCATGTCATCCTGCAAGGTTTAAGATTTTGGCAGCGGGATCAAATCAGGTTGACCTTGCAACTTCAGCTAAACCAGATATTTACTTTCTATAGTGACCTATCCAGAAAGAAATAACTGTTAAAGTTTTTTTTATTAATTAATAGATAGGTTTGACAAAAATACACAAAATACGTTAAATCACTTTCTGGTGGAGAGTTTGTTGGGGAGATACTCATATTATGTCTGTTCGTTAACATATATGGCTACTGTCAGTGTTGGTTAGCTTTGCTTAGCACAAAGATTGAAAATGGGGAAACAGCTAGCCTGGCTCTACCTGAAGGTAACAAAATCACTAATTAACACATAATATTATATTGCTGTTTAATCCGCTATGTCTAAGCTGGGTGTAATTGCCTGGTAACCAAGGAATAGGAAGAAATCCTATTTTTAACCCCCATAGAATGGTAGAATGTTTTTTTGTATGGATTAAACAAATAAGATATACTGTGTTATTTAGTGAGCTGGGAGGTAGATTTTGATATCCTCAGACAGAGCCAGACTAGCTGTTGCTGTATATGTTATAATAACATAAGGGATAACTGGCTGCTTGCTGTAGCCTTATATTTAATAGACAGTTGTGAGAGTATAGTGAGGATATTTCCCAAAATGCCAGGAAATCGTCAGCATGCAATGATCATTTATTCACATTTTCACTGTCGTAGATTGCCCTGGGACCTGTGATCACTGCTGTGACACACCGAAGGAGTAGATTTGGACACCACCCTGGCTTTTTATCCCCTCAGCATCGAGAAAAAAACATTGAATCTGATCGATATAACACGTTAAACACTGAGGATGACACTGGCAACCTGGAGAAGTGGAAGCATTTGGAGCTTTCCGAATCATTTATTGCCCTTGTTACCAGAGAAGGAGCCAGTCTGCCATCGAGGCATCGCTCAATTTCTTTGCTTTCTGTCAAGTGGAGCGTTTTTCTGAGGAACCTGCTCTGGAGTTATTTTCTGGTTATTACATGCTGTAAAAGGTTCTGGTAGAAGTTGTTGTGGAAAATGATATCTCTATTGAAGCTGCACTGTGGGTATTATTTCTTAATGTTAATGTTGTTGCTGTTGTTGCTCTGAATACACAGACGTTGGACAGAACTGACATTACAAACCCCCAAAATACATTTTTATTCTTGTTATTCTTATATTATATATGTCATGATGACAAAGGCACTTTGATTCAGGCAAATATGAATTTGAAGAGGTATCTTGCAGCATATTAATTATCATATGAATACATATTTTCCACTGCCGGACAGTATTGATTGAAATTTTACTTCTTGGAATAGGAAAGATGCTGAAATAGTTCTGGACAGTCTATTTGAGTTATTGCTTATTAATCCTCGCTTGTTAGATTTAAAAGTTGATTCCGTCGTACAAGAAGCTGATTAGATGTATTCATTAGATATTAATATTCCATATATTCCTTTGTGAAATGAGACATGCAGTATAAGAACACGCTATGAGTACAAATACATTCTCACTGGGAAAAATGCTTCAGGATGATATCAGCAATATTTCCCTTTAAGTTTACATTTATTTAGAAGAATTAAACATATGCCCAAATCATAGCTATTATTGCATGTTGGCAATGCTGTAGACCAAATAATGGATTTCATAATTGGCACCAATGAGAACAAATTTGGCTTACTTTATGGATCTTATTTCCATGTCCAGGTGGTCATTTTGTGAAAATTGAAATTTCCCTCCAAATAACTTATTTTTATTTCATTTCATTTTTTTGAAGGCTGTACAGTATTATTTATATGTGTTGAATGTGCTGTTAGTAGGCACAAACAAATCCGGCATTCTCTAACTGTATTTCATTGCCACACATGACAGTATTAACTTCATTTCAGAGCATCCTTTGACTGTTCTGGAGAAAAGCTTTCAGACGGATGTGGACCATCTGATCAGTGTTCTTCGTGGCAGTTTTATAACTGGTCTTCTGTGAAGAGAAACGCTGTATTCTGCTGATTTGTGATGTAAATAAATGTTGCAGAAAACCCAACCTTTCCAGTAGCTATAGTTGACTCTTACACAATCTGTTTTACTGTCATTTCTAAAGAGATTGCAGGAAAGCAAAAATGTAATTTAATTCTGATGGACCTTTTTCACGGCAGACATTTTGACGTATCATAGCTGAAATTGATAACCTTAAAGATCAAGTGTCCCACTAAGCTGTTTCAGTAAGTCAGCATGCACAACACCAGGGCCTCTCCTAAGTGGAATGCAGCCATCATTAATGGTTTTGAATACACCTGTCCTTTACCTACTATGACATGTCAACATGTCTGCTGTGGTCTATTACAGGCAGTTGTTGGTTTCCAGAGGAACTGCCACATTTACACCCAAGTAAACATTCATTAGTTATTCAATTATTGGAAGCTTTACTCTCCAAATGTGTTTGCATGCTTTCCTGGAAACCGATATCACATCTTTCCAACATGTTCGGTAGACTTGCTATGAAACGACTCCAGGTTGTGCTATAATTAATTAGAAGTAACTAATTGGACATTTCCCACACTGTGTCCATTTTCCCCATAGAGTAATTAATACCAAATTAGACAAGAAACCCACCTACATAATAATTCATTTTTAGTAAGTTATTGGGAACTATAAAAAGCTGTCAAGTCTACAAAATAGTCCCAAGAATAGGGCTCCCCTGTTGATTTGGGGCAAAGCACTGAATATTGCAATGTCAGCACCCTGTCCTTAAAATCAAAAGAAAAGAAAAAGCTAAATTTTGCATGTGTTAAACTCAAGGCCCGCAGGCTAAATCAGGCCCCTCGCAGATTTTGATCAGTATGAATTTGGCTTCGTAAAATATTTTATTCTGCTTAGTTTTTGCCACTTTTCCCGACATTTTTTTCAATGTTTTTGTTGCTTTTTCGACCTCTTTGGCGCTCTTTTTAGGGCTTAATGTCGACCAAACTGTAAGTGTCAAAACAATGAGACAGGCAAAAATACAGTCAAAGATATCTGACTTTTTTGATGAAATAAAAGCATGTCAATAAACTCTGCATGTCTGGCCCTTGACGTGATTCTCATTTTCGAGTGTGGCCCTTAGTGAAGTGAGTTTGTGAGTTTGACGCTCACACTGCTGAAGTGTTACTCATTAGTTGACTTGGAAAAATGAGCACCGCTGCAACAATATCCACATGCAGCCTTTCAGCAGCTTAACAGTAGAATCCACCTCACCTCAGATGCAATGCATAAACTTCGGGGGGGTTTGGCGGAGGGAGGGTATGACTTTATTTTGACTCTCTAGGAAATGAAACGCTGGTGGACCCTGGGAGCTTATTTGGGCCAAAATATTCTCTCGGTGTCTTCATCCTTCATACAGCCAGATGGAGGACGGTGTGGAACCGGTGTAATATTAAGTTAGCTACATTTAGCTAGCAGATTATATTGTGCATTGTGCAACCTGGGCTTTCCAAATGAGCATGCACATACATTTTTACAATGTCTTTTCAGACTGTCTTGTGCTATGATTTATGCATTATTGACCAAAGTATTGAAATACATTGCACATCTTCTTTCTGTGCATGAGTCTACCTGTGAAGATTTTAGATAACTATAATACTGTTAGCGCCAGCCTGCACTGAAGCTGATAAAAGACTTAAATGAAGGAGATGATTCAGGTTTTGTCAGAATGAGCAGTTAAATACAGATTATTAGACATAATCTACTCTGTATTACACCCGTCCTACGTTGGCTGTTATTGTCTTGTGGCGGATTCCAGCAGAATGCAGGTTATTCAGGAAAAGATGAGATATGAGAGATGTGCCTAATGTATTGTGATGTTAAACTAAAACATCCGGCATGTGAAATGCTCTCAGCTCCTTATCTGGTGAACCACCGTTGAATCCTAGCAGTTTTATAGTGAGAGATGCATTCACTGTTGGAGACCCAATGGAGTGGCTCCCACTGTATAAACCCTGCAGTCCACAGTTGAATTCACAATAACTTTGCAGACAGATGAGAAATATGTTCCAAACACATCCAGTAACAGCTTAAATGAACACAGTGATATCAGATGGCTTCAACTTGAAGGTCTATTAGCAGCAAAAAGCACGGTGCTGTGCAGTGGTGGAATGTAACAGTACATTTACTCAAGCACTGTACAAACCTGAGCTACTTGTACTTTTTGTCTTTTACTTTTCACGCCACTTTCTACTACTCTGCCCTAGTTCAGGGAGAAATATTCTACTTTCTGATCTTCCACATTCATTTGACATCTTTAGTTACTAGTTACTTTACAGATTCATGTTATTTAGTTCCTAAAATGTGATGTTTTATGACACATTTTATTAAAAAAAACTAAAAATAAAATGTTATTATAAAAACTGGCCTTCAAGCACTGCTGTAATGATTAGACCATTGAACACTTAGCTGATTGACAGAACTGTTTTAATCGTTTCCAGTTTCTAAAATGTGAGGATATTTCTGCATCGAGTACTTTTAATACTTTAAGGACATTTTCCTGATGATACTTACATACTTTTACTTAAATAACATTCTCAGTGCAGGCCTTCTACTCCTGACAAGGTATTTTTACGGTGTGGTGTTAGTACTTTTAGGCTCTAAATACTTCTTTCAGGGCTGGTGCAGTGAGGGCGCGCCTGTGTGGCCGAGCATCATTATGAGCCTGAACACAGAGACGGAGGAGGAAGAGGTGGATGGAGTCAGGACTGACAATCACAGAGGGGAAGTGCCGACTGCAGATCTCCCAGGATTAAGAAGCAGCAAAAACAGGGCATTATTAAAAATAATAAGGGCCCACCTCTGCCTTGCTCTAATGACGAGCACGCACACCGCAGTCACATTAAAGCTCTGGCGGTGGAAATACTTCAGTTGATGAGGGACTGCAACTCATCTACTTTATTTACTGTGTAGGCCAAGTGTATTGGAAATGAGGGGGAAATGATCTATTCTTGTGTGGGCGGGACATTTTTATTCAGGTGGAGATAGCGGGACAAAATGGGGGAAGACAAGATCAAAAACCCCCAGAGACTCTATTGCCCTCAGTTCAGCTATATAGCTAGTAAATGTACATTGTATAGTTATTATGAAGCAGAGCTATCCATTTAAACGCACCTACTCTCATTTATTTGTATTAGATATTATTCATGAATCAAATGTAGCATCAGTAGGCCTTTAGCTATTGATTAAAAGCATGAATTAAAATGAAATTCTATTAAATTACAAGTTCCATTAAGCATATTACATTGGATATGAAGAAGCTTGAAAAAATCATGAATAGACTTCAACAGTTATCCTAAATCTGATGACTTAGCAGTCAACCTGATACAAGCTAGACTCTATTTTCACTCCAATCCACTTTAGTGCAGTAACACAAATCTTCATTTCAGTAAGTGGGCCAATAAAGAAAAGTAAACACAATTAACCCCCCCCCCCCTTCCCCCAAAGTTACACAGTGCAAAGGGGAAATTCATCTGCAGCAGTGGGGAAGTTAACAAGCATTAGACAAGTGTTAAATGCATTGCACCTCTGCGAGAACCAAAGAAATAAAGTGAACTGGCTTGAAGAATGGTTGTAAAAAAAAAAATCCTTTGTTACGCAGATTTTTTCCATTCCAGCAGGAACGTTTTGATAGATGGTGTTGGATGGGTCAGGAGGACTGATCCAGCAAAAGGTGGGGTTGCAAGGCTTAAACCCTTTTTTGTTTGCTACTACAGTAAGTGACTGGCCCAGAGGGCTCTGTTGTTCTTTAAAAACGAGAGCACTGGTGCCCTCTAGTATTCAAAACAGTGACACACAGGCATGCAAGGAGCATGCATAAAATGGCAGGGAAAGAAACTATAAATGTAATTTTTCTCTCTGTTATTGTTCTTTAACTTTAAGTAACCCAATGACTCTTAACTTGTTTTTATTCTTCCCAGTGAAGCAATTTGTAAATTCACGAAGATAAGAGTGGTATAAATAAAGTTCCTTCTGATAGTGACTTGTCACTTGGGATGGATAATTGCCTGATAAGACCACATTCAGTGTTTTCTAATCATTATACGATGATGTCATTGCTCAGTTCAACTAAAAAGAGAAGACAAAAGACACCACTTGTGTTTTGTACAATTCATCTTAGCAATATAAAAAAGGATAGGCCTTTTGATAGTGGGCTCTCGGCGAATATTTTGCTCCTGCACTGACAATGCAGAAACAAATTATTTCATTCACATATCTTGATAGAGAGTTTCCATCAAGTGTGCCCGGCTCCACGGAGAGGACGGTTCCTATCAGGAGCAGCAGAGCCGAGGGCTTTTTCTAGGGGTGTCAGCACTGTGAAGAGACTCTGTGTGAGTGATGAGTCTGCCTGAGGACAAAGGGCCAATGTTCTCAGGCTCTGGCATTGGTCTAAATGTGGTAAGGCAACTCCGAAGCCAGAATCAAGCCCTAAAGCGCCTTGATGCTCATATATTGTCTTTATCAGTGGCCATCCATGCAGTCATGGAGGGTGAGGACCATTTTGTCTGGCCAGTGATGGCACCTAAATCACTGATATCATCTGGTGGAGTCAGCAGGGCGAAATGAGGTTGGAAACTATTTTTTTGTTTAGTGAAAAAATACTGTAAAAAAAAGACAAAAGATACAATTAGAAAGCTGCTTGAAACATTGTTTTTAACATTGAAACCTTTAAAAATAGACTTTACTTGTATTTTACATGTGTACATAATACATATAATATATATTTCTAATGGAAGTTTTTTTTATGATTATTTTTGGGGCATTTTCAGCCTTTGTTTTTGATAGAGCAGATGAAGACATGAAAGAGGAGAGAGAGGGGGAATGACATGCAGCAGAGGGTCAGACTCCTATAGTAATGATATTGTTGCTTAGTTATGCTATTTTCTGTGTCATGCAATACAAGTCTGAGTAGGTGCACTTTTTGCATTTTAAGAGGCTACTTTTATATTACATATTGTTTGTGTGATTGTTTTATCCTTTATGTTTCTTATTTTCCTTCTCATTTTACTCATTATCATTTATTGCACAATAGTTTTAGCTTAGCCTTAAAAGTATGCCACCTTGCATAAATGCATTGTAAATACAACTTTACTTCAAATCTTTGAGTCTTCCTAAAACTCAAGAACTCATCTGAAATTTTATTAAAAAACGTAGCCTTTATTTAGAAACTGATATATTCTTCTTAATTTTTTGTTTTTTTAAGCATTTAGTAGACCTTTTTTCACTGCAGACATGTTGACATGCCATAATAGGAAAAGCACAGGTGTATTCAAAACCATTAATAATGGCTGCATTCCACTTAGGAGAGGCCCCGGTGTTGGGCATGCTGACTTACTGGGACAGCTCACTGGGACACTTAATGGAACTGAGCCATCGTTAAGGTGATCAATTTCAGCTGTGCTTTTCATACTATGACCAGTCAAAATGTCTGCTGTGTAAAAGGTCCATTCATTTAAACAATTGTTTCCCATGAAGTCATACTCGGTTGCAATAGCAGTCTCCTTCCACTAGGGGTCCGTACGGCGCATTTGAAGCTGCTGACTCTGCACTAGAAGAAATTTCCCCAAACCCGGAAGCCGTTCCTGAATCGGCCGTGACTGCTATTCATTCAGGCAGCTGCGATTTAAATCAGCCACAGTTACGATATCCGTTCATATCGGGTGCTTGGTATTTCGCGTATAGATAGATAGATAGATAAAGGAGAACAAGCATGGCTGGTCGGCTACCGGCCTGTGTTGTTGACTGTGGCACAGGGTAAGTGACAACAATAGACGGCTAGTTAGCGTTAGCTTGGCTTTAATACACGGCTGTCAAACAGCTAACGCCCAGTCTAGCTCAGTAGCTTCAAAGATGCTAACGTTTCTTTGCCACATCTGCTGTCTTGTTTATTCTGATGTTGTCTTCAAAGCCATAGTTAATGCTGCAAATTGGCAGGCCAAAGTACTAAACTGCTTCATGTTGCATGGTTTTATTTTCAGTGCAGCGGTATCGTTGTATTATTAGCTGCTGCTAGCTACCCACCCAAGCTAACGTTACTTCCTGGACAAGCCTTCTGGCTGAAATCATAATATCCGGATTATTTTGGGTGTTACTGCCATGGTGTGTAATGGGTTATACCCAGCAAACACTTAAACCATAGGGGAGCAACTGTAACTCAGCCTTTACCCTTGTTTTGTCCCTTTTTAGGTACACAAAGCTGGGTTATGCAGGAAATACAGAACCACAGTTCATCATACCTTCATGTAAGTAAATGCCTCATACATCAGACACTACAGGTGAATATGGAAAATATAAATAGATATCAATAGATTTAAAAAAAAAAGTTTTTTTAAAAAATAATTTAGGTTTTATGAAATGTTATGTTTAAATATGCAAATTATGCATTATCTTAGTAAATATGCACAAATTCATTAGCTATATGGAAGTGCAAGTTTAGCGATACTGAAAAAACAGAATTTAGGGCTTAGTTGATGTTGTGATAAAGGTATTTCATTTTATTCATAATGGCCTTAAAAAGGTCTTAAAAAGTCTTAAATTTGACTTGAAACCTGCTGAAACGGTGTCATACCATCTGAATCTTATACCGGCCCATGCCTAAGCTCTACCCATTTTCATGATCATGTCCAGGTATCGCAATCAAAGAATCAGCCAAGGTTGGGGACCAGGCCCAGCGCAGGATGATGAAGGGTGTTGATGACCTGGACTTCTTCATCGGGGATGAAGCCATCGACAAACCATCATATGCAACAAAGGTAGACAGGATTGTTGAAAAGAACCCCATGGGATGGTTTGTTTGGGAAGCAGTCTTATCAGAGACTTAACATTTTCCCCTCTTCACTTCAGTGGCCCATCCGTCACGGGATAGTGGAGGACTGGGACCTGATGGAGAGATTTATGGAGCAGATCATCTTCAAGTATCTGCGGGCAGAACCTGAAGACCATTACTTCCTTTTGGTAAGACCAGAGCTGTATATATTATCAAGAGGTACAGCCTCAAATGCACATGAAAATGGCATCTAGACATGCAAGTACCAGTGTTTCTTTTATTTTCTACTTCATTATTTCTGACTGTCTGATTTTTACTACCAAAATGTCTCTCTCTGTCTCTCTCTCTCTCTCTCTCTCCAGACAGAGCCTCCCCTCAACACACCAGAAAACCGAGAGTATACAGCAGAGATCATGTTTGAGTCGTTCAATGTCCCCGGCCTCTACATTGCTGTTCAGGTAAAACCTGAAGCCTTCAGCCACACAGCCAGCCAGTATTTATTTAGCCTAGGTCTTCCAGCCACAACTAGAAAAGCCATTTTGGGCACATTTGAAACCAGACTTGTGGGCTCTAGGTAGAATGAGGATGTGATTCAGAGGCTAAATGGGGAAATAACAGTTTTCACTTCTTGTTTTTGGAAGTTTCACAGTCTGTTTTTAAATGTCCTACTCCTGCACAATGTCACGCAGTATTTTTAATAGTTGTTTCCACAAGACAGTGAATTTTGACCCGTATCTAAATCTTCCACAAACTGAGGAAAAACACTGCCTTGTTTTTAAGGACCGTAATAATTGTGTTTTATTAAAACGTCTGATTTTCTTGCATCAGGCTGTCCTGGCGCTGGCTGCCTCCTGGACGTCCCGTCAGGTGGGAGAGCGCACACTGACAGGGACTGTGATCGACAGCGGAGACGGAGTCACACACGTCATCCCAGTGGTGAGTGCTGCAATTTCCAGGATTTTTTTCCATTTATTTTCGCCTAACTTGTTCTCAACCTTAAACTTGTAAGTAAAGTTTATCAATTTAGCACTTTTCACAGACACAAATCTCAAAGTGCTTCACATTGAAGTGAAATACAATAAATAAAAGACATAGGAATATAAAGGGAAAACATTGGAATAAAAAATCAGACAGCCATAAAAGCCCTTTTCTAACTAAAAGCCTGTTTTGTTATTTTAAAAAGCAAAGTCTTCACCTGCTTTTTAAAATAATCCACAGAGTTATGAACAACGTAAAGGGGGGAATGACTACCCATGACAGTAAGGATGGTCAGTCTGCCTACAGAAAGGCAATGAGTCTGTTACCTTAATTGACAGAGCTCTATGCATTTTTCTGTTATTTCTGACAATTTGCTGAAAAAAAAGTATATTATGTAAATAAAACCCCAATGTACAAAACTGCTTAAAAATATTAGTATTGAAATACTGCCTTAAAAATCACCAGGAGAGTCAGGTGCAGCCTGACCCTGGAGATAGCTGAGCTCAGCGCTCATATTCTAGTTTATGTTCTGTTTGTTCAACGTTGTTTTGATACAGTTGATAGATTGCTTTTCAACACATTTAGAGAGGATTTGAATTGCCATTTTTCCTCTCAATTATCATTTTGGTGCTGGTGATTTTCCTTCGGGGATGCTAAAACGTTTTTTAGCGGGGGGCCAGAAATTCCTCTATGCAGGAAAAACTCTGAATAACAACAAACTTGTGCACCTCTCTGTTTCCAGGCTGAAGGCTACGTCATCGGGAGCTGCATCAAGCACATCCCCATCGCTGGTCGAGACATCACGTACTTCACCCAACAGCTGCTGAGGGAGCGAGAGGTGGGGATTCCTCCGGAGCAGTCCCTGGAGACGGCTAAAGCTGTCAAGGTCAGTGTTCCTTTCTGCCATCTATACCAGGGCTGCACAATTAAGCTCCATTTTATCAAAACTGCAATATGGACTAGTGCAATATCTAAATCACGGGGGGGGGTTATTTGTCAAAGGTAAAATGTGTCAAACCATTATGAATGAAGTATTGTGGTGCTGCAGAGAAATCCCGGCCTATGTGGCAATTGCAAAGCAATGTATCTTCTTAGTATCAAACACTCACTTCCTGTTGGTTTGAAAGGTGGAGAAATGTGTGTAACAAACAAGACATTTGTGAATTTCACATTATAGCCTCACCTGGTGCAGCTTAGTCTAAAGCTGTTTAGCTCACACAGGAACACGTAACAATTAGATGTTGTATTGTAGTCAGTTTAAGTATGTTATGTTCTTGCACTTTCAGTCATGCTTCTTTACTAAAACCTGCAAAAAAAGGCCCCATAACAAGAAGCGATACACTCAAGAGTTGACACTGGTTTCATGCTGTCCCCGTCATGGGTTCCTCAGCATGTCCACTAGATGTCAGTGCAGCTACAGAATAATATCACTCTGAAAGTTTTAAAGTGCATATTATGCTCATTTTCAGGTTCATAATTGTATTTAGAGGTTGAACCAGAACAGGTTTACATGGTTTTATTGTCAGAAAACACCATATGTACCACCATATATATTTGTTGTATTGCACATTGCTGCAGCTCCTCTTTTCACCCTGTGTTGAGCTCTCTGTTTTAGCTACAGAGTGAGACATGTCACTTCTTAAATAGCTTTGTTGAAGTCGCACATGCACAGTAGCTAGGTAAGGATCACATCAGCTTTTTCACTTTGTAAGCCTATAACGTGCACAAAAAAGATAACCCAATAAATGGAAAGGGTGAAGGCCAAATAGCATAATATGAGCACCTTAAATAGATGTTCACCTTACGCAACCATTTAAGAGTCAGAACA
Organism: Etheostoma perlongum; assembly: GCA_026937815.1. Lineage (NCBI taxonomy): Eukaryota > Metazoa > Chordata > Actinopteri > Perciformes > Percidae > Etheostoma > Etheostoma perlongum. The sequence goes on from CM049394.1 coordinate 14,000,811, forward strand.
TATAATATATATCAATATAACATAATCAGTATAACCAAATGTTTCATATTACATTTGGTTTTGTTGGTTTAGTCTTCTTGCGTTCCCACCACATTGTTTTAGTATCCTCTAAAAGTTGTATTGTTGTAAAGTTGCTGTATTGTTTTTTTAGGAGCGGTATAGCTACGTCTGCCCTGACCTTGTTAAGGAGTTTAACAAGTACGACACAGACGGCTCCAAGTGGATCAAACAGTACACAGGCATCAACTCCATCTCCAAGAAGGAGTTCACCATTGATGTTGGCTACGAGCGCTTCCTGGGGCCCGAGATCTTCTTCCATCCTGAGGTTGGTTGATTGATTGATTTTATTTGACCACTTGAATATAACAAAAACTCTTTTCATCAAAAGTCTTTTTAGATTGCTGTTGCAGCTTATGGATGATACAGCCCAAAATGTTTTTTTTTTTTTTTTTTTTTTTTTTTTTTTTTTATTTAACCAAGTGGAATTCCTTGCCTTGAAACTTAATTTTTTTTTTTTTTTTTTTTTTTTGCTTTTTGGTCTTGTCCAGTTTGCCAACCCAGACTTCACCCAGCCGATCTCAGAGGTGGTGGACGAAGTGATCCAGAACTGCCCCATTGATGTCAGACGTCCACTGTACAAGGTACAGAAACTCTACAACTGCTACTGTGCCAGTAACAGTTAGTTTGCGTATCTGTGTATATCAGCGGCTGCCTCTGTGTGTTGCAGAACGTGGTGCTCTCCGGAGGCTCCACCATGTTCAGGGACTTTGGCAGACGCCTGCAGAGGGACCTCAAAAGGTCTGTGGATGCACGACTGAAAATGAGCGAAGAGCTGAGCGGCGGCAAGTTGAAGGTGAGGAAAGAGGATGAAGTTTAGTCTCAAAACCTTTGAAATGCATTAAACGTATGCAAAAGTACTTGTTATTCAAGCCTATTATTAGTTGCTCATTGCTAGACCTTCCTCCACAACGCTGCCAAGGAGGGTCTGGCTAGTCCATACAGCATTCCCGGATAGGAGAAAACGTGCTCTGTTTATCGGCATTTCTTCAACCACTCACAGTCGTCTTGAGCGGTGCTAAGCCCCGGACACATGGACGGTGCCTCTGGAAAATAGTCTCGGGAAGGAACTTGTTTTGGTGGAAAATGTGTAGGTTTAAAAGTTGTTTTAGTCGTGCATCAGAAAACTCCGATTGGACAGATAGTCCGTAGGTTAGAATGCCAACACAAAGAAAGAGGAAGATGACGAACATCTGGCCAAATATGAGGGACATCTGGCGAATGAACAGCAGCACCTAAATAATCCCGGAAGTGGAACGTCGTCGATATGTAGACTAGCTTATTAAATATAGGAGTAGTATTTAAAAAAGAATTAAGTCAATTTGGTTCAAAAGTTTTTAATACAGACGGGAAAAAACAAAAAGGCACTTCAATAATGGAAGTTTACAGGTAGTGGTGTTTTTTTTTTCTTCTTCAATATTGTCTAAGTTACCCCCTGTTTTGCAGCCCAAGCCCATCGATGTGCAAGTCGTCACTCATCACATGCAGCGGTATGCGGTCTGGTTCGGAGGATCAATGCTGGCGTCTACTGTGAGTATCAAAACAATGTTTTCAGCTTCAACAACACATAATCACCCCATCCTGCAGCTTTTTCTAAATAGTTTTGACATCAGCACATAATTAGAATAGTTGAGTTTTCACATGGAAAAAGAACTTATCAGATATAAACAGTAAATGGGAAAAGTATTTTCCATAAGGCCCAGACTTTGGTAAAGCTTTGTCAGGGACTGGGTACAGGAATTTACTTTTAAGGCACCGACCAAATTGCCTCTAAAGCATCAAATATCAAACAAATGCTTTGTCATTCAATACCGTAGAGCAAATCTCATTTAGTCAGACTTCACACAGCGCACACACTGATTTTTATTGAAAATGTTCTGGTACAGGATATTAAATCCTCTGTCTCAAACACACAAACAAAAATGATGTAAACAAATTTGAAGGACATTGATTTCATAAATCACATTAATTTCATGAATTAAAATTACTTGCATTTCATAAATAAGTACAAACAATAAATAAAACAAATAAATTACACACAAGCTTTATAGTTGTAGTAAACATGACGTCTTTTGACAGACAAAATGTATCCAAACTAGTTACTGGAGTTAACTGAAGGGGAACGCACAACTTCTTCTTCTGCTCGTTTGTTCCACGCTTTTTCAAAAACTAATCAAGCATATTTAAGATGGGCTCTTACCAGAGATTTATTCAACGGTGAAAATATATATGCTTGCTTGGGGTGCCTTTTCATTGGCAGCCCCCCCCACTGTGACATCTTTCCATTAGTGCATATATATGAGCGTGTGTGTTTCAGTGTGTGTGTGTGTGTGTGTGTTTCAGTGTGTGTGTGTGTGTGTGTGTGTTTCAGTGTGTGTGTGTGTGTGTGTGTGTGTGTAATAACAGAGTGAAAAACAGTGTAATTTCCCCTTGTGGGATTAATAAAGTATATATTATTATTTGCTAAGTTCTTGTAATTATTGCAATCAGATGTTTCCTTTACTTCTGAAATGGGAAACGACCCTAACGAGAAGTGTTTGTGTTTTGGCAGCCTGAGTTTTACCAAGTGTGCCACACCAAGAAAGACTACGAGGAGATCGGGCCGAGCATCTGCCGCCACAACCCCGTGTTCGGAGTCATGTCTTAGGGCGTCGGAGGATGGCATTCAGCAGAGGCCAAGGAAAACGGAGGAAGCGCCCTAAGACCTCACATTCAGAAGTCCCATGAGCCTTTGCACGGATGCTCCCAACAGACCTGTTCATTCGGATAAAGCAGTGGACCAAACAAACTGCCAAAATAGCGGCAACATCCTCACAAATTAGAGGAAGGAGGTGACTCAGCCCAAAGGATCCTTCTAATAAGATGTTTACTGCAAGTAGGTTAATAATAGGTGATAAATCTTTAATTTCTGCGTGCCTCGTATATGTACTTATATCCTCACAGGGTTGTAATATGTAATTAATCAACATGAGTCCTGTATAAATGCACTTCTCTGTGTATATGGGTTGGGTTCTTGCTATATGTTATATACTCTAAAAGAAGCAGGACATGCTTAGCTAGATCATTTTCCACAAAGTTTATTGAATAAAACACCTTTTGATCATTAAGTCATCAAATGGGTGCAACATACCCCAACAAAACAATCGCCAGATATACTGACCCTTATTTCTGTCTCTTTTTTTGAATATGACCCTCTGTACCTGGATGGAATATTTGTTTGAATTTCATTAAGTCATCAAAGGTTATTGACCCTTACAACCCTCTGTACCTGGATGGAATATTTGTTTGAATTTAGGTTATTACAACAAGTAAGGCATTTAAAACATTATCTGTTCAAATAATTATTCCCCAAGTTCAATTCAGATTAAGTCTTTGTCACCGCTTTCCTTTGACCTTTTTTTTTAATTTGTATTAATCATCTCTTGTCTTTAAAAGAAAAAAGAATTCATATTAATATATGAACATGCAGTTTGAATGACTGTTGTTGGACCATCACTGTTGCCTAGATCTCAGTTATACTGGATAGCCTTGTACTGTACCAAATCTGGATTTCAATGCTGGCATTCCAATAAATGCCAAGGAGATATTTCTGCAGTTGTGATTTCTGTTTTTCGAGAAGACCATGAATGCATCCATTCTCAACATAACCTTGCTATATTTATGTGAGGGAACCCCCCGTACTGTAACTGTATCCCTTTAAAGTGACCACTGCATGATGTAAGAGTTTATTTCCATTGAACCACTTCATGCCCCTGATTGGTCAGTATGGCGAGCACTATCTAGAGCTGGTGTTTGTCATGGTGCTCACTTATTTCTTGCAGCAGAAAAGCAACAGACACATGGATTTAGCAATTATTTAGTATATTATTCTATGTATTTGAATATGATATGCTCTAGAAAGCTAAGAAAAGGAAATGTGAAGATTTCCAGCTATAAAAACCCGAAGGCGGACAGACAGAGACATGTCTCCTGCTGAGAGGCTCAAGGTGCTCCTCTTCTTGGCTTTGTTCTTCGGAGCGACAGGATTTCTGTTCACACTGCTGTCCTGCGGGACCGAGTACTGGCTGCTGGCAGCCGAGTCCTGCAGCCGGCCGGAGGAAGGCTATGGAGGAAGTGGCCTGAGAGAGGGGAAGCACAGCACCGAGGTATTTAAACTGAACACTTACAAGGTTGTTTGCATAGCTTGATTCAAACACTGAGGCAATCCAAGAAATGATTGAGAAATATTAAAGCAAATTAGGGAAATTAAATAATTTAAAATGTAAGCAAAATAAGAAAACATTAACTACAATACACTAATAGTTAAGGGATGTAGTATTTTAGTAAAACCACAAATATATATTTTTTATATACTTTATTGTAAGAGTGCAGGAGTTAACATGGAGACCAACATGAGAAAATATGTGGTGTTTAAGCCCTCAACGTTGCTTTCCAGGCAGTGCTGCTTGGTAGGCACTAGGATTAGGCAACGGTTATGTGCCTTGATGTTGACGTTGGGGGCTTAAAACACCATAGAGCAAAATATGAATATGCATAAATAGCACCATAGAATAAAAAGGAAAATAAGTAAAAACAATAATGTAGGTTAGTATGATGGTACACATAGAGTATACATACTTAGAAAGAAAACTTTTAAAAGAAAGTAAAAAAAAGTACATTTATTCTAGGACTGCTAGTCTTAGTACTTAGTTAGGCACTTGTACTTTATACTTGTACTACACTACATTTCAGAGGGAAATATTATGAAGACTGTTTGTGATCAAAATGTCATGTCCATGTAGAATGAAGATACAATTGATTAAGATACCAATGTGTATTATTTTGTCTTTATCCAATTCAAACAGAATTGACTTAAATTCTTGGACACTACGCATAATGTGCAGCACAGAGGTTAAACATTCATTACTCATTCAAACGTGACAGCAAACTCCTTTAGCCGTTCCTTAGTGGCCCAATAATTAGAGCCGTAATTACTTCGTACAATGGAGAAAAGTGGAGTCTTATTTCATGAATGCACATGGAATTTCCTGCTGGCTGCAGTTCACTGTCTTCACTTTACACTATCAATCAAACACTGTCTATTTACAGAAAGCTGATGGCCACACATTCTCTGCATCCTGCTGTTGTAGTCCTGCAGCAGACTGTGGACACTCAGGCACCTGTTGAGTCTGTTTTTTTTTTTTAAATATTATTTAGTTAGTCCAGAGTCTACTACAGTGACAGAATCTTCTTGTAATATGAGTGTGTGTGTATAATGAGGATACCGGAGGGTTTGTGTGGTAGATGAAAAGGGGAGAGCCATATGGAATATAGATACATACTGTGTGTGTATATACACACATTTTTATGTGTTTTTATTGTGTTGTAGTTTTGTGTATGTTTGTGTATCTGCACCTTGACCACCAGAGTTTCCCTATTTTGGGATAAAACAAGATGACCTTGACCATAACCTTGTCAAAAGAAGAGGTCACCTTTGGTTTTCTGATTCTGACTCAGGTTAAGGATGGTGTGAGGATCTTCCACGAGGGCTTGTTTTGGCGCTGCTCTTTCATGGCTGTTTTAAATGAACACTCTATCTGGGACCTTTTGATCCGTGAGAACCTCAGACCTATATGATGAAATTATATTTCCAAATTTTTTTGCAAACAACAGCATTACAAATGCCTCCTCCCCTTCAGCAAATCAGCCGCCATCAAAGGTCTGCCATGCCGCTTTCCTCTTCCCGTTTCCTGTTATTGAGCGATCATGGCTGGAGCCACACCGCTTCCCCACACAACCGTATGAGCATCCCTCTGCCATCGGTTGGTATTGGTCATTTATTTTCACATGATTGCAATATTATCTTTTATGATGTACAAGGCCTCATTTTCTTTCCTCTCAGTTTTTAGGACCTTCTGGAGCATCTTTCTCACCACAGGCTTGGCAGCTGTCGTCATAAGTGTATTTGTGGTCATCTGTGCCTGTCCACTGACCAATCACAGACTCTATACAGTGGGTGGGGCCCTTCTGCTCTGTGGCGGTAAGAACCAATTAGCTAAAACACGGTCATTTTTTGGCCTCAACACAAACAGATCTCTCTAAAGACATGACAATATTGGCTGCTAAACAGGAGACATTCAAAACTGCGGTATAGAGTAGGTCACTAAACAAACTGCTACCTATCATGGTAACCCCAACAACCCTCTCCCCCCCACACTGGTCCAACAGAGGAGCTGTTCTGGTGTTGTAACAAATATTGATTATTTGGAGGAAAGATTCGAATACTTTGAAATACAACTGTGGATGATAAGAAAAAAGCAAAAATGACATACTACATATACAAGAGCCATTTAGTGCCATTATTACATAGGAAAGAGATATGATATCTTATCTATATACTTGTATAAGTGGCCAAATCTCATGAACTTCCCCCAAACCAAACACCCCTTAAAAAAAAGACGGAAGTGATGTGATGTGATGTGATTCTTAGAAAATTACATCTGCAGACAAAAACAATTCTTGAGTGAAGATATGCAAAAAGGCAAAATAAAACAATTGTATTTATATAGCACATCAGTAACAAGGCAATTCACAGAGCTTTATAAAAACCAATTAAAAAACATTCATTAGAGACAATAGAAAATAAAAGCAAGCTGAAATAGGGTGGTGATGGTCAGTGGATATGACACATGCCTTTGGTGTGGGAGATGTGGGTTCAATTCCCACTGTGATGCATCAACCGATGTGAGCACGACACCTAGTTGCTCCAGGGACATGCAACCGCTGATATGTAGAGCAGTTGTAAGTCGTTTTGGATGAAAGCATCAGCTAAATGTCATGAAATGTAATGTATAATAGAATAAGGTATAAAAACAAAATTAAGAGTTGCAGTGCTAGATATGCACAAATTCTTGATTGCTTGAAGGGCAGCATCAAACAGAGAAGTATTCAGCCTTGATCTAACCCTTGCCTTCCCGTTCAAAATTAATATTTTTTTTGGGCTTTTCTGATGTTTTTGTTGTTTTTTCTGATTTATTTGTCACTTTTTCCATCCTGTTGGAGCTTTTGAAAAACCTGAGCTGGTTTAATAACAGGTTTTACACTTATTTTTAGAATTCATGGTCAACAAACCTCATTTATATCAAATTATACACAAGTTTTTAGTTAAAACGAAGACATTATGAATTATTTTGACTAATAGTTAAGATCAGAGGATGTTGAGTGGATCTCAGAGAGGTATATGTCAAGGTTTAGTCCGGATATTGTTTTGAAACCATTAAACAAAATAATTAAAATGCTAAAAGATTAAATAAAACTCCCAAAAAATTCAATTGAAAGTAATGTTGTATGGAATCATCCATGTTATTTTTGGGCAATTCGGTTCAAAGAAATCCATATTTCTGATATTATACACTTTGAAATGGGTTAAAAGAAGTGAGAGTTGCAGTGGACCTAGTTTTCTGGGAGTTTGTTCCAGATATGTGGAGCATGTTTCTCCGTGTTTAGTTCTGACACTGGGGACAGGAAGCAGGTGGGGGGTGCAGCTGGTGGTCAGTTCACCACAGCTACTTGCTCTCGATGTTTCTTGGATTGAGAAAATCAATAGGTCAGAACAAGAAGTAGTGTTGCCAGCATTTGTGGTCACAGAAAAAATATTACAATAATGCATCCGTGTAGTAATAATGGAAATGAGGAGTCCAACTAATGCCTAAGGGGTCTGTGCAGCAGCTTTTAGCCAAGAGTTCAGATTCTCATCATACTTTCTTAACCAAAAATATTTGTTGATTTAAATAAATAAAATACCAATTTTAACCCCTTAACACCCAGTATTTCACTTATATTTTCTTCTTAAGAAGCTTTCACATTTGACTGCAATTCTTCAGTGAAGCTAAATTAAATTCTGCGTGAATTATTCAAACCCAAGACTCCTTATGTTTGTACGGCGGTGCAATTTAGATTCAGTCGTGTGCATCTTTTTATACACGTTTCCTCAACATTCACTATTATTGGAAATTTTGGATCTTCACTAAAATTTGAAAGCAACTTATGTTGGATTGAAGAATGTTTTGCTGCATGTGAATGGGGTTTAAGAGGTTAAAAACACAAATATATATACTTTATATGTAAATGTACCTTTTTCCCAGAGAAGAGCAAGGCAAATCTAAAGTGACTAATAAATATGATTGTTAATTGTGTGGGGAAAGTGCAGTTAAAGTACAATGCTTAATGGTGATTTTACAGTTTAGGATCTGCAGCAATGAAACCATGTAAACCTATTCTGGTACAACCTCAAAAGACAATTATGACCCTGAAAATGCAGAGGATATGGGCTCTTTAAACATGGTCTCAGTGCACTTTACAATTAAAGTAACAGCAACAAAAATTTAACAGCATTAAAGTTGTAATTATAAACAATACAAAACCAGCAACATAAGAAAATTAAGAAGTGAAGAAAAGTTTTTTGTGAAGGATGCAGACAATCATCCTTTATTTGTGAGCCAACATTTGACTCAAATTATTCTCTATATAAGGGATATTGCAAAATATGCCCTGGCAGACTAAATCAAGGGTGAGAGTATTAAGGGCACATTATTGTTTTGCGAAGGTGTTGTGCTGTGCTCTGGAAATGAATGAAATATCAATATGTTAGAGCTGTGTGTATTGAACATCATCTTTTTTTGTCATGTCTTTCATACTAGCAATGCACATTACTAAAAATTAGCAAGGAAATAAACCGCAAAGAAAAGATGAGCTGCTGTGTAACGGAGTCCAGTTCTGCAGGGTCATTGCTCTCCCACAGAGCAAAGACAAAGAAGCAATACAACAAAGTAACACAACAATAAAGTGACAGATTGAATAAAATGACTAACTTGTGGGTAAACGCTTTATTTATTAGAATTGACAAAAAAATCAAAATGCCATTAAAAAGTGTTATATTTAGAAAACGTCTAGCTAATACCAGTTGTCTCTGTGCCTGTCAGGGATGTGTCTGCTGGCAGTGATGGTGATGTATCTGATGTGGGTCCAGGTCCTGGACACTCTGGAGCAGTTTACCCACCATCAGAGAGTCTCCACCTGCCCCTCCTTCCACCTCAGCATCCAGCACGGTCCTTCATTTCTCCTCGCTCCGGTCGCTGTCTTCTTCTGCCTGCTGGCCGGCCTGCTCTTTGTCCTGATTGGCCGAAGCATACAGGAGACACAGCTAGATAAGATATAGAAAGGTCTGGTTTAATCAAGTGCCATGGTGCCAATATCATCCAAACTAAATATGGCAAGGTGGATCAGTGGTTAGCACTTCTGCCCCACAGCAAGTTGGCACTGCAGAGTTTGATCCCCGGTCCAGGCAGGGTAATGAAGCGTTTGACGATTCAACATTTCATTGGAAACGACCCAGACACCACGATTATAATTTGGCACTTGCAATAAATATTGTTTTTTAAGTGAAGATCCCCCACAGCCCCACCCCCATCCCCCAACAATGTTGAACCCAAAGTTATGTTCTTGTCACACTGCATACAATCCTTGACCTAAAGTAGTTCTCTGCATGCATATAAATGTCAATTTTGCTGCTTTCTTTGCTGACATAATACAGCTTAAACAAAGACCCATCGGTCTGAAAGCTCTTACAATACAATACACAAAGATCTGGTAGTTGGCATCCACTGAAGAAGACCCACACAACTCCACCATGAAGGAAAAATCAGACAAAAAGACAGCAGTGGGCACACTGCGTGTGATTGACAAGTGGTCACTCCAACCGTATGCGTGGATCCTTCCGACGACTTCCATCAGTGAGGATGATTGGAATCTTTAATTAGAAGTCGGTCATTACAAATTACTTTTTTTCTAATGTATTAAACAGATCCCTGTGTGATTAATACTCCAATGCTCTCACTCTGCTTTTATTATAATTGATAAATCAATTTTGACAAAAGTGGAGAGACGAGGGCTGCCCGGCGTACACGCTGAAGCATTGAGTAGATTGAGTTTGACTGGCCCTGCCCGTCATCAGGTTGAAGCTCTGAAATATTGGGTCAGAGGGACGGAGATAATAATAAATTAGACTGTCATCATCCATTTTCTGACAGGAGGGCCACTTCAGGGACAACTCAGTGTGGGTTGAACACACAACAGCCACTAGAGGACAGTGTTGACTCAGGATAATGTTTGGAAGTGTTTTCTTATTAAATCACTCTGTCTCAGGTCCTTACAATGATGTCCAACAGCATTACAGCAGAATGCAAAGTTGCAGAGTTTGTTTGTGTCAGATCAATCCTGCAGAGGATAGAACCAGGAAAGACATTTGTAAGTGATAATTAATTTCTGTAATTTTCCTGACAAACAAAATAAAATGTTTTTTCCTCTCTATTCAAGTTCAGTATAGTTAACATTAGATTTAAAGGAGGGGGGTTATGGGAAGCCCACAGTCACACCTTGATAATTGGAAAAAGGCAAACAGAAGTGAGACCTTGAGATGTTACGTGACAAAAGGGAGAAGAAGGGGGGAAGGGGGGGCAGGGAGAAAGAGAGTTGACATTGCTCATCAGCGAGTCTTTTCAATATTCTTTCATGTCTGACGCTCCCTTGCCTCTCCATCCCTTTTCTTTCTTAATCTCCGCTGTGAACTAGGTGAGTATAATTACACCGGAGCATGTCACATTCGCTTCCCCCGGCCCTCGCCGTGTTTAAACATCTGTCACCTCCTCTGCCTCGCCACCAACAGCCAACGCAGTCATGGGTTTAAAAGGGTGATCTTTATTTTCTAATGAAGTCAAGGAGATCCAGTCATATCGCTTTGTTTTCAATCTTTAAAAATCAGGATCGTGGCAGATTCATTACTTATGGTCCAGGAGTGGATTTTGTTGCTGTCAGCCTCAGACTCACACACACACACACACACACACACACACACACACACACACACATATATGTGTGTGTGTGTGTGTATACATACTCTACTAGTCGACCTTTACATCACATCATCACACTGGGTCTTTGTTCTCTGTAGATAGAACTGTCCACGGTAATTACTCTGGGGGCAACTTAAGAAAACTCATCCCTTTTATGCTGCAGACATTTGACAATAAAGGTTTTAATTTATTTCTTTACTTTATGTTGGGGCTATAGTAAGAGTGATACTCTGGATTCAAAAAGTATCTATTCCAAAACCAAAACCAAAACCAAAGCCAAAGTGTGTGCATCTGCTCCATGCTGCTATTAGCATACCTGGCTAGTTTGCAACCTGCAGTGGTAAGGATTTCCAAAGCTAAGAGTTAACAAACCATTATGGGTGAAAATGAACAAACATGTTTTTGAACGACTGTTTTAAGTGTGCGGTATGTTGGCCTACCAGTTTAGCCTGTCAAACGTACGGAGTGCCCAACTTTTCCTATTCATACTTTCCATCCACTGCTAGTGCTCCAAACTTTGGAAGCAGGACAACCAATGAATGAGCGGGAATCATTGTCTCGAACGCGGACGTCAATGAGTATCTCAAGTCAAGACTGGCAGAAACTCAGTGAATGAGATCTAACGAATCATTGGTCTGTAACATCAAATTGGTTGCCTATAATTGGGATGCTGAATCAAGGCATTACAATGAAAATAGTCTTTATTAATGTAAACATATACATGATCACCAGTAATGCTTTGAAGAGAAGGTTTGTGGGACAGGCAGCACTAGCTGTCCAAAGTGCATGCACTATTACATAATGTTAAAGAGAAACTGACCATATATATATATATATATATATATATATATATATATATATATATATATATATATATATATATATAAAGCATCAAAGCATCATCTAATTAGTCTGTATAATTATGTATGGTTATGGGTAATGTTTTTTATATATATATATATATATATATATATATATATATATATATATATATATATATATATATACTGACTGACTCTCCATTGCATTGCAAGAATATTGTTTCTTTATTTCTATGTAATTTCCATGGATCATCTCCTGATTAATGTAGCGTTAGCCTCATTGTTTTAGCAGGATTTCATATGTGGCCCTCATGTACAAATTTGAGAATCAGGTGAGAAATGAGTCACAGAGCTAATGCTATCTTAATTAGCTACAGTAGCTAGCTACAGCTGATACAATGCCAGGGACAGTGTTGTGTTTCAGCTAGTTGCATGGTCTCCAAGTGGCCAAAACCATAATTATTGAAGCTTTAGGTCACCACCACTTATTTTCATCTTTGCCCAAATCACAGAGCTCATACTATCTTTAATTTTCTAAATATGTTTAAATATGTCTGTAATCTGAACATGTCTTGATTGCATCTTCTGCACTCTAAAGCGATGTCACTTGTTATGCGATTAGTGTTACCTGCATGTGATGATATTAAGTATAAATAATGTGTGGTGTAATGCACAAATATGCATAAGGATGTTTTTTTAATTTCACACCATGAAAACAAATATAATGAGCAGCTATTGAGAGCTGGACACAACATGTTCTGTGATCCAACCGCCTTTCCCTGAACCTCCCCCTGCTCGCTCTCCACGCTGGTTCACTCCGCTCTACCACCACAACACCCAGAGGCCAACCCAGGGGGTGCAATTATTCAGGCCTTTGCTCAGCCAAGTAGAAGAAATTAGCCTCTTCTCCTGAACCAAGACCTTCTAACCTGCACCAGGACCTCGGGCTGCCTCTCTGACTAGCATGACCCCCTGTGACTTCCCTCTCCAGACCTTGTTTTCCATACATATGAGCCCAAGCTGGCCGGAGCCACGCTTGGCTGCCATATGGGCTCTCCTTGTCCCGGCTGGCAAAGTGGGGCTGGGGAGCTGCAGGCTATAAAATCCAACACCCCCACACCTCCGCGCACCCCTGTCCTGGAGGGATGCTGGTGTCCTCAGGCAGACTGTGCGCCTTTTACAACAATCCAACAAAAAAAGTCTGAGCAGCTGAGATGCATCATTCTGTGCCACCCTTATAGGCTGCGATTACTAAAAGCAATATCAGAAATGTTATTTAGGAACAAGACTAGAAGTCTATTTTTTTGTAATAACTGCAGGTCAAAACATGATCTGATATGAGCAATTATGGAAAAGAAGAACTTTAAATTATTAATTATATTATGACAGAGCATGTTCTCAGTGTGGAAGGGCAAAGAATAAGAGCTCCTCTTCCTGCTTTTATTCTTCACTTGATCTTTTCTTTAATTTGCCCTCTTCTTTTTTCTTCATTAAAATCATTTTGAGTCACAGGTGATTCCATTTCCCATGTCTGTGCTGACAGATCCTCCTCTCTAATCGTATCCCTCTTCTCCTCCTGTCTGTCTTTGCCTTTTTTCACCTTCCATTTATATCTATTCAGACCAGTCAGGTGGTGGATAATGAGGTCTGTGGCCCAGCGCTGCATCAGCTCCCCAACTCTCAGAGTACAGCAAGAGTTTGAAAATTGTCAAGCCTTTTTTGCAGTTGCATCACAAAATCTCCCTGCAACCTTGGCGGCCGTTATAGGCAGCAAGTGCACAAGGTGATGAAATGTCAGTTGGCCTGCCCGCCAGCCCAGTACCCCCTAGGAATTATGATTGTATTAGACAAATCTGCACCTTAGGATTGGTCAGTATAAGAATAGCAGTGTGGTGGATGGTGTAAAGCAAAGATCTTCAACAGGGGGTCCACGGCCTCTAGGGGTTCCTCAAAGATACTACAGGGGGCCCCCAAATTATTGTTTGATTGTTTTTGAGAAAAATCCTTTTAATTGAAATTTCATTTTCATTTCACTATAAAATAATACATATACTGTACATAAACATAAATCCAACATATTATTAGCAAAGATAAATCAGCCTATTTGTGAAAAAATAACATTAATGGCCTATAGGTAAGCTAGCTCTGAGAATTTGTTTAACATTAAAACATGATGTATAAATATATAAATATGTCACAATAATTTAATAATTTAATTATTTAATGTGTAAAGGACTTAGGCAGACATAACGCAATTGTAGGTCTGATTTAATATGCAACTCAACTGTCTCTCCTTCAGCTGAAGGGTCCTTAGTTTAAAAAGACGTTGAAGACCTCTGGTGTAAAGTACATCTGACTCTCTCTCTCTTAATTGAGATATCTATGTTAAATATATTTTTTATTTTTTTACCTTACTTGACTTTTTAAGAACCATCATTGAGAAAGAATTTTAGGGCTGTTTATAACTTCCCCGACAAAAGCCTGTAGTCTGCAACCTATGTTTTTATGGTCATTAGATCATTATGCTAGCAGCTGTTCATAGTTATTTCTAATATGGCTGCGCAAATGTCTTTATTGCATGACCCGCTACCGATTTAATTAAATACGAGGGGTGCATTTTTACACTATAACCTTGCCATTTGCAGCTATAAACATGTATTATAAAGTCGCAACCTGTGTATTTGGTTCTGAATGGATCTTTTATCCAAGCTCAGTCCCAGTCTGGCAAATAGGTGACATCAGGTGGATTCAATTGATCCATATGATGAGTGAATATCCCTCTTACAGCTTGCAAAATAACTATTCTTTTCTTCTGTCTTCTCTATTCTCCTCACAGTCCATTCTGTAGTCTCTCTATCTGTGCTTTATGACAGGCCTCTTACCTTGTGACTACAGATACCTGAGAGCTGAAGGCCTTATCGTGGCCAGGGCCAAACGAGGCACAGGAGGAAAACGATGGCTTTTCCTTTATCTTTGGCCCCTCTCCTACCAAGGCCACTATTTCATCAGGTCAGTGTGTGTACATGCGGAAAGGGTAAACTGATTCTATTGAACTAGTCCACAACCTGGCCTCACCTGGGCCCTTGAAAGCTCCAAATGAGTTTCTGTTTTCTCGCCCCTCATTCCCATCTTCACTCTGCCTCTTCCCCACTCCTTGCCCCCTTTTTTCCCAGAAGAAAACGATCAACACCGTGTACTGGAAGAGAAAGCGAAAGACGGCAAGAGAGATTACATCCAAGTTTCTTTCATCCATGAACGCTTTCATCTCTCTTTTTCTTTTTTTTGAAACAGAAGGAATTATCAGCAGCCACAACCGACACAGGCTTTTGACGAGGGTGATGGTGCAGGAGGGGAGGGGGGGTATGGAATGAGGGAGGAGCGGGAGATGAAGAGGAGGCAAGGGGCGGGTGGGAAGTTAGATGGTTGCCGATCAGAGAGGGAATACACTTCCCGTGCATCTTTGGTTTGTCTGGCTTCTGTGTTTATCTACTGAGGGCCAGCGGGGCTCTTCTTTGTCTCCTCTCACATTCCCTCTACCTCAAGAGTGGTTTGTTGCAGTCACTATTAAACAGCCATGAGCGAAGTCAAGGTACTCTTTAATATCTCAATCCGACTCATGCATTGAGTCAATATAAGAGGTGGGCCAGCAGACTTTAGCAGCTAAAGAACAGAGAGTTACTATGGTGCTCATCCACCCTTTCCAAAAGCGTTACCAAACCTTAATAGATGATTTTTTTCCTCCTCCCTTATGTGACTGTTCGGAGTGTTTTTTCATTAAAATTGTGTCAGGACTAATTTCGGGGGGGAATGAATACAGATGTCAGGATGCCATCGAATCCCCATCGCGGGGCCTTTAATGAGATAACAGGCTTTAGTCAAAGAATTAGCGCTATTGAAAAAAAATAAAAATGAATGAGATTATGGATACAGAGTGGAACGGGGACTTTGGCTGTTCAGAGAAGAGAGAGAAGAAGAGAGAGGGGAGACCAGAGTCATATCAAACCTGCACTGCCAAATCACAAATCTATTTCCGACACTGGTATTAATTATCAAACTAAAGCTGCTGTTGCATATTGATTCATCGGGGTGCGCACTTGTATTATCTCCTATTAAGCAGGAAAAAAGGAGAGATTATATGAAGCCTTCGGGGGCGTTTTATGGATCCTGTGAGACTGTTAAACCATGTCACGGACTCCAGAGCAACAAGACAAGCTCCCTGTGTTTGTGTGTGTATGTGCCCTGTTTCTTATGTGGGCTCCAATGCATTCTTAAGCTTTAAATTTGATTATTTTGGTGAACATTTTTCAATTAGCTCTACAATCATGGCCTTGAATACATTTCCTTGCACAGAAATATGCCTGCATGCAAACATGTCTATGTATATTTGAGACTCAGAGTGCAGACGGTATAGTGTAAACCTCAATGAGGCAGCTGTGTGCATAAGTTGGTGGCTCCAAAATAGCAATACGTTGCAACTTTAATATGAAGTCATGTAAGCAAACTTCAGTCTAAGGCCCTCTCCACATGATTATGAGCAACTGTCACACCAAGGTGTGGCATAAAGCATAGTGTAGAGGCACAGCATTGAAACATTGTCTGTGCTTGCATCTTCATGCTATTGTGCTTAAATTGTGCCTAAGAAATTTGCAATTACCACAATCAAAATTAAAACACCACCAACCCTGAGATCCTCAGGGGCCTCCGGCTGTATTGTCCAAATGCTGGACAATATAATACAATACAATACAATAAATAATGCTGGAATTTTATTTGAGCAAACTGCAGGAACTGACTACATTCTTTAAATAACACATCTGTGACGATGCAGTTTTAAGGAAAGGCAGTGAAGCCTTCAGCAAGCCCAGTGTTGACGTCCCAGTGTCTCCTTGAAAATAACTTGTAGCCAGAGCAGAAATGTAGTCGTCACCGAGAACGAGAGCTCCGGAATCAACGTCCTTTTGAGTTGGGCTACGATTCAAAGTGTAACTGTAGTGGGCGGTGAGGCTTGCTCTGTGTGATAACACCACAACAGTTGTCATTTTATTTCTCACCAAAAGACGACTGACGAGCAACCCCAATGAGCAGCTCGTCTACTGCTGTCCAATGGGATAAGTCCATCCACATTGACCAACGTGTTCCCCCGAGTGAGGAAGGATTTGTTTCGCACCTCGTATCCAAATTGAGGATTGTTGGAAATAGAATCCGACGTGCAGTACGCTCAGCATGCAAAAGCCTGAGATCATCAGCAGAGGAGGTATATAACATAGTCACTGTGACCGGTGTGGGTGGCAGCCAAAGTGTTGAGACACACGCACACACTTTGCGAATAATGAGACCTCCAACGGTGTGACACCCATTTCACACATGGATTGCATCTGTGATTGGGAAACATATGTTTGTATTGATGTATAATTATGAGCATTGAGGTTCTCTACTTCCTCTAAGTTGGTGGGAATGACTTTGTGGTGTGTATGATTAAGTGTGTATGATAGAGAGAAAAGACAAAAAGAGCAAGGGAAACAAAGTGGGATGGAGAAAGAGCATCAACACCTCGCTGACTGCACTCAATCACTTCTCTTCATTATACAGCGAGAACACAAGTCGCTCTCTGTCAGGAACCAAAGTTACAAATTTTGTTATGTCGTAAGATATACATATATCGTGTTCGGCTTCTATAAATCCTCACATCCCCGCTGTCTAACGTTGAGGTGTTACACAGGTAGCAAAGCTGGAAATATAGTGATAATACAAGAGGCGTGAAGACTGACGTCCGCCCTGCACGCAGTTGTGATTCGGTGTCCTGCTTTTCCACAGGAAAAGAAGGTGCGAGAGAAACAAAAAAGGCAGAGGAGGAAACCTAAAAGACTTACAAATTTGAGGGCAAAAGTAGGATGGAAATGGGAAGAGAGACAGAGAGATTGGAAAGGGGGAAGGGTGTAGGAGGTTAGAAAGCAGGGACGTGGGTGAGGGGAGGGTTTGCATGGGGCGGGGGTGGGTTGGGGACGGGGCGTCGAGGAGGACGAAATGAGACCAAATTTTCTTTGGCAATCTCCGTGTTCCTGCTGCAGGTGCTGGGGCCATTTCACTAAAGCAGGGCCAGACGCGAATGTCATTAGTTCCTGAGCCCCAGGTGAATTTGCCACAGTTCCACATGATTAACCCAGATAATTGTGTGTTGATAGCGAGCATGGTCGATGGAATACAATTTTCGGGGCCCGGATTCCTAAACAAACAGCTCAGCAGCAGCAGCAGCAGTGGTGAGCCAGAGAGACGGGATTACGACGGCGTTGGCGGCGGCGGCACAACACTTGTGATGCCTGCTGCGTTCACGTACAGAGGTTTACAAAGAGAGAAGGAGAGGGGAGGGGGGGGGGGGGCAGTGGGAGGAAGCTTCTTGAAGAGGTGGGAATAAAGTCAGGTCAGCCGTGGGTGACGCTGAGAGGAAGTGGCCGTCATTTCATTCAGTTTCATTTAATTGACTCCTGTTATTATTGACCATTAAATGTATCGTTACTTTGCAAAAATACAAATGTGCAAAATGTCTAGATCTTTGTGTCTGTTACAGGCAGGACCCTAGATATCTGGAGGTCATGAGTTCAAATCACTTTTGAACTCACAAAATCTATTTTTTTTTCAATGTTAGGTATTTGGTATTGAACATTATTCTATTACTGCTATATTATATTCATTTTATATCTCAAAATGAACATTTGAACTATTTTCAAAGCTGGCCCATAAGCGGCTTCAAATACAAATCTGGTGGGAGAATACTTGATTAAATTTAAACCTTCAACTACTGATTTGCCAAAACTTTCTCACTAACTTTATCACTTTAACTGTAAAACAACATCTTAGCAAACAGTTGCCTCGTTGCACAACCAGGAGATAACAACATTAGCTATCTACAGCCCTGATTACAGGTAAAGTAATTACACAAAATGAAGAAAAAGATTCCCAGAGCATCTGCATGTTTCATTTTGCTGTTTGCACCTGCCCTTTAAATTTGCTTTCAAATTTGCTGAGCGTGCATTAAAACCATGATATGTACTGTATATTTTCTGGCTCATACGAGTTACAGCCCATTGTGATGCACTATGGAATTCATCAGCAGGGTGTGAGAATTAGCTGGAGGTGAGAGACTGAGCTGAGTAAACACACAGAGGATACACACACATACACCTGAGAGGTGAAGGAAGTTGGTGGTGTAAACATACAATATTGTCTACAGGACAGAATATGTCATAGCTCCCTTGAAACTTATACATACCGTACACGCACGCACGCACGCACACACACACACGCACAATTGAGAGGTCTACATATGGCTGAGGTTAGACATGGATGGCCCTTTCTGGCTTCCTGAACTGTAATGTAATTTCCCATAGTGCCTTGGGGTTGATGGGACATGGAATATTTAGGCTGGAGACGATCAGTGTCTCTCCACTTTCTTAATAAGATTATATATACACGCACGCACGTACGCACACACGCATACACACAGTTTTATTAGTCTTTTTAAAATTGAAACTGTGGTGTTCATCAACCAAATGTTCCTGTTGGAATTCAATAGAAGTTCAGCATGTTGAATACAGTCAGACTTCTGCAGCGGATGCGTCCTTAAAAAAAATAAATGACTTTTTGCTTCCTACTTGACTTATCATGAGAGGAGTAAAACAAATAGATGTTGTGAACATAAAGCCCTGCTCAGTCTCATTGCTGCTAAACACCAGTATCCACTGTCTTGTGAGGCATAAGATGAGGGTTGCATCAAGTAAGAAAAAAAAGAAAATTCAACCTGTTAGATGCTGACAACACCTGTTTTACGAGAGGTATGCACCTTAATCTTGTTTTTAAGGCACACGCATGCAGCCTCAAGTCCCAGGGAGACGGTTCTGTAGCCTGCCAAGTGAATTTGTAAAACATCATCAAAGAAGAGGATGAGGAGGAAGAATCACCGGAGTTTGTGTTCCCACCAGTAGAGAGATAAAACAAGTCAGGGAGCCAGGTATGGAGGGGAGGGAAGAGCAAAGGAGCAAGAGAGAGAGAGAGAAAAAAGAAAGAAAAGAAGCAGAGGCAGCCAATCTCCCTGGTGCATTCTGGGAGTTGAACCTGGCAGGAGAAATTAGCGGCGTGCACACTAAATGAATGGGATAATCCCTCTCTGACCGAGTGGAAAGGAGAGGAGTGCAGTGCAGTGCAGCAATGATCCCTCCTGTGTTCCTGTGATTTTAGCTTCCAGGTTTATTTATTAAGAGGATAAGCCCTTCCTCTGTATCCGAACGTAGGCTAGAGGGGATGCCGCCGTCACTCTGGTGCCAAGATGGTGTTGATTTGAGGGACTGCTACTCACCATGATGTGGGCTGCAGACCCAGACCAGGTGTTCAATGTGGACACGTGGATACTTCATGTCAACTCAGGTTACAGGGAAGAACAAAAGCAATGATACAGTTTTTTGGACACTTAAATATTGTTGATGTAGTGATACTTTAAAAGTCTATATTGACAACATTTTATTTCCTAGATTGTTTAGGTTCCCCCTTAAATTCCGCCGGATGTCCGTCACCATCCACTTCCTTTGTGTTGGCATTATAAACTTTGGTGGGTTTATGAGGACTATGGTTACCTGGTCCTCAGATCTCTGCAGGGTAAATCCAGACTATCTGTCCAATCAGAGTTTTCTGTTGCACGACTAAAACAACTTTTAAACTTACACATTTTCCACCAAAACAAGTTCCTTCCTAAGACTATTTTGCAGCGTTACGGTAAGCGTAAATGGTTTTCCCAATTTGGTGGAAGGGATTGACTGGCCTGCATAGAACCCATCCAACTTCGCTGGGATGAACCGAAAGGCAGACTGTGAGCTAGGGCTTGTCGTGGGTAAAACTTTGTGGGTAGTCTTAGCATACTAGTGCCAACAGGTTTGGCTTGAGACGTTTAGCAACCACAAAAGGATGCAATGTTTCCAAATGTGTCCAAATACTTTTTTTGCCTACAGGATGTGAGAAAATGGTTGCCTTTTATTTGGATCTGCCAAATAGTGCTCATCTTTTTGTGCAACCTATATGGTTGTCAGTTGCTTTTGTTTTAACAAATTAAGATGATGCCTCTCTAATTCTGGGTTGATTTTTCTTTTGTGTTTACATCAAGGTCGGTATTCACCAAATTAGGGTAGGAGTGCTGATCTTAAATCCCGCCCACTTCCAATAAATCCTGTTTAAGACATACAAAGGTGAGAACCGGAGAAGTTGCCATACAGAGCAACGCAGCAATAAGATATCATACTGGGAGCTGAGCACCACAAGCCAAACAACTGTTCTCTCTACTCTCTAAATACCCAAAAATGTCAGATTTGGACACATTTAAAAGATAAGGAAGAAAAGAAAGCCATTCTTTACATGTGTGCTCAACTTATTCAATGTTGATTGAATGATATCAAAGGCTACACACACACACACACACACACACACACACACATACATACACATACACTTCACAAATAGATTTTGCTCTTCAAAAGTACACAAGTATATGGCAAGCCACTGTATAAATTATATGAGAAGAGAGAAATGAAAAATGTATGCATAGCAAACACAATCTATTGAAACTGAAAGAGCGTATCAATTGCATAAATATGTTTACTTGCATTGTGTTTTATTCGGTTATTATTTAAGTAATGGCATCAGAAGCAGTGTAGTTTGTGTCTCAGGAAGTGTTTGTGTTCTCGTGTCCATCTGTCCATGTCTGCTCCTGATCACTACTACTGCAGGCACAGAGATCTCTTCTGTACTTATAGAGAAAAGTTTGTGAATGCTATTATCTACCCAACTGGAAACATTATTCAGTGGAAATTGTGTTGAAATAACAAATAATCATATAAACAAATCATTTAAACCCCTCAACCTCAAATACATATTCATGCCTTGACTTCCTCTTGCGTCTTTGCCCCCCCCCACCCACCTTTGTTGATTGTTTGTATGAAAGCCCACAAGCCAGCTCCACTCATGTGAAATGGCGAGTAAGTGTAAAAACATTGTTTTAATGAAATGTGAAAAAACAACTGCTTCATTACAAAGTACAGCCACATTCTTATTCTTTTTTTAAGCAGGACGTTAAAGAGAAACATCACAAAATATGAGCATGTTGACACAATAAACTGAAACTAACATATCATCAATGTTGGCTAATCATTTTTAAATAGGATAATTTTTTCTTGCTAATATGTTGGATTAATGGTAATGTATTTTTTAAGACATTTACATTTTTGAAAAAAAAAACTTCCTGAAAAATGATAATTTGGTGGGAGTAACTCTGAAGACCCCCCCCGAGGGGTCCCGGACCCACTGTTGAAGATCTTTAGTCTAGGACCACGTTCAGCCCCGACAAAACACATTTTTTAAACTGAAACCGGGTGTGTGCATGCGCTGTGCATTTTATTAGAATGAGTTTCCATGCAGGGCTCTGCTGATTGGTCTGCTGATTGGTCATCTGATCACCTGTGACACAGCCAATAAACGAGAGCCACACCCACCAAAAGAGAGAAAACATATTTTATAGCCGATGCACGCCATTTCACATCGCTTTGAAGAAACATGTTGTTCAACCAGGATACCGAAGCAAAAAACCGTGCCCCATGTCTTTTAGGAAGTAAGCAGGCTCAGACGGCGTGCACATGTCAGGGTTGTGGTGTGTGACTCAATTAAGCTCAACAAGCGACAGGTGTTGTGGAAGCAATCAGGCCAGCAAGTTGCACTACCATACTGGGAGTTTCTTTCAGATGGATGCGGAAGGGAGACAGAAGGTACATCCCATGTGATAGCTCCTCGGCCCTCGGTCAAAACAGAAGTTGTTCTGTCCCTCCTAGGTGATGGCCGTCTCAAAGTTCTTATTTCTGCCCCGAGGAGCGAGCATTGAGGAGGGATCAAAGAGGAGCTATAGGCTAGGATACACAAGAGCATCCTTCCAGGAAGCCATGCAACTTTGCTAACTCCGCCCAAAAAGCTCACACATTAATGTGACGCTTCAGGGGAAAGGATGTTTCATTCCTCTAAAACACATTTGTTTGTTTCCTCCCTTCTCCCATGATTTCCTCATGGCTCTCCTGTGCATCCTTGGTGGAAGGGAACAAGAGGAGGAATGCAAGTGGTAGACCTGGGATGCAGCAAATGAAGGCTGATGCAGGATGAGGCCTGAGAGCCTTGTTGCCATATTTTAAGCTGCTGGAGTAACACACAGAGAGACTGTTTCTGATTGAAGATGAAGACGCTAAAAGACTATTCTGGTTTACCACGTCACAACTTTTGTAAATACACCTTTTAAAACCTGAAGTGCAAGATGGAGCGCAGACTCCCAGAGTCAAGTAGAGGCTGGAGCTGCACCCGTGTGTTGGCCGTCTCGATGAAGGACGTTGGAGCACCAACCAGGAGCGCAGGTCACTTTAAGACACGTGTTCATTGAGTCAGCAGGCCTGTCTTCAGACGCGAACAAAAGAACTTCATGGGTGAGTCAGTTTGACACAACACAAACCCCCCTAGAAGTAGGAAATAGTTGCACTCATCCAGGCTAATTAGTCTTATCCTCAACACATAGGGAAAAGAAGACAGGGGTTTTGTTAACAGCTAGGTTAGCAGTTAGTTGCGGTGTCCTTTACTGTTTATCGAGCCCGGTTAGCTACTTGGTTGTAACAACACTGACAAGTAGCCAATGGCAAAATGCAATGAGTATCCGGATGCTGCACCATTTTGGCTACGTAGCAGAATGGGAGGGACCAACCCTTCCACCCAAGAAAGGGTTGCAGCTGCTTCAGGAAACAACAAAGGGCATCCAGTGGATAATCACCACCTCACAGGGGTACAAGGCGCACACAACAAGCAAGAAACCTTAAAAGCACTTTCATTTTTGAATGAGGAAACATACTACAACTACTTCCTTGTCGAGAAGGGTATTATTCCATACTAATACTAAGGGTATTAGTATGGGCTAATACGTTCATGTGTCAACTACACAGCGTACCACATGGAAACTATTGGTGAGAGATCTGCCCTAATATGACACCAGGTGGACCTGTATAAGCTATAGATCCACCACTTCTGGAGAGATGTGTCCATGCAGGGCTGCAGGCCCCCCCGAGTTCTAGACAAATCTTTCCTCCAAACAAGGGCTCGCAGATGAACATCCCTGGGCTAACGAGCACCTCATCGATTGGTTCAGGACAAGAGGAGATAAGAGAACAAACACGTTGAGAGCCGAAGGAGGGGGATGGTGGGGTACAGAGACAGGGAGAACGAGGCTAAGGATTTCATACAGCCATGTTTTTTTTGGTTTTTTTAACTAAAAGGTCTTTGGTTCGTTCCACCTACAAATCACCTCCGCAGCCGATCCGTTATTATATGTTAAATGTCAGGGCTGTATCATTAGCAGGCTGCTCACTTGTATGACTGAACAATGATTCAGCGGGCTGGAACTGATCCCAGTGACACCTAAGCATGGTGTTCGTGTCACATTACCACTGTACCTGTGAGGAGTGTTCACATCATGCTGCTGCTAAGTTCTTAATAATATCATCTCTCTGTTCATCTGCAGGAAAGCCTCGTGCTAACAGTGGGCTTAAAGAGTCAATCTTAGGTGACAAACTTTTTATTTTAACTGCAAACGAATTTCAAAAGGCATAACATGGGCCTGAAAGTGAATGTAGCAAATACGTGCTGTGCACATCTCCCTTTTGTGCTTTTCTTTTTTTCTCAAACCCCTAATGTGCTGCCACACTAGTACCAATCTGCAGATATTCAGTCATTGTCCTCCTAAGAATAAAGGCTAATGTGACACTATGATAAATCTACACAAAGCTTAATGTGCTATTGTCTTTAGGTGAGCTGTAAAGGTAAAAATAATTGCCAGTGTATGGAAAAACCTCCTAAAAATGTCAAATTATTGAACGATTATTTGCCTTTTTTACATTATAATTATTTAAGAAAACTCGAGTAGTATGGATGACCTTATTGGATGACTACATTCTTAGATACATATAAATGATCTAAATCTTCCTTGTGTTTTGTCATTTTAAAGTACATACTGTATTATTCAATGTTGCATAGCTTGAATATAGCTAATGCTTTCACTTAACAAACTCAAAATGTTGACTTACGTTGTTTTGATTGGTTATAAGTCTATCCAATTGAGTGCAGAGGCATTTTTGGTTGAAACATGCCCCATAATCACAGCCCAATGAAGCAGTATCAGACTCATATTCTGACGTCAGGCTATATATAAATGAAAGATCTGCTAAAGGCAATCTTTTGAGCAAAATACAACCAAGAAAATGATTGATTAAAAACAAAAAATCTCCAATAGAATTGTTTTGTCCTTTTACCCTTTAGTTGGATGTAAATGAATTGGTAGGTACTACACCTTGTTGGGATATGTTGAACCTGATCTTTCCATTATGCCACACACATACACTGAAGGGAATTGAATCCTTTGTAAATATCAAACTAAGACCTCCCAGTCACAACAAGGACTCTCTTTGATAGCTGCCTCATGAGCGTAAGCTATCAAATGAGGCAGGTTGCTTGTTTGGGGACGGTGGAAGGAGGGATGAGGGCCAATTCTTCTTAGTGTCAGCGATAAAAATCCATCTGATTGAAAGCGCAGGCCATTATGATATGAGGACTAGACTGCTGGGAGAAAGACAAGAGTCGCTGCACAATTGCTGAGGTGCTCCTTTTCTTTTCATTTTTCAGATGAAAGCTAATTACGCGGTGTGGTGAGAAGATGGGGCGGCGTGCATGATGCGGGAAACGGGGAGCCGAGGTGGTTAATTGGGGTATGTGATTACACAGGGCTGTAGTTAGAGGGAATTAGGCAACAACACACTCTGCAGCACAGCTCATCATGGGGAGAGTGAAAAGAGCAGTAGACACTCCATGCTGTAGAGCTGTAGACACGATGAGGCGTGCAGACTTTTAGATTTCAAGTTAAACTAAACGGCTCCAAGGTTTACTTATTTGGTCTCTAGTTTTGGTTCCTGCATTGCAAATC
The DNA here is from genome assembly GCA_026937815.1 of Etheostoma perlongum. NCBI lineage: Eukaryota > Metazoa > Chordata > Actinopteri > Perciformes > Percidae > Etheostoma > Etheostoma perlongum. The sequence goes on from CM049394.1 coordinate 14,026,613, forward strand.
TTTGAGGTCCTTTGGCATTAAAAAGCATATGCAGTTCTTTCACATCTCTTGGATTTTCTTTAAATCAGCAATACAAAACATAGGCCTAATTTGCTAAATTTAGAATTCAGTCTTCTACAGTGTTAAATACTCAATGCCACACTCAATGTTTTTTTTTGTAATAACAAAGTTGCACAACAATAAGCGACAGATGGAAAAAACATTGCCAATATTCTGTGTGCAGAGAAACGAAAACTACATATGCAACTTCCTACTACTTTTAACTTTCCAAAAGAAGTTTGATTAAGCAACTTGGTGCTAAGCACCTTCCTCAGAGCTCTGGTATTCACATTTCCCACCAAATCCATCCTATTTTCAAGGTTTGAACCATCAACCTTCTACTTACAAGAGAATTCACCCACCTGGAAGTTCCTACCGAGCTTTGAACCCCTATCAAAGAGAACTTTTGTATTTGCGGCCTGACCTAGCAGCACCTTACCTCTTATGTGGTCAAATCAGCCGTGGTGGAGGACGACCCACAGCATGAACCCTTTCTCACTATGAGCACTATCGATGACACTCCAACGACCCACACTCTAAATTACCCAGCATTACCTTCCATGCTAGATGGCCTTTATTGATCAGCATGTTATTCAAAGTGTCTCCCTGCCTCTCCATGTAGAGCCTTCTCCTTTTATGTTAAAGAACAAAAGAGCCGGCAATGAAAAGACACTAGAAGGGTGAGTTACCCTTCTGCTACACAACTAAAGTGAGTGTTCGACTGGGTGTCACTGGTTAGAAGTCCAGGCAAAGATGTATTTATGAGGCCAAAGAGAAGGAATTGTAACACAGGGGCATCATTCTTCCTGCGTCTTTATCTCGTACCCTCAATTGGTTGCTGTCATCACTCACCTAAGGTCAATAGGGATCACCTGAATACTTGAGGAAAGGGTTGCATGCATGGAACAGTGCCTTGGGTTTGGATGGAAAAAGCTACTGAAGAGGTAGGAAAACCTTCATGTTCAGCTTCAAAGCTTCAGGAAAAGTTATTCAGGTGTTCATTTTGAAAAAGGTTTTTGTTGTTGGCAAGTTGTGCAAATCTCCAGCCTGTCTTACAGAATTGTGTTATTGTCTGGAAATCTCCAACATGGCGGCCTGAAGTTGAGGTTAAAACACCTGGAAGCGCTCTCTTGTCCCTACAGCCACACTCTAAGATATAAATCTGTGAAATAACAGAAGTAGCTCTGGCAGCTCATTACCTAGTAAAGAAATGTCGAAAGAAGCAACAAAAACATCAAACATGTTGTAAATAGTGCTAAATGTTGAGAAAAGTGACGTGACCAAACCCTCCCTGGCCAACCAAAGTTGTTGGAGCACAAGTTCGAAATGTGAAAAACAAAAGTGCAACTCACAAGTACACACACAGGGAAGCACAGCAGCACACACACATGCAAAAGATTACAAATAAAAATATGCAAATGCACCATCATAATAGCAATGCTCCAAGGTACAAACACCCCTGGCTTTTAAAGGGAATGGGAGAAGACACTCTGATTGGTTGATTGCATGTTACGCCCAGAACACACCTATGATTAATTAAGACACCAAGTACAGCCCTTTAGAACCATGCGCACGGACCCTTTTTTCCACCGTCAAAGTAGCAAAAGTGGATTTAGACACTCCCTTAAGCACCTGCGCCAGGCCTTTAGATATCATAGTCATATAACATATGGTAATGCACCGCTATTTCTTTGGAGTGCACTGTTGTATGATCTTTGCATGAATATGAATCTCTGCCACTTCAGCGCTCTCGTGTCCAGTTCTTGCTCTTCTCCCAGTCGTGACCCGGCCGCTTCTATTTCCCAGAGGCCCGTTGTGTCCGGCGAGCTCCCTCGGCCAGAAATGGCGACCTCTTGTATCAAAGCAGAAGAAGTAGCACACATCAAAGGTGCCGTGTTGTTGCCAGGTTTGCCGTTCGCCTTTGAACCCCCCCTCACCCCGCCCCAATCTGCGTTACAAAGCTTCAATTAGCCACAACATAGGAAGCATAGTCCTCCCCACTTCCATCTCTCATCAGATGTTTTGTTTTCAGTGAATTATTCCTACCTAGTCAGCTGCTGTTATTGTTGATCCATTTTAACCACCCAAACAATGATGATGGTAACTTGAGCATGAGAGCAAACATAGGCAGATTAGCCTGAATGCATTAGAGGTGTTGGATGGAGCTCTATGAAAGGCTGGTTTGCATGATGCTTATAGGTGCGGCAGCTATGGATTGATGTAACCCTTGTGTTGTCTTCCCGTCCCCCATGTAAGAAGAGCGTTGTATGGAGCTATCCACGTCATTTTTTTAGGACATTTTGGGTGCTAGAAATCAATTTCTGATATAGAAACTTTTTTTTTTTAAAAAATTTGACCTGAGGACAACAGGAGGGTTACAGGATTTTCAAGGTATTTTGGATTGATGATAGTATTCAGGGGAGACAGGATCTAAGAGAGAGATGGGTGGCACATTTGTCAGGTTGAAAATCTTGAAGTTATGTTTTGCTGCACAAGGGAACTCTGCAGGTGTTTAATGGAGAAGATGTGCTTGGGACAAACACCAGGAAAAAAACAAGAAAAGCGTGCAAATGTTACCACACAATTGTTCTAAAGCATAGATTGCATTGTTCCTGACTTACAGAAGGAATAATCTCTCAGGAACTCATATTTTGTATATTTTCTTTGAAAAATGATGCATGTTATGATGCAAGATGCAGAAACTGGGTCTTGGTTTGGATGGGTATTACAAATACACCTTACACCATCAGTACCATCAATTTACCTACACCAGCAGAGCTGGGGGTGTCATGTGGTGATCAGCCACTAGATGTCACTCTAAGACGTGATTAAAAATCTAAAGCTTGGCCTGCTGTGCAGTGCCGTCTGTATACATTGATTCTCTAATAAAATATCAGCAAGGTGTGGGTACAAAATAATGACAACTCATTTAATTAAAAGATTCAACATATTTTATACTTCTGATCAAAAAATACTTGATAGTGAAAATGACAAATGGGTAATACTGTATGTGAGTTAAGCACAAATATAGTTCTTTTCTTTCTTAGTTTCACCTAAACACTTCTGTTTTTAACACTCAAGAGTTTGAATGATGTCACTTTTTTGGGGTGGAGGGGGGTGAAAATCTTCCAAATCAAATTTTCTAAATTTTTGAAAAGGAAATAAACAAACAGTTTCAAATGAGCTCAAATTGCTCAATATGAAGAAAAAATAATTTCTATTTCTAAATGGTGGATATCTAATTTTGGAGCAAAACACAAATTTTGCATTGGCCACTCTAATAAATGGCTATAAAACCAGATGTCTTTATTATCCATATTTTCTCCGAACCACCTAGTGCTCATAGTAAGCCACCTCTCCTCAACAGATTGCCATTCAACCTAATTTATGCAGGGTAACCTTTTGTAAAATGTCCATATGCTTGATATGCCTCCCTTCACACAGGCGTGTGCTAAGCAGCTCACTGTTAACACAGATGGACCAAACTGCTGCAGAAATTGAGGTGAACATCTGTATGGAAGAGATCTAATGTACCCTATTGCTATTATATTACTATCCCATATGGAAACCATCCTCAGTGTGTGTGTATAAATAGGATGCAGCCACATGTGTGCGCTAATGCGAATGCATAGGGTGGGAAAATGTTATCCGTTTTGTGCATGCAGTCAGAAAACTTCATTTATCTTCTGTCATTTAAAAAAAAGGGAAACAATGCGTTTTATTTAATTTAATCCGATAATAAATTACAGACATGTATGCTGCTTTCAGTACTTTAAATATCTAAACAGAGGATGTATATTTTAATAATGTTCCCACTCGCGTTTAATGAGGAGGGACTACTTTCTGCACAGAAAGCCAGCGATGATTGAGTTCAAACATCTTCCCCTCAGAAAGCTGACTCAAGGTGCACAAAGGCCACTGATGAGGCAAATGAGTTTCCCTCTCCCCTACAATCTCCTTGTTTTGCTGCCATTCTGAAGAAAAGACATTTGAGGGGCTTTTTCCCTCTCCATTGACTATTGCATTCACACCTTTTTATTTTTTACCTCGCTGAATGAGGACTCCTGTATTATAATTTGGCCAGAAAATGATTAGGCAATAGATTGCCGGCTATCAGGACACACTGGGCTACTATGAACGGTAGAAATTGTATTATTTCAGCCTTTTCAAGTGGCTGCAGGTTTCAAACTGCCAGCTAATGAGTGAATTAATTCAACAAAAGCAAATGATGTTTCTGTCAGTTTCAATGGCAGCCTCGCTGGGAGAATTTAAAAAAAAGCAATTCTTCAGGTGCCATGTAATCTTGGGGTAGAGAATGGTGGGTAAATAAAACAGAAGGAAGGAAGCGTTTACAATTTCAAATAGGCATTAGTAAGTCATAACCCTCGGAGCACGTCTCTCATTCTAGCTCCCGCAATCCATGTTTAGGATTCACCAAATTTAATATAATAAATGCACAGTTTATAAATTTAGATAAACCCAAGTGACATTTAAGTGTAATTCTCATTTAAATGGGACACTATGCCTCCAAGTAAGCAAAATGTGTTAGAATAACATGAAATCTGCATTCTATTACACACACCTAGTGCTATTGAGTGTGTTTTACATAATTTCACTGACTGTCTGAGACAATGAATAAACAAAGAATTATGTAAAATGTTGTATCTGAATTACTGAAATAATGCATATGATTAAGATGTGTGTAAGGGGGTGGTGTGCTGGTGGTGCTGGCACTGTGCAGTGTTGGTGGAAGAAAAGAAAAACAGGGCAGATACAACTGTACCAGTGAAAACCCATATTTTTTAGAAAATTAAAAGACCAATATTTCATATTTTATTACTATTTATTACTATTCAACTAAGTTCCAGCAGTCAACCACAATGTATTACTCTGGTAATGATAGGTTTGGATGATGAAGAGCTTTCGGCTTGTAAAATGTCTGCATACATACATTCAGAACTTTAACTTTATCTTTTCAAGAATAAATGTTTGCTAGAATATCGGTGGACACTTCCATGCAATGTGGCACCATATTTTGAAGCATTGCAATTTTTGGTTATCCAAACAAATTTGCACAGATTGCTGCATCAGCTATTTTTTTTTAATTTATTATTTTGTCCACTACCTGTGTGTTAAAGTCTTTCCCTGGCAACTGGAGTCGTGCTGAACTTGTTGTACTCCATCAAGGCGATATCCAAAACAAGATGATTGAACTTTGCCACTGGCCTCCGCTTTTGTTTTTAATGGTGGTGCATGGATTTTCTTTAACATGCTGCCAAGAGACTCGCATTAGCATGCCATTTAGAAACCTGCATTCTTGCCTGAAATAACACTTATTGCATAATATCCCGATGAACAAGCTCCGAGATACGCCACAATTAAGCTGGAAAGTGTTTTTTTGCATCTGCCAACCCTCCACTAGCCCCAATTATTTGGCAGTAGGTACACAAAAGGGTTATGGACAGTCGTTTGATGGACACACAGGCCTTTCTGATTTTTAATTGTAATTGTAATCCTCTCCACTTGAGGACTTGGAAATGCATCGTTTAAACCCCCCCCCCCACACACACACACACACACACACACACACACACACACACACACACACGCACAGGCCTACACCCTACACACCACCTCCCTTATCCCTCCATCCCTCTACCCCACACCCCCCAAACCCTCCCTTCTTCTCCTCCTGTGCTGGAGATGTGGAGTATGCGACGGCTGCCCACTTCTCGTCGGCGTGCAGCATTAAATGGTGTAATCCCACTGAAATGTAAATCACAGTTCTTGAAAACAAATTACGCACAAAGATAACAGGGCCAGCGCCCTATCAATAAGGCATCAGAAAGGTGTGTGTGTGTTATATTTTCATTGGGGTCCAAATTGCAGCAGGCCTGTTATCAGGGGTAATGGTGACTGTCAACCAAGCCAGGTTGATTACAAGGTTATAGTAAACAATCTGGTCTAACTGCTATGGACAGACTGAAAGCGGGGGGGGGGAGATGGGAGCGCACATCACATTCATCAAGCAGATTCAAACGAGCGCTCAGGGGTTCGATGGGTGCCATCACCGGCTCCCCGGTCCCTCTAACTCATGATAATTGCCCCTCTTTCCGCATCTCCTTTGGTAATTTTTTTTTTCTTTGCAGACCTTCACTTAGTTATGCCATCACTCCATCAAGTTGGATGTAATATTAGGAGAGATGGAATTTGTGAAAGCGACACTAGGGTCTCAAAATGGATCTTGAATGTAGGAAAAAAGATCCATATGAAAATGATGGTAAAACCCCGAAGAGACAGAAAGGTGTATACACATAGTAACTGATGGACACGCTGGTAAAAGTACATCTATTGGAAGATTGATTCATTTGACATCTCATTCCGCTCAACATTATTTTCTCCCAGTCATTGATGCTTACAACATCCGTTTTCCTGTGTCAAACACAGTTTAAACATGTCTTCTCTTTGAATGTGTGCTGCCACTTTCCTCTAAGATGTGTGGTGTTGTACAGAGAGAGTGTATATTTAAGGGGGGGAGGCTCAGTGCTGCCATTTCGGCCTTCAACAGTGCCATTATTGAGCTCAATCAGCTGCTTGTTAGCGCCAAAGTCATTCAATTAAAGGGGAGCTGGAGAAACAAATTTGCTACAAATCGAGCCCGTTGATGTCCTGTGAAGTTCAGAGGGGGCACGGAGGAAAAAGGTGGGGAGGGCAGGGCAGCTGGAGGGTTAGGGGAGCCAAGATTCATTTCGGCAAGGTTGCCCCCTGCCCTGACTTGGACTCCTGATAGTACAGATACATAGGCTGCCAGGGTAAAAGGCCAGGCTTCTCCATTAAGGGGTTGGCTGGAACAATCGTCCCCGTTGTTTGGGCCGGGAAAGTGATGAGGTCTGCAAATGGAATCCCGCCGAGGGAAACAAAAGATGAGGAGATCGTTTAGTGCAACCGGACTCTCAGGTAGGTGCCCCTCTTGGACACGTTAATTGATCTCATTTGTTACCTATACCTGCCCGATCAGGCTGCTATCATTGCCGGGTAGAGGCGGGGGCTGCTGAACCTTGCATGGGCTTGCGGTGTCATGTCCTGTCAGGATACAGATGAAGTAATGAAGACATGCCACATAAAGCAAAAAGACTGCGTTGAATGTGAAGAAAGTATTGCAAAAAAGCAAGAGGTGAGAGGATAGGGCAATAAAAGTGGGACACAGAGCAGAAAGAGCCTGGCGAGAGGGCAGCCTGCCAGTCAGACGCTCTAGTTTTACAGGCTTCATTTCACTGCAGCTCCGATGGGCCCTGAAACTAGACACTCCCAAATATCCCAATTACACCTGCACTTCTTGTCCTTTTGTAATGGGAATTCAGCTTTTTTCTTCCTCCTCTCCCTGAATCTCTGCGAACACAAAGTGGACAATTGTCCAGCGTGGAGCTGAGACGACCGTCTCAAACCATCCATGTCTGTTTTATTGGAGGCAGGCGGATCGGATGTGTTTTTAATGGCCCTAATTGGACACTGTATTAGTCTGCAGTAATGTAAGTAATAAGTATTTCACATTTCATTCATTTGAAGATATATATCCCTGCCTCCTTTTGTGGAAGCTCAATGCTGTATGTTCTCTTCCTTAGGCAGTAGAGAAACCTGCATAAAAATGTGCACTTTTCCTGTAAAAATCAACATGAATCGGGGAGCTCAGAAGTATACAGTATAAGGCTGAAAAATCCCTAAAAGATCTAAACTAGTGAGGGATTAATTGCAGATTTTCATGTTAAAAATTTGACTTTTTGCATACCAAGAACACACTGTGAGGGTCAATTTGTGGCATCATTGGTAATCATTCTTCCTTCCTATTCATCTACATGGCTATTTGTGTTCAGTCCAACCTTTTTGTTAGCCATTGAAAGTGATGTACTGACTATGCACAGGCCAAGGAGGCAGAGAAAGTCTCTTAAGACTTTACCCCCAGTGTTATTGTGAGCTGATTTGCTACCGTCTGGCTGAGTGATGACGTGCGTATCCTCTTGCCCTCAGTGAGACAAAGTGCAAGTTTGTTTGTTCAAGGTCCCTAAAAAGTGAGCGTGCAATCTCTAGCTGTGCTCTTTTGTCTTGGCGTGTCTTTTACAACTTCGCCCCCCTCAACCGACTGCCGGCATGTCTTTTGAGCTGGCATGGCAGGGTGTGAGCTCTCCAAGCTGCCCGCAGCTTCTCATGCATCCTGTGTGGCTGTCACAAGACGAGATGGGCGCCATTCAACCCAATTAGTGAAATCCACTCTGATGTTGGGAAGAGGGGGGAAAAAAAGAGAGAGAAAGAAATCAAATTTTTATTTCGCCCCCTGTCCGTCATCTGCCAATTTCACTGGAAGTAAGAGAGTGGCACCAATTAAAGGCGGCGGGCCGGAGGCGGCACCAGCACTGGCACAAGAACAGCATGTTTCAAGCGTCGGGTGGCATCATGCAAGGCCTGCTTCTCCACCGACGCTAAAGCAAATGAAATGAGACTAATAGGGAGCTCGTTTCCAGCCGCTGATTAAAAGGCCTGGGAGCTCCTGAGGCATCGCCCATGTCCAGGTCTCGGCCCCGGCATCACGGGGCCTTCACATTGCTCCTGTAATGTCATTTTGGACATCAGCACGTCTGTCTCCCTGAGGTCATCCTTCTTCAGACTCTCTCATTTTGTTTGTTCTGCAGCAAAAGGCGGGCTAGGAAATCTACACTTTCCTTTGGGGTGTTAATTAAGGGGAGCATCCAAAATTAATCAGCAAATTCACTAGGGCGAAGGGCGATGTGTCTGAAGGCCTGGAAACAAAGTCCGTGAAGCGCCCGCGGAGAAAGGAGCCCTCGGCTATGGCCAGGCAGAAAAACAAGTGCACAGACGGCGATCTGACACAAAAATTCATGTATGTATAAAATTTTACACTCATTTTCCCTGTCAGCTTGTCACAATGAATTATAAAGGTTGATTCGCTTATCTGGCTAAGGGAGATCACACACGCCCGGTCATCTGAACACCATCATATGGTCAATGTCTGCTGGTGGAGACCTGTGCTAACCGCCAAGCTAAAGCTACCTTGCTTGGGCCACAGGAGTTCGGCCTCTTATCCCACTTGTATCAACGATTCTCAACCAAGAGTGAGCGGACAATTTCAAAATGATGCTGCCGCCATGAATTCAAACGGCTTCTTTTTTGTTTTGGGGTTTCTACCTTCAGTAAAGACCTTTCTTTTGGAAGGTTCAGCCAAATCCTTTCTCTTTTAATTCACCTTATCCCCACTTTCATTACACCAGCATACTTACATAACTCTCCATTTTTGTCTTTCAATTTATCTTTGGAGTTTTTTTGCCACATTCTCTAATTAGCACAGTGCCTGCAGGCTATTTGTGACCTTTCCATATGTAAATAGATGGATGCTTCCCTCCCTCTTTCTCTCCCCACTTTTCTCTCCCTTTCTCTGACTTGCAGTGACAGGATGAGTGCAGTCGGAGTGAGCCCGTGCTCATGTGTGGATGGATGACACTACTCAAGGCATGTTTGGCAGTGGCTTCGGCAATATCAGGGAGCGAGGTGTTTTGCGAGCGCGGTGATTGACAGCTGCCAGGTGTGACACTGCCAGCCTGACACAGTGTGCAGCAACTGTCTCCTGTCACTTTCCCATCTCCTCATCGCCCCTCGCTCCGAGGCCCCGCGTCACTTTGCGCCGTCCTCTAAGCCCTCTCGCCCAGGGTGCTTCAGCTACCGTGCAGCTGGAGTGCACTAACTGCCAAGTGCACTTCGGAGAGGCCTCGCCGCTCAACAGCTATAGTTTTCTTCATCTAGGACAGGAGTTTGTTTAATACGCCACAGTAGTCGTTTTTGTCAAGTTGATAGCGACTAGTGGTGGGGAGAGGGCCACAACGGGCATCCTTTGTTTTTTGGAAGGAAACTAAACTTGAATCTCTTCTTGCTTCTTTAAAGGACCAAAGTCCTAGTACATTCTGACATCCGCCATGTGTGATGTACACATAGACACCGGAATTGGTAGAGAACCCGAAAAAAAAATTAAAAAACTGTGCAAAGGTGAACCACAGATGCTTAACAATGCCCCAATGGTGGCCCAGCGGTTGGCTTGGTTTATCAAGACCCCAGAAAAGTATGCTTTTGCGAAAAAAGTTACACTTAGAAGACAAAAGCATAGATTAAATGTCAAACAATGTCTAAAGTGTTTTAGCAGTGTATTTTGATTTGCAGATTTTTTTGTTTCACTGATTTCTTTAACATAATTTGTCTTTTCAATTTTAATTTTTCTAACAGCTGGTATTCTACATGTGCATCCCGTACAGCTGGATGAATGCATTAGCTTACATGGGGGAAAAAGAAGAAAAAAAATATCAAATGATATTATGAGTAGCCAAAACTGGCAAAGGCCTCACTGAGTTTAGGGTCAGCATGAACAATTCCTCCTCACATCTGAAGTTACATGCAAGTTAATGTAATTCAGACTATAAATTGGTGTCAGGACCGCGGTTTGAATAAAGGGCTCTCTGGCTACTCACCAGGCTCAGCTCACAAAGACAACTTTGGGGAAACAATATGAAAAGAATATATATGAAATTGGTGAGACACCCTGGCTGTTGAATAAACTTTTTTTCGGGTGCCAAAAATGGAATACGCTGCCGGTATGAATCCCAAAATGGACTCCTATTCCTCAGAGACAATCCAAAGTGTTTTTACTCCCATTTGCATATGTAACAGAAGAGGCGGCTAGATTGCCAAACCGGATCACTTTAAAAGACAAATGCATGTAGCGAATATGAAAGTGAACCCAGTTATTATGGCATATTAATTGATGATCATCTTTTGTGCCAGTTCACCACTTAGAGATGGGTGATCTCTGACCTGTGCCGGCGATAAATATAGATACAGAGCAGGAGAGAGGCGGCTGATGAACACAAATTGAGTGCGCACACACAGCAAATAACTTAGGAGAGTTGTCATCCTCTGTGCACACACGCCGCCCCGCAGACAAGACAAGACGCAGCGAGTAAATAAAGCTGAAATATATGCGGCATAATTGTTTTTCCCAGGCATTACATTTAATGCATGAATAATGTCTACAAATGGCAGGTCTCTTCCTTTCATTTTCCAGAGAGAAGTGTATTTATGGACTGCCGGTGTTCCCTGGAGGCCCCCTGTCCCCCCCCCAGCAGTATTTAATACCTCTAAAGTGCATAATTGCTGATCAGAGAGTCTGCGATGCTCTGTTTGGTGTGTAAAGGACTTCTTTCAACAAGGAGTGGAGAAGAGAAGGGGGAAGGAACGCTACACCTCTGGTATCATGTGCCATATTTGTTCACAGTGGCTAGTAGTAGCAGGAGGAAACACAACAGCAGAGTGGCTGTCTCAATAGCGGGCTGGTATCTCTTTACCGTGGTCTTTTTTGTGCGAGAGAAGGGGCTTGGTTGTTGCACAGCACTGGTTAACCACTGGGTGCACAGAAAGCCACTTAATAAAGTAAAGGCTCACAGTGTGATTCTGATCTGGCATGGTGACCTCTAGAGAGCCATACACCCATAGGCTCTCTGTGTCCCTTGGTGTCCATGTCTCCCCCGAACCACAATGGATGGTGGGAGGGGGGACGTGACATCAACATTATTTCCTCTCCCTTACCCCAAACCGAGCACCTGCTCAGCCGCCCAACCACCACCATACGCCCCCACCCTCCAACCCCCCAGAGTGGTGTCCCCGGCCAGGGCCAGGGCCACGCCGCATTCCAGGCCGACACTGATGCGAGTTGACCGTACTGGCCGGTTCACACGGCCCCTCCAGTGGACTCTGGGGCCGCAGCCAGAGCCGCACGCAGACAGCTGCAGGAGACACGGGAGACGAGGCAGGGCACAAACAGAAACAAGTAGAGTTAAAGTTGACAGGTTCAACAGAGCAGCTGAATGTCAGTAACAGCAGCCAAAGCAGTGCTTGAAAGTTGAAGAAGAAAAAAAAAATACAGACAACAATTTTGTTGCAGTAGCAATCCATGTTTGTTTTGGTGCTGTTTGTTAAAATTTTGAATGTCATGTCGCTAAATACTCAGCTATTTTTTTGGGCAACACTTAAATAAAAATAATTGCTTAAACATCCAATTTATAAAAGCTGTCAGGAATTTGTCATGCATTGGATACATGTACTGTATGTACAGTTTTTATAAAGCTAGTGCGCTCTCTAATAGAGAACAAATGTCAAAATTTCACCTGAAAAAATATCCGAGCATTACCTTTTCTTTTACATTGTTTTAATTACAGGTGATTCACCTGCTTTGCGGTTGGAAAAAAAAACAGTTTTGAGGCTAAATATGTAGCTAATCTTCCTTGACCTCGAGCTTAAATGTTTAACTTTTTTACTTTTCCTTTCAAATCTTGAGTGAACAAGTGATCATGAAGGGAAGTGGATACAGGTTAAATCACTGTTTTATTGTATCAGACAACATAACAAAATTAACATTGATAATTATTATTTAGCCAAAGTTGTAGCTTATCTACTCCAACTAAAATGTCAGACTTTAAACTCTCTTCTTTGTTTGTCCACTCCAAAAAAACTATCCTGTAGGACAAGACTTATTTTTTTGCAAGTAATTCACTTAAATGTTGGAAATATTGTCCTCTTATTGTAGGTCTCTCTGCTCGACTGTTGAATAAAGAGTTGTTGACTGAAGAGCATAAGCTTGAGAAGAGGATAAAACACTGAGAAGGTAGTACTTTGCACCAATTCAATGGTGCACTTCATATTATAAATCAGGGGCGCTATTCATTTTTGATAGAAAACTCCTGTGTTGTTCTTTTGTCACCAGGTTTACAATAAAAAACTAATTAAAAAATAGTAGTTTTTTTGTCTTTTACTGTCTTGCTTGAACACCAAAATGACCAATTCATTTTAATATTTGAATAATTATCAACTAAAAATAATGGTGTTACAAAAGATATTCTAGCTCTGTGTCTTAATTAAATATTACTGCTCTCAGGCATATTCTGTCACCCCCGACAAATATTTCACTCCTTGTGAAATGCGAAGATGAGCTTGTGCTATCAGGAAAGTGTTAATTAATGAAAGACAAACCTTCTTCAGCTTGGTGCACATATGCAGGCATAACCCCAGCTCTCGCCTTGCACATGGAAAGCCACACACACACACACACACGCAACCTTATTAGCCTCTGTCCTTATGTGGGTCCACTTTTTGTCAGTGAGCCGTTGCTCCACTTTTCTTTTCTTTTTTGAAGGCAAAACAGAGAATGAAAGAGAGAGGCCTGAAATAATTTGTTTAATTTGGAGTAGCTCCCAACTCAGCAGGTGAGAGGAAGGGGGAGAAAAGAGAGTGTGTGTTTTCTTTTTGTGTGCAGGTCTTCTCATCATACAGTGGGGGGAGGGGGAGGGGGGAGTTCGGTGGCAGATCAGGGTCTCACTTCACTTGGCCCAGCTGCAGACCCTCGGTTTGTTGGTTCGGGTCATGATGACATGTGGAAAGCAATCCCCCACCCCCCCTCCTCCTCCCCGACCCCGCCACCACAAACCCAACTCCTAATTATCTCTGAATAGCAATTTTATTGAACCCTAATTTGTAGTAATGAATTGTGATAGGTGGTGAGGCAGAAAGAAAAGAAAAACTTTCCCCACCCCCCCAGCCCCCTCTACACACACACACACACACGCTCCCTTTGTTAATTGTTAGGGGTACTCACTCTCACCCGGAGCTGTTGCAGATAATCAGTGTTATTCTCCGTGTTTGACCCTCGCTGGCCAGATAACATGTTCATATGATGTTCACTTCAGATTTTGTTTAACATGTAAGGCATTAAGTGGGGGGTGTTATTGCAACATAAGCATGACTTTGAGAAAATCTAGTGATCTATTTGTGAGTGCTTAATACGCTTTTGTGGTATCAAGCACTGGTTGCAATAAAAACTTAAACGGCAAACACTGACGTGTCGATTTCTCATCTAAGAGCAATCTGGACCCTGGATCTCTCTTTTTCGGCAGAGCTCGGCCTCTTGAAAAAGCAGACAGTGAAGAGGTTGGAGGGCACTCGAGCCGCGGCTGCAGCCCAGGACAAGCAATGATTCAGCCGACAGGGGAGCCGCCGCAACAGGGCTCTCTGTCGTCAACGGAAACAAGAGTTCTCATCAGACAGGCCTGGGTCACGGGGTCAAACCAGCCGGCCCCGGTGCAGATGAGACTCTCTGTCTGTCTTTTCACTCTTTCTCTCTGGGGGGAGCAACATGGGCGTATAGATATCCGAGAGAGAACCGGTGGATGTACAGTCATAAGGCCCTGTTTTAATATTAAATGAATGCATGTGGATTTGAAGAAATTAAAGGGGCTACATAGAGTTCAAATTTTTCATAGTTTTCTGAGTTTGAGAGATATAATCCAAAGTTGTCGAGTTGATACATCACAGATGTATTTGGTCTTTATTGGCTCACCTCACTGACATTTTAAAAATCCTTTGATTCATGCAAATTTCCATCTTTGGAACTGATGTGAGTTCATGTGCAGATTGGATGGTCTGGCATCCAAGATTGTAAAGATTTCCAAGTTGGCTTGTCAAATGCATGGAATTTGTGTGCTACACATACTTTCTGTTTTTTTGTTTTTTTTTGTAAAAGCAAATAACGACATGAACAAGATCCAAGCCAAACACTCCAAAAGATAGATAGACATTACTGATCCTTTCGGAAATTCTTCTTGCACCAGATAGACAGACAGACAGACAGACAGACAGACAGACAACACCCAACAAGACCACTAACAGCTCCCCCCCACACACACACACACACACACACACACACACACAGGCAACAATACATTGTTGGTTCTCTGCAATGTCAACTGGTAATGTTTCCACATTTTCACCGCTGGAGTGAGATGTCAACGTTGTATTTTAATATAATATGTCAAATTCTAGTTGTAATACCCTTATTATATTAGTTTACATTTTGCTCACAGGCTGCATATTTTTAAGTTAAATTTAAATGCTCACACACTGCGTAGGGGTGGTAACAGCCACGTTTTCACTCTGCAGCCTCCTAAAAAGTGACTGTTCCTCATTCAGCGTAACGTAAAAAGAAAAGAATCCCTTTTAGCTAAAGCTCATTTATTTGCAAACCATATCCAAGAACATTATCCCAAGTTATGTAATATGTTGAAACAAAAATAACAAAAACTGAGACTTTAAGAGTGCTAAATTATTAAAAAAAAAAAAAAATGAAACACACCGCTTTGTGTTTTTTCTTTCTTTTCCTTTACCTACCGAGAGCGGACAAAGCCCCCCCCCGCCGTTGCCAACTTTTCTCCTTATGATTGGAAGGGATCTCCAGCCTATATCTGCTCATACAAACACTGTTTGCTCTGGGCTTCCTGTCTGTGGACTTACATTACAATGTGTAGATTTAGAGATTGGGGAACTAAAGTCGCCAGGCTTTTCAGTTGGATAACGGCTTCCTCTCTCTCTCTCTCTCTCTCTCTCTCTCTCTCTCTCAGACCCCCCCATCCCTCCGTCTCCAGCCCCTCAGTCTGTCACACTGTCGTCCAATACCAGATGGTAGGCGTTCAACACGGACAGCAGCACCGCTAAGCTAAAATACCTGATTACAATTCACCAATACAATTCAAATATCATGGGCAGGCTTAAGGATAATACCTCTGTAACAATATCATTTATTTTCCCCACTGTTCCCTTTATCCTTGTTTTACTGGGAGAGGAGACTGCAAAGCCCTTTCTCAAACAGATAAAAAGAAAAGATAACTATTTTTTTCCTGTCTTCTTCCTGTGTTCCTGAGGGGATTATTCCTTTCTTTTTCTTTTTCTCCCCTTGTGCTGTGATCGCATGTGTTTTTTGTGCCAATAAAAATAAAACCGATAAGAAAATAATATTTAAACTTCACTTTCCCTCTATATTTGAGGTAAAATAAGTAGACATCATTGTGGTGAAAAATATTTATGGGATGTTAATTCTACCCTCGCTGACATTTTGGAGCCACGACATTAATGAATGAAAATGTTATGCCATAATCATATTTATGCTATTAATTCATATTTGACGAATATATTCAAGCGCAGCACAGTCATAAATATACATTGTGTTCTTGTAAATGCATTAAGTACACTGATAACGACGCTGCGCATTAGTGGTGACATATTAACTAATCCTAAGGGCAGTTTTATAAATATATTTTAATATTATTTATTAATATACAGCTATAATATAATTTAACATTTTTATTACTTCATACAATCTGACCTACAATTTGACACTTATCATGTTAGTCCATATTATAAGTGTGCTTTATTGAACAGCACATTTTGTTTGTATTACTACAAAAATAGGCAAAAATAAATAAATATTATTTTACACGCTGTGATGGATCTTTCCTTAAACTTTTTAATATAAATACTTTTTTATTTATATGTTCAACCATTATGGATGAATGGTTTCCATCTTCTTTACTCAAATTAGTATCTCTTGTATAACAAATCTAACATATTCAGAGTATCATTTGCAGTACCAAAGTTTCATGTTTTACAAATGCAAAACAAAATTATTCTACAATGGAAATATAACATCCTGTTCTCATACAGTCAAAGTTATACTACAGTACTGACTGTATCTGCTCTCTTCCTGATAATACACATGCATTTTCTGCAATTATAATAAATAATCAAAAGTATTGGTAAAGATGGTGAGGAAGTTGATTATAATAGTGATTTTCTTTTTTCTGAGGTCACCGTTTTTAAAAGGCATAATATTGCATAATAGTTCCAGTTATTTATAAGAGATGACTGTATTACTCCCCAGTGGGGAGATCTACCTGTCTTCACAGCCAGGTACCTTAAAAACAGTCACACACAACAATACAATACTATTAATACAGTACAATACAATATGATGCAATCATAATACAACACAAATGCACTTGTAGAGATAATACAGTGGTAACGCATTGCACTTTAAAGAGCTTTACAATGTGATAAATAGAAAAGGTGCGGAGAGGACATAAATATATAGATATGATTGTAAATAAATATTATCACTTGTATATAAGTGGTGGGGAGGAGTATAATGAGAAAGAGGTTTAGCCCGGAATGTACTAGATGGTACATTTACTTAAAGTTTTTTGCATTTGTTGAAAAAAACCTTCCCTTTCATTTATACTTTGAGCTCTTAATGTATCAAATAAAGTACCAAATGGAAGATTGTGTACTGTATATTTACCAAAAATTTAAAATAAACAAGTTTTTTGCTTTTTAAGTTGGTTTGACTGTACTGTGAATGATTACTTTGCTGTTGATTTACACTGTAAATTATTTCCCACAATATACAGGAATAATAACTTCATGTCTAACACTGCCCAGATGGAATTAATAACTTGTACGTCAACCTGTATGGCTCCAAGCGTAACCTCACAGCAGACCTTCGGCCCCAGTCTGAATTTAAATAGAACATTTTAAAAAGTACACAAGCTTAAGATCCCAGTTGATGTGACCCTCAACTTTTTAGCCACTTATTTTTTTTTTTTGCTTCAAGGAAACAAAATCTCAACTCTCCGTGTGAAGTGTAACTGCCTGATATGCATATACAGTTATGCACAACACTGTACTGCATGTGTTGCTGTGGTCGTGGTGTGGAAACCTTGTATCTACAAAGAAAGAAAAAAAAAAAAAAAACAGTTTGCACCTTGACCCCAGCATGCATGTTTTTTTTTTAAGTTCATCCAGCTGGTTTGTGAAATATTTTATGAAACTAGGGGGTTGTAGGAATTTCCCATCACCCAGAGGGGCATGCACTGTACTAGCCTACTGTAAGTTTTTTAACTGACAGCAGAAAGCAGCGGTTTCTCAGTGTTTGGAGGCGCGTGTGTTATTCTTCCATGGCCAGAGAGGGTTTTTGTCTGAGTGGGATCTCCAAGTGTGGGCAGAGGTGCGTCTAGCCGCCCACACCACTGGCACCCGTGCCCATGTAGCACCCATAACACTGAACACTGAACCATTAGCGGCATGGCAGCCTACCCACATCTCAACCACCTTCATTAGTCATTCAGCTCCTTATTTTTGTTTGGTTTCCCCTCTGGCTCCTAATTAATGCTTAATCGAAACTGCTGAACTGAGCTGGTAGAGAACCCATGAATATTAAAATCGACCCTGACGTTTTTTGTTTTTTTCTCGCTTTCTCCTCATTTATTTTTTCCTCTTTTTTTTGGGCTTGTCTACAGAAGTAGCCAGGCGACATTTACTCTTGTTGCAGTCAGAATTAAGGCGTCATGTTTCTACATTCTACAATTTGAAAGTGAATTGAGAGAGTTTTTTTGCTTCACTTTGATTTATGTATATTCAATACAGAGGGAGGAGGGGGCACTTGAATGTGGTTTTGCTTTGATAGAGGCCTGGAAGTACCAGACAGAGAAATCATGTGGGTTGAAGACCCTCAAGATCGCTATAAACATAACTAGATAAACACCCATGACACAATAGTCCAATCCCTTGACGCCTTTGGGATAGTTTTCTTCAATCCACAGAGGAAACTTGTTAAATAAGTTCTGTTTCAAATCCCCTCGGGTTAAACAGATTTCTATTGACCCGTGCTGACAGGGCTGTTTGCCAACTGGAAGCTGTGCTACATCCCACAACTCTAATACTTGTTTTAAACAGGTTTTAAAGTGCAGACTCAGCATTAGTTCTGTTATATGACAATGGTTGCTCTCCTTTTGTGAGTTTCTGGATTGATCCCGTTTTGAAGACCATTCAGAGACAGTTTTTCTGTTTTGAAGAGTAAAAGATTTAAAACGTTATTTTTTAAAATATTTTCTATTTTATTAGTTTATTTGTCAGGGAACATGCACAGTTCAAGCCCTGTACCAGAGTTAGCGACAGCTAACTTACATCCGTGGTCCCTGGGAAAGGGAGATTAATGGACAACATGGACAATACTATCACAACAGATAGCAACTTGACAACATATAAGAAGCATTTTATAACGTATAAACCAGTACACAAAATCTATAAATTCAATGTTATAGAAAGATCAATGAACACGTAGCTGTTTCACCTTCAGCCAAGTCTGTAAAGACATTTTCAAACTGCTGAGACTTGTACAATCTCTAATGTGAAGTGGAATTAAGTTCCATTTTTTTACTTAAAAGGACGTTTAAAAGGACGTTTCCAGGATTGAAACAACATTCAGAGAATGAAAAAAAGAATGTTTTTGTATTTAATAGGATTTTTAAAAAAAACTTTAAACTGCAGGTTATTTAGGAAATGTAGGAAGTTAAAAGTTTGTGATTTGTTTTTTTATTCATAAACCCTGTGGTGGTCTTGATTTGCAGTGATGCGAGCAAGGACTCCTGACTTAGAATAAAACTTAGCAATTAGATATGTTAACAAATTTACAATTATCCAGTTATTCATGCGGCTTCCAGAAGATGACTTCAAAATGTGTTTTCTTGTTACCTCTAATGGAACATGATTATTAATGTCTCCTTGGAGGACGCCCTGTCAAGTTTCTTTTGAGCAGAGTTTGGGAGCAGAAAATCATTTAAAAATATACACTAACCACTGCTGTTTATCATATTTTATTAAAAACTCTGAATGTGGAATGAATTTAATTTACTGCAAAACTTTTCATTTTTCAAAACCTTGCACAACATGTACTTATATGATAAAATATATAATCGTTAAAAATAAAAACACTTCCCACGACAACACAATCATGCCGTGAAGAAATATGTCTATATTTGTTCTGACAAAATTGATGGTGGCATTGCAGGCAGAGCCCAAAATTGAAATCTTGTGACAATTTCTCTGAAGTTACTCAAATACAATTTGACTTCTGACAAGGGGAATGCAATTTATAAAACAGAACATGCCATCAGTGGAGCCCAGCATTTGCATAATGAGGATACTTCCATTTCCGCCAG
Organism: Etheostoma perlongum; assembly: GCA_026937815.1. Classification (NCBI taxonomy): domain Eukaryota; kingdom Metazoa; phylum Chordata; class Actinopteri; order Perciformes; family Percidae; genus Etheostoma; species Etheostoma perlongum. The sequence goes on from CM049394.1 coordinate 14,046,583, forward strand.
CAATGTTTTTGACAGCCTCTAACTAAAAGCCGTGCGGGGAGAGGAGTGAGACATGTCGATACAAATAATCCAGAAGAGGCAGAAAGAGGGGCAAGCAGGGCAGCCACCGGATCCATCAAAGAGCTGGCGAACAAAACAAAATGCAGTTTGGCAAAAAACAACTGTGTGTTCGAAGGCGCCGTGATGCTAGGTGACCCTGGCAGGAAAGGGACAGAGGGGCCTTCTGCCCTGAGCTACAGCCTTGACTTTGAACGCACCGGAGAGGAGTTGGACCGCAGGAAAAACTACTCCAGAGGTTGCTCTGATAGGTTGACAAATATGGCTGAACTGACGCTAATGCCATGTAGCTCTTTTTGCTCTAATTGTTGATTCAATTTGCTAATGACTAATTTGATTTAAGTGGCAGGCACATCTCCATGTGTGCAGGACATGGAGAGGAGGAAAAAAAATAAAATAAAGGACTGGAGGTGGCGTGATGGCTTGTCACGCAAAGGCTGCTCGCCTATGAATATTCCATGAGAGTTCACACTTAATTGTTTCTGATTTGTTTATTTTTTTCAATACAGTGATTTAGCGCACACTCCATCAGTCCCTGTGTTGACACCCCCGTGGACCCCCCCTGCTCATGCCACCCTCTCCTCACCATCCCCCACACTTTCACAAGTGGTGCTCAGATGTCCATCAAACACAGCAATGAAGGATCACTATAAGTTGTTGGGAGCCCTGTAAACAAAAGCACTCTACCACTTTGTCCCCCCCCCGGTGTTCTCCCTTGTTGTGTCCGCTGGAGATCTCTGATGTGAAGGAGCAGATGAATTTCTAACCAGACATTTTCGGGAGGGCTATTGAGCGCCGCTACCTGTTGCCAATGCAAATGGATTCCGACTCCAAAGATCCAAAGGGAAGCGTATTGTTCCACCGCTGAGTGTTTTGAGTCCACTTGCGTGTGGTTTTGCCTCTCGGAGTTGCTTTTGGCTGGATGAAGAATAAAGGTTGACCGTGACCCTGCGGGGTTGCACTCTGGCACTGCGTTTTGGGCATGTAGTGGGAACGCAGCAGCACATGGCAGTTCAAAGTAGATGTCTTCCCAGTTTCCAGCGGTTCAGACAGAAACAATGCGAGCCAGTGGTAAAGGTTTCAACGGTGAAAATTGTTTGCGCAAAACGTCCATGTAGGCCTAAATGTGTTTCAATATGTAACATAAGCAGCGTATGAAGACAAGAGTACTTACCCAGATGAAAGCCATGGCGGACCTCAGAGTGAGCAGTTCTTCTCTTGCTTACTGGAAGCATTGGCGTCCAGTCGTCTGTAACCGCTCCCATCCTGTTGAGTGTTCTCCTGTAGGTTTTTTTTTTTCCTTTTTTGAAATCCCTCTCTGCTTCTGCCCTCTTTACCTTTATACTTGCCTTGTTCTGGCCGGACTCGCAAAGAAGCAAATCTCTTTCCTTTTTGCCTTTTATCCTCTCCCTTGATGGGTCTTCTAAACTGCATGACTTGCAAATCACGCCGTGATATTGAATGGGATTGACATTTTCAGATGTAAATACATAGAATATTTCATATTTGGTAACGGGCAATGGAAAGTAGACAGAAGTCTAATTGTATAATTAAATTTTTTCCCTCTGAGATTTGGCGGAGATGGCGAATGTGTTGCTATGGAGATTATGAATAAATATGGCCATGTATTTATGTATTAATTCATCTGTGTGTATGTTTCTCTGGTGTTTGCTCATGTATTCATGTATTAATTTATACATTTGGGTCGTTGTCTGTCTGGACAAACGAGGCCGCATGTGAGACGAAGAACTTCCCTCCGAATTTGTGTTTTTGAATAACCGGAAGTTCGAGTCCAACAGCCAATCAGATGAGACAACACATGTTTTTAGGATTTTCCAGACAAAAAAAAAGACAAAAAGTGACAGAAAGAGAAATTACTTTCTGTAAGTTTCTTCTTCTTCCTACTGGCTGATGTAACTTACTGATGCACAACCCAGAGGAAAACGCGGCAGGTCACAGGAGAGTGACAGTTTAGGGCAGTTTATATTAGTATCGATAAATAAACATTATTTAAAACATCTGTCAGGCCCGGTTAAATATCTTCAGTGTGGTTCAGTAGCTTCACCAACCCAGGGCATTGAATATTTAATTATTGTACTAACTGAATAATGAAAAAGTCAATTTCCAGACCGATGCCCCGTATGTAGAAGACAATTGCATTTCTAATATCTGCATGTGAAATCTTCTGCGCACACCCGCCCCTCCCTACGTCCCGTCTCGATGCCTAACAGGGCTGCAGAGTCTCCTGCATTACCATAGCTCCCTTTTCTGACTAAGTCTGTTCCTCATATTCACTTGTCGTGGCTAATTACGTGTTTCACCCTGCGCTAGTGAGCTTGTTTTACATTCAAATTTATGGGGACCTGGCTGATCTGAAGGAGCAGGAATGAGCAGGGACACGACGGCGAAGATCAGTCTTCTGGTAATTGATTATCCTCTTAGAAGACGGGACAGCTTCAAGAGGGCCCACGTCTTGGAGTTGTTGACCCCTTGACCCCTGGGTTGGATATTTATAAAGTGCAAAGGTTACATGTGGGGTCCGGAGGAGTCTACATTTATATTAGCCTAATGGTGGATTTACTGTAGTGTGTCCAAAAATGTTCCTACTTTGTATTATTATTATCATCATTATTATTATTTGTTCTATAATGTGATTTGCATTTTTATTTTCATAAAATGCAAATATTTCTGTTTTCATATTAACCCGATGCTGCGGCAATAATTTTTCTGATCGTGTTGCTCCTGGAATAACTAATTATGCATATGTTGTCAATATTTACATTTCCACTGTTTAATTTAATTCTAATGGAAGTCCCTGGGCAATAAATATGAGCAGCAGCTAATAGAGAAAATGATGAAAGCTTTCTCCATAATAACCCTGCTGAAACACTTTCTGTACTATAATCTTCTATAGAATTTCAGTGTTCATAGACAATGGCAACTTTGATCATATCTGTTGTTGATTTGATTTTCCAATGTCATTTTTCAAACCCTCTTTTAAAAAGTCTTCTCCAATAGGTTTTATTAGTTATGGAGCAAAAATAATAACAACTGCTTGTGTGTGTTCCTGCACTGTAAATTTACTCCTTTGTGTGTGTGTGTGTGTGTGTGTGTGTGTGTGTGTGTGTGTGTGTGTGTGTGTGTGTGTGTTTGGCATGCAGTACCAGGCTGGGTCAAAGCAGCTTAGTTCCGATCTGTTGGGTGACCTGCCCGAGCCTTGTTGGCCTCACTGACCCGCATGATTTCATTATAGAGAGGTGAGGCACATGGCCTCTGCAAACACACACACACACACACACACACACACACACACACACACACACGGTATAGCTGTGCATGTGCATAAATACAGTTAAGGCATATATACGTACACAAACATCCACTATACAGGCATCTACACATATACAGTATGTCTGAACACATTTAGAAAGAAAGTCATTCTTTTAACACAAGCCTTTCAATGCCACTGCAGGAAGAAATAACTGTCCATTTTTGATGATTTTCATGTTGCACTTATATTCAAGAAACCCATTTCAAATACATGATATGGTCCATTCAAATCTGCATTATAAAAACCCAAAAAACAAGATTTTTTCTAATATACTTAATATTTTTGGAGATCCAAGTTTGTAACAAAATGAAACAACATCAAAAACAAGCCACAGTATCCGGTACATTGAAATTTGTATTGACAAAATGCCAAAAAACAAGATTGTATTTCTGAAACATTAAATATTGTTGGAGATCCAAGGCTGTAACCAAACAACCATAGATATAGAATGACATTCGTTCTATTTATTCATGTAAACAACACCAAAAAACTGCATCTGATCCATTCAAAATGGTGTTAAAGAAAGGCCAAAAACAAGACATATATTTCTTTTTGCTGATACAGTACAAGACAGTGTCAACATGATAGGACAAGTTGCAGTATCTGATCCATGTAACATTGCATTGACAAAACCCCCAAAATAAGGTTGTACCAAATTTATAAAATCACTTTTCAGAGCCAGTAAGGACATGACACAAAACCAAAAGCAAGCTACAGTATCTGGTACATTCAAAGTTGCATTGACTAAATGCCAAAATAAAATTTAAATCTTAAACATTATTGGGGAGAGAAAGCAGTAATGGCATGCACAGCAAAAATATTATAAGAAAGTAGACAAATCTCACATGCAAGTTGCAGCTAATGCGTCCATTGTTCATGTCCCAAGAAACCATTCCTGTAAATTAGTAATTTAACTTTCACCAGAAGTAACGAGAGTGTATTGATCATGAGTCTAACATTGGGTAAACCTTTTGCAATGAGATGCCCACATGATGAAATATACCTTATAAAACATGTCAGAACTAAAGCTCTGCAATTAAGCTTCTACACACACACACTTAAACATAAAACGCCTAAAATCCCAGCAGACTGTGAACATTTCTTCGATCTGTTTCAACATAGAGTGTGTGTTGAGCATGATGGTAGGAGGAGGAGTTGTGCTGAACGTGGTCACTAGATGGCAATCTAGGTTAAAGCAGTGTGCAGCTGTGGAGCCTTGTATGGCAGGAACACAAGGCCTGTCAGCAGTGTACTGTTCTGTGGCAAGTGATACTCCTTATTGAAGTGCACACATTCATAGCATGTAGCGCTATAGAATATGGGATAGGATTTGGTTTCACTTGGCTGGGATTTTCTTACATGCCTCTGAGGGATGCATTTGCCTTTTCTGAGCCTGAGAGCACGAAAACAAATGTATCACCCTCGGGTGGGATCACACCACAGCTAGTATCTGATTCGTAATTAGGTAAGATTGTGTTTTGACCCGAGCTAGCTCAATTAGGGTTAGGCAAGATCAGGGTGACAAATTTCAGTTCAATTTGTTGATTTGTGATGAAATAAAAGAGGTGTGGTGATTAATTATGATGATGAAACATGAATTAAAAAGGAATTTGTCTTGGAAAGTCCTCTTAATCCCAATAACATCATGAGATACTAGAACATGTTTTTTGTTTTTTCTTCAAAAATAAGATGTTTCCATTGGCAATCTGGAATGGTCCAACGTGCTCTAAACTTGAGACTTAAAGACAACGGTGTCACTTTGAACACATGAAACAGCAGGAGGGTAACCCAAGCTCTGGGGATTTTTAGTTGAGAATCAAATACTACAGGATGTAGCTGATAATATAATGCTGCATTCACATGCTCCTCGGACAGTCCCCGTTGGTCTCAGGGTTTCCTGAGTTGGGAACTAGTTCTGGCACTTTAGTGTGTTCATGAGGTCCAAATGCTACAAAGAAGATGTATTGCATTTTATTGCTCAGAGCGTTTAAACCAGGGGTCTTTTAATGTATTTTAGGCCAAAGACCCCTTAGATGAAAGAGAGAAGGGCTAGGGACACCCTGCTACACATGTTGTATAACATGTAGTTGCATATTAAACTGGGCCGGATGGATGAAAATGAATGGATATTATTTATATATCATGTTTTAATGTTAAAAATACATGCGGAAAGAATCCTTAAGTGTATCAGCATGGCTACCTTGCCTGTAGTAAGTTCATCTTCAATGTGTAAAGCAAATGTTTTTATTCTCACAAAAAAGGCTATTTGGTGATAATATCCAAAGATGTTGAATTCATATTGATACATATTTTCTGACATTTTAATTTTAGAAAAGAATAAACCTTGTGGTCCCCCTGCACTAGCTCTGAGGACCCCCTAGGGGTAACGGACCCCCTGTGAAGATCTGTGGTTTAAACCATAGCTGTTTCCACTATTTTATTTCCAGTTTGAAGCATTATGATCTAGAGCTTTTTGTCCCAGACTTTTTACCATATTCTTTTTTTAACAGTGCCTTTTCAGGCCAATTCTACTGTCAATACACGGAAGAAACTTTGAGCTCCACCTCCAGTGGTTGGAGCTACAGGTGTTGCTAATTGAGTTAAAGTGCCCATTATACGAGCTCCGTAGCGACTGCTCACCATTCAGCTTCACTAGTTCCATTTGTTCCTTTGGCTTGTCAAAAAATGACAGCAAGGATGGGATGGTGAGAAAAGCAAAATGCCTTGAAGAGCTCCTTGATGCCCCAAGAAAGTATGTTTGAGTCTGTTTTGAATACATGTTTCTGTGAATTTTTACTTTGTCAACAATGGCTCTTAAGAAAACCCAATCCGAGCCTTTAATTTCCTGGAATACACTTTTTCTCTAATTCTCTCTCAACCGATGGGAAAGACCTAAAAGAGCAACATTAGAAGGTAAGCTAACTAGTTAACTGATTACCTACATAGCTAGCAGTGTAAGTGGCTAACTAGCTTACACAGATAACTTTGTCCACCTCCTGTCTTTCCGCTTGACTTTCTCATTGCTGTGTTCAAATGTTTGTTCATTTATTACACAAAAAGCACTGTTTTTGCAAACATGGCAAAAACCTCACACAAAACGGTTTAGCTCGGTTGTAGCTACTTTGTCATCCTTTTGCAAGGTAATTGGCAGATACTTTAGAAATATTACGTGTAGCTTCGTTGTAATATTGCATAGGCTACCAGACATAACTCTATTTATTTTTCTCTTATTTTTTTTTACCCTCCCTACTTTTTATTTGTGATTGTGGAAACTGCCAGACTCAACAATCCTTTCGATGTGATTTGTAAATAAATTCCAGTTGATGGGGATCTCTCAGGTTTTGCTATGTTTAAAGTGCTCTGCTGCCAGCTGTGTGGATGCATCCTGAACATCTTATGTTATTATGTTAAAAACAAGTTTCAAGTTTAGCCGAAACACTTGCCTGCAATGTTTTATGACAACAAGCCTGAAGGCACAAAACCAAGAGAGAGAGTTAAGAAAAGAAAAGAATGAGAGGGAGACTATGTTTAAGGCCAGAGAATCAAAGTGATTTGTATTTGCATAACCTGCATACAAGCATTGACAACACACACGTGTACATCCCATCACTGTAGTATCTCATCACTTCTATCTCCACCTCTTTCCAATCTCGCTCGCCTTCTTTACATCAACTTTTTTCTCCCCCATCCTTTTCTTGTATTTCCTTCTGCTCTCTACCTATGCAAGTTGTCATTCTCTCACCATAATAGCGCTGCCGTGCCTTCATGTTGCTGGTTGTTTGCTTGAAACGTAATCTGCAGATGTAACGGAGGAAGAAATTGAGTCTAACAAATGGCTTGAAAGGCTCACGCAGCATATCAAGCCCAAACCAACAAAGGCAGACAAAACGCCCGTCTTTTTTCCCCCCTCCCCTCAACATCTGAAGTTGATATTTTCAACAGAATGGCGCGCGGCTGACGTTCCCTGAATAAAGAAGGCTGCTGTTGTGTTGTGTTGCGCTGTCATTCTGACTTGAATGGGAAAGTTGAGGCCTGTTTGTTTGGTTCAGCTGTTGAGGAGAAAGGGGTTTGTTTGATTAACATTTTGCTTGCGCATGTCAGTTTCAGCGGCGTCATTTCTATGGGGAAATGAAAAATGCTGAGACTAAGGCTGTGTAAAATCTATCTATCTATCTATCTATCTATCTATCTATCTAGCTGCTTTTTAGTAACACAATGGACACAAAAATCTATCTGAAATTAGCCTATAACAGCAGCTGTGATTATGGCTATTTCTGCACACCATTACCCACACATTACCAGGCATTACCTTGGTGTGTGTGTGTGTGTGTGTGTGTGTGTGTGTGTGTGTGTGTGTGTGTGTGTGTGTGTGTTAGGGCCTACTGCGGCAGGAATAATCTCTTGTTTTCACTAATGTGCATTGATAACAATGTTTTTCTATGGAGCAGGGCATCATAGAAAGCCTGTTTTAATGGTGAATATGTTACAATTACCCAAACAACAGCACCTTTTTTCCTCTGTTACAGCTTGTTTCTCACTGTCACTGCTATACATTACAGGCCAGCTGTCTGCCAGTCCCACTCTTTTCTGTTTCTCAACACTCCTTAACTGTCTTCATCTATACATAAACCTATTCTCTTGTCAGTTGCGTCTCTAATAGCAAACTCACTCAGGAACCTCTTCCCTTTTCTCTCACACCAATCTGATTAATTAGCTGTATTCTGTATTAGTCACTAGGCAATCCGTTGTTGTTGATGTTTGGGTGATTCTGTTAACGAGCTGATTCTAGTTTGTTTGCCATTATTGTCTGGTTGCCTTTCTTTTCTTTTCTTCTCCGAGGGCGTAAGGTTTTAGCAGCCTCTTGGGATCTCTTCTTCTCACCTATATAAGTGGGAGTTTAAATATCTGAGTACTGGTATGATACTCTTCAGTTGTAAGCTGTTTAGGTTACAGTGTCCTGACAGTGGTAGGAGTAGATGAGCAAGAAGGTATTGAAGTTCAACATTGCTAATTATCAGACCTGTTACATGGACAGAAAGTCAGGAAAGCTAATGCTATTCGCTGCGACAGCCCCCACCCCTCATTCTGTAAATATCAGTTCTTGCCGTCAGGCTCTCATCTAAGATGTCCACTTGTTAGGAGTAACAAGTATAAGTACTCCTTTATACCTGCAGCCATTTCCCTCTTGAATAGGGGTCAGTGGCCGCAGGTGCGACTCCAACCTACGGCCCTTTGCTGCATGTCATTCCCCATTGTCTCTCTCTCTCTCTCTCTCTCTCTCTCTCTCTCTCTCTCTCTCTCTCTCTCTCTCTCCTTTCATGTCTCCAACTGTCCTATATATAATAAAGGTCTAAATAAAGGTCATACTGTAATGGCTGTGTTCCAGTTTTTACCGTTGTTTAGACTTAGTCTAGTCCCCCCCCCACTTGTGACTGCGTATACCTCGTATGTATTTTTGTCTTTTCTGTGTTTATTCCTGCTGCATACCCTATCGTCCTTCAGGGACACAAATGAAGTTGAAGAAGTACTCCGATTTTTTTTTTTTTACTGAGGTTAAAAAAGTACACAATTTGTTTGTAATGTGTAGAGTACAAAATGTCATGAAATGAAAATACGCAAGTAAAAACGGATGTACCTTGAAGTTATGGTTAAGTATAGTATTGAGTACTCTCCACCACTGCTTATAGACATCAAATACCTACAGCCACAAGTGTAAGATGAAAGATGCAAGGATGATAACAAAAAGGTCACTAAAACAGTAATTCATGCTTTTTTTCCCCCCTTCTTCAGAAAACCACAAATAATCATATAAATAATTGTACTCGCATATCTATTATAATTTTTATGTCACAAGGACTTATTTTAACTCCAACAGTGCATGTTTTTTGATTTGATATCATAATCATCATATCATAATTATTGGCCAAGTTGTATACTTAAAGGAATTTGACTTTGGTAGGTGTTAACTCTCTATACATTCAACAAATAGACATGGAGTAGTAAACATTCAGTGGAAAATAGTAATATAGACAAATACTGTCCCATAGAGACAACAATAAATATATAGGCACATGTTCACATAATATACAAACATACAAATAAGACATAATATGAAGACAAAGTGCAAAATGTAATAGTGCAAGATGCATATTGGAACGATAAGTATGTAATGTGTAGAGAAGTGGATGAGTGGCCTCACCTGTCCGTAGTTCAGTAGAGTGATGGCAGTGGGAAGCTGTTTCTTATGTCTAGTTGTTTGTGTGCGTAGGGATCTGTAGCGCCTGCCAGAGGGGAGGATGTTAAAGAGGATGTGTAGGATGTGTGGGGCCTTCCCTTCATACAGCATGTTAGCCACCATTTGAACAAATAAATAGCAACATTCATTGCCATTTTTCTCCATCTAATAACATTTTGGTGAGCTGCTTCTTTGACCCATGAATTTCAATCGCCAGTGGGATGAAGGATGCAGAACGCAGCCTTTAATGATCGGCTGAATGTGCAACAAGCCAAGTTATAAAATGTTCACGTAAAAGCACAGTGCAGCTGAAACTGTGGGCTGTCTGTCTCACTGCTTGGGAAATTATTCTCTGAGAAATAATACCGAAAACGAGTAAAGCTAATCATCACAAAAAGTCTTGCATCCTGGAAATCTATTTTTTTTCAAGACCCAGACAAACCTAATGAGATGCAGCTTTTAAATAGAAAAACTGTCTTACCTGCTAATATTTTCTCTTTAAAGGTCTTTGCATGTTTCAGTCACACTCCAAAACTCATTTTAATTAATAAATAATACAGTACTTTTTATTTTATCTCAAATTTGAAATTGTCTCAATTATTCTCTTAACTTTGAAATGTATTTGCACAAAAAGTGTGTAGTTCAGACTTGCATCAAGGTAATAAAAATGCTTTTATCAACCCTGTGCCTCCTCTCTCCCTTCAGGGATCAATAAAGTTAATTTAATCTTCCAGTCTGATTTAGATGAAGTGTACAGCCCCTCCCACACAGCAGTATGTTTAGCCCCTGTACCTTGTTTCCTTCTCAAATAGGCAATAATCTGTAAAATGGCCCTGTAAAATGTGACCCTCCCCTGACGCCCGCCCGGGGCCCCTTGACCACCTCCCCTGCACGTGACACAGCGTGCACGGTGGGGATCCACTGCAGCCCTCCTCTCCTCATTAACCTCATCTAATTAGATGGCAGGGAAGTCCATTGTTCGCCCTAATGAAGTCTCAATGGAAAGACAGGGCCTCGGCTGGCTCTTCTGACACTGCTGTGAAATTGCAATCCCCCCCCACGATTTCCCCTTCTCCCTTTTTTCTTCTTGTCTTCTTTCCATTGGGTTTCTTGGAGAACCCCCGCTGAAGTTGGAGCTCGTCTATCAGACAGAAATCCAGAACGAAACCAGCGAGCAAAGGCAGATAATCAGTGTGATTGCTCCACACATTCCCATACAGCTAATTCTGCTCCAGCAGCAAAGCCCAGGGTAGCATTAGCTCTGCTTAGTGCCCCCAGTATGGATCCCATCCACTAATTACTTGAACTGCCGTGGTTCGCTGAGATTTAAGTACCACCTCAATTCCATTATCTTCCATCCCTACAGCTAGCCCCTGTCGCCCGGGCCCTTTATAGTGGATGAGCGGGCGGATACAGGCCTTCCTTGCAGATAAGAGCCACGGCGGTCTGAAGGACGAGCTCTACAGTACCATTGGATGTTATAGGAGGTGAATGGACTTGGAATAGTGCTAAAAGGGGAAACAAAGAGTGCTGAAAGGCTGAGGGGAGTGTGTGCATACACCTGTATGTGAGAAACTCAAAAGTGCGACAGGAGAACAAGGTGGTGATTGGGGGTTTAAATTGGATGGGGTATTATTCGCCCTCCAGTATTTTAATCCTTTTTTTGGTTCTTCTTTTTTTCAGAGGTGGGGGTTTCACTCTCTGCTCACCCCAGAGCGACTAATTACAATTCACATGTCACACACTCCACACATAATAAGAGTTAGGAAACAGAATTAGAATATTCCAAAGGCCTGCAGGGGGTGTCATCTCAGGAGAAAGAGGGGAAAGTGTGTCTCTTTTTGCACAGTGTGGGGGACGGGGGACGGGGGGTTGAGGAAGGGAGAGAGAATAGACTGTGCATGTGTTTATGTGCCTTTGCATGTGCATAGTGGTGGTGTTTGTAAGGGAGAGGCGGGTGAGTGGGTGGCTTGGGAGCAGAGGGGGAAGCGACAGAGCGAGTGTGAAAAATCTTCAACGCTCCCACGCTGTGCATTCCTGCCTGACGCCACCCCGGCCCCTATCGCCGTCCCGTCGATATGCCCGCCACCCCTCTCTCTTCACACGTCGGGTGTCGCCCGCTTGGCACATCGGCGCGGCTGCCTGTTAGGGTGGCGGAGGGGTGATTGTGTCAGAGTTTTTCAGGGGAGGTGGAGGGCAATTGAGTGACATCTGCTCTGCTGAGACGAGGGGGCAGGCGGGCTCCTGGCATCGGCGGCTGTGGTGTCGGAGGCGTTGGCACGAGGCTGGCTGGGTACAGCAGGGGTGGCGACGCCGGCAGCAGGCGGTGGATGGCCTTAACGGAGAACCGTTTGCTCAAACAGCATGACATCTCCTGGAATGAAAGCACACTAATACACACTTCTGGCAGCACACACCCGTCTATGCTTCCATGCACACAAGCTGGCACTCCGCCCTCCTTCTCTTGCTCTGTCACTTCCCTCCACTTGACTATTCCTCACCTCACCCTTTTCTCAAAAGCCGCCATGTCCAGCACAGAATTGTCGTTTTCAAAGGCGTTTTCATCGGCAGTCTACTAACGTGGACAGTGTCAGGGCGACACCAGGGTTCATTTATGTTGCCAATTACTTTTCCCCTGCCAGCCTAGTCCCTTCCATCTCTACCTGTCTTCTTGTCTTTCATCCTCCTTCTCTTCGGGTTCCTCTAAACCAAACACCGTTAATGAACCATGAAGCTGACATCTGCAAGAAAGCAACAACTACATTAATGTGAGTGACGGCAACATCCCAAATCTCTGCCTTGTCACCTGCCACCTGCCAAAGAGAATACATAAGTAAACGGGACAAGAAGAGGCACGAGAAAGGGAAGGCACGTTAAAGGAATGAAGTTCAGTAACTTAGCATAAACATGTTGATTATTAGCTGGTGCTGTACTTTGGTTTCTATTAAAGCTGCAAAATATATATAAAACGTATTAGCAGATAGTAATTTCCAGTGGAGGACAATGGATTCAGGGAACTTGGGGGTGACAGAAGAGAAAAAACCAAGATGAGTGACGTTTATTAGATTGTATCTAAACGAATCTCCCACTCTGCTCTGTCTTCCTCTCAGAAGTTGTTTCCCCTCCTCTTTCATATCGCCGCTGTTGTCGAGGCACGGTGACGCTGATGCAGTGTAAATTGATTTCCCGGAAGATGTGATGGATGAATAGAGAATGAACATCTTCATCGCTGACCCTGGCGCCGATTGCTTCTCCCCATGCCCGAGCAGATGATTGACAAGGCTGCTAACGAGTGCCATCGCCAGTCGTGTTATAATTTCACTGTGTTGAAAACAGCCGAGGACTCGGCCCCGAGGTAATGAGCTTCTGGAAGAGAGGGAGGAGAAAGGAGAGGAGAGGCTCACCCTGGGAGAGGTGAAAAAAAGAAGAGTGGGAGTAAATAAAAGAAGGAGACAAAGCACATGAAAGTAGATTAGAAAGAAGTTGAGGTTATCATCGACTTGAGAGGGCCGTTTCATTGTTTATCTGCTGTCTTGATGGATGTCTTTCAAGCTTGGGGTTCCTGAGCTGGAAGGTATTCATTCCTCAATCGCTGAGAGGAAAGGAATTTCAAAAGCCACCATAAAATGTGGTATTTGCATTAAAAGTATTTGATGTAAAAGTGCTGTGTGCTGCAGATTGTGTGTTTGTGTGTGTGTGTTTTCAAAGCAAATTCTTGGGTATGCATTCATGTGAGTGCCATTGTTTGCATGTGTGCGTGTGTGTGTGTGTGTGTGTGCGTGTGTGTGTGGATGTAATTTATTCCTCCACGTTGGGGCTGAGGGCAGGTCTCTGTTTATTTGGATGATTAGGAGGCGACAATATGTTGCTGATGACCAGGTTTATAATCAGCTACCATCACAGATAATTCTTACCTTGATTAAAGACCTGCAGTCTCCCTATCATCTCCCGGCTCAGCCTAACAAGATAGGACGACGCTCTGATTAATGCCAGGGAGCGACTAGTCATGACACAAAAGGACAGGCCTGCATCACCGCGGGAGGACTCGGGGAAACTGTCACGCATCACACTTTGTTGTCGGTCTGATTTGTCTGCTTGATACAGGACTCTTTTTGTCTTAATTATTTTTTTTCTTTTTACAAATTAATCCGTGTGAGACGGATTCAATTTTCATTACCGCAGTAATAAAGATGCCGTTGTTGACGTCTGCCGTGATTAGATATCAAAAAGAAATGTTGTGCCAGACTCTTGCCCCGCGCATGCATCTGCTAACGCCCAAACCTACAGCTCACCCCTTTCACAATCAGTCATGAACTCGTCAGCATACTTTCTTTTATCTTCACTGACAATCAGTAGTGTAACATGCACATGTGCATTTGTTTGTGTGTGTGTGTGTGTGTGTTCAAGGGCATAGGTTTGGTTTGGTTTGGGGGGCACATGATAACCAGGGTTCTGGGGCTTGACCCCCAAAACTTCAAATCCTGTGTCTGAAATCGTTGGAAAACATATTTACTGATAAGAAGCAGGGCTGGATCCAAATTTCCGACTGTGTAAACGGATATGTGTCTGTTAGGTTGGTGTTTGACTTTCAATTTTGACATTTTAATATTTTAGTTTTCCTTCAATGCTGCAATAAAGTTAAGACACATTCAACTTTTGGAGAATGGCAGCCCTAAGAAGGATATAAACATGTTTTAAGCACCCTGAATGGTTATTTTGTTTTACCTCTTCTGGGGAGTTGGTTGTCTTTCAAATAATCTTTTGAAGGGGAGAAATCTACCTCTTTTAAATATTGGGGGGTGGGGGTATTCCCCCTGAAATCTATGCCTATGCTTCTACATGTACAACAACAATACAGAACTTAAAAAAACCATCTGTGTGTGTTTATGCGAAGGGGGTTGTGTTTTCCTGGCCGAGTGTTTGATTCATTACGCTGCGAGGTGTTGTTGAGGTCCCGGAGGTGTGTAGGAGAGGACTGGATGAATGAGTCGCTCTCACAGGTTGTCAGATGATGAAGGCACGGATCCAGGGTCTCTCTGGCAAATCAAGCGACTGGAGGCAGACGCAGCTGCCTCTGGCCTTTTGATTCAGTTTAACGCTGAACAGCGTGGCCTGGCTCTCTCTCTCTCTCTCTCTCTCTCTCTCTCTCTCTCTCTCTCTCTCCAGCCCTCCTCCGCCAGAGTGGGATCATCACATACTGTTGGCAGAAACAAAAGCTCCAGTTTAGCCGCAGTGTCACGCTGAGGAGGAGGTTCAGTGGTCCACTGTTGTTACGAAGCAAAAGTTGCGTATTGTTTTCCTTCCTTGAATTACAATAAAGTCCAAATCTCTCTTCTTACTTTTTTGACTTTTGGAAGGAGGAATTTAATATTCGTTCATAGGGAAACATTTTACTTTTGAGTGGTTATGGACGTTTTGAAAGTAAAATGTATGTTTTAATTAATGAGCCCTACTCAGCTATTCTTGCATCAGTCGGTGCCTTCAGCCAATCAGGGTCCAGCGTTGTTAACCCTAATGTTCTGTTTGAGACTCTGGGCCCCTCAGATCAAAAAACATCAGGTTGACACTTCCCATTTTGTTCCAATTTATTGACCGTTGCTTATAAACAGAGATGTTCCATTTTTCCTTCCCAATACGATACCTGAATTTGCATATCCGCTGATATTGAATACCAATCCGATACCAATCTGTCATATACAGTATTTTATTATATTTTAACAGCTGTATATTGCTATCCTTGTATGGATGTGATATATGCTGTCATTGCTGTTAAAGTCTTTGTGAAACATGAACAAATACAAACTATGAACGGCACAGAACCTTTTGTATGATCCAGTTTGACACTTTTAAAGTAGATTTTGTTGGGGATAAGTTACGTGCTATTGGATCAGTGCATGAACTCCAGTACTTGCCAATACTAGCATTATACTAGGTGGTATCGCACCCAAGATGTAAAAACATGAAACAGTAATTTTTATAGTACTGTCTACTTCATTGTACTTTGTCCAAAGTGTTCTTGCGTCCAGGTGCTCTTTGGACAAGGTGCCTTATGCTGCGCCACACTGAGCTGTGGGACAGTTTAAGTGGAGGAGGTCCAGCCACTGATTGTCTCTTTTGATATTAAAAGCATTCTAGTGAGAATAATTTTTGTTTAGTGCCCTGCTGCGGGTAGAGCCGTCCTGTTTGACCAATGAAGCTGACCTAATTCATCCTCTCCAAGTCTGCAAGTGTGTGTGTGTGCACTTGTATTTGTGCTAAATGCAGAATAGCTGTTGTGACTAGCCGGGCGCACACAGAGCCGTGTTGTTGTTGCTGAGAGAGCCTGTGTGTGTGCGTTTGAGGGCCACTGAGTATGTGACCTCTCCTCCAGCAGCCCCAAAGCAGCGGCTCAGCGGGCGGGTAATTCATGCCCAAGCCCGGCGGCCCCGCTGCTCGGAGCGCGTGCCCTCTCCGAGTGCCCCTCCCTCGCATGCCCCCTGACCCATGTCTCCATGGCGATGGGGTGTCCCATCACAGGGAGCACCTGGCACCTGGCCACCCCCCCTCCCCCTTGTCTCCTTTTCTCTTTCTCCATCTCCCCCTCAGAGGCCTCATTGGGGGGTCCATAATGAAGTTTCACATCTTCATTCAGGGAGCAACAGGAGGAGGTCCAAGCCCGGAGCGCGGTCAAGCTGCTGCAGTTTGAAGGATATTTTAGTCCTGAGATTCGACCATGGGAGGTGAATACTGTACTTGTTGCTGCAGGACAGCTTTCTTCTGTTTTCTTCTTGTTCTGCCTACACAGCCTTGTGCAATAAAGGTTAATTGAACCATTTAGTTTAGTAGCGGTTATCCACATCTACAGTTGTAGGCTATTATAAAAGTAATAGTTTGACATTGTGCTTTCTGAGTGTTGGATGAGGACTAGTCTTTAATTTAAATAATCAACTGGCAAGGTTTCATTGTGATATATATTAGTCATACTTTTCACCCTATAGATAACCCTTAGAAAAAAAATATTTTGGATTGTTAGACATGTGTAATAGTTTTCAAAGATTATATTACACTGTTAAATAGACAAAGACATATTTTGTCTTTTTGTTAGTGGTGTACTCAACCAGGCGTTCCTATACAACAGGGAGTTCTTTTTGAAAATAACAATCACAAAAAAGATAAGACTCTGAGCTATCAATATATAAAGGGGAGTTTTTCCCTCGCCACTGTCACACTAAATGCTTGCTCTTGGGGGAATTACTGGAATTGTTGGGTCTTTGTAAATTACAGAGTGTGGTCTAGACCTACTCTATCTGTAAAGTGTCCTAAGATAACTCTAATGATTTGATACTATAAATATAATTGAATTGAATATATTGCATGTTCGTATTCATGTAACTTTCCATTTTGCAGCAATCTACCGTTTCAGAGTTGGTGGGTTAAAATATTTGGGGGTTGGATTAGATCACCTGGTAGAGCAGGCGCACATATGTAGAGGTTTACTCCTCAATGCAGTGGCTGCGGATTCAACTCCGACCTGCGGCCCTTTGCTGCATGTCATCCCCCTTTCATGTCTTCATCTCTCCTGTGGAATTAAGGACCTGAAACGCCCCAAAAAAGGATAAAATATTTCAATGGTTAAGGCATTTTGAAAGAACCTCGTGAAGGGATGTATGCTCTGTGTACTCGTTCAGTTGCAAGACGCTGAGTCAGTAATAATGATGTATAGCTTTGACAGTACAGATTAATGCCATCAGTTTCTTTTTTTGTTCCTCTTGGAAGGAGCAAAGGTCCCCATTCGTCCTTGTGTCACCACTTCTTCACAGTTCCTATTCTTCTTCCTTTTTTGTCTCCGCCTCCAGACATGACATCACACAACTCCTGACTCAGTGAATCGCTCTGCCCCTGTCTCTTCTCTCTCCTTATTACATGCCGATTAGCCGCACAAAGTGGTGTAAAAAGGTGTCTAATGCAATTACCCTAGTTAGGACGTTTTAATAGTGTGCTGTGCCTCAGAGATGTATGTGCCAGCCAGCCGCTGACATTAAATCAATAACCAGCCTGTCACGCCTGCTTGTTAATTCAGCGCTTTCCATTTTATTCCCCAACATGGTAAGGTTGATTATTGGTAGCAGGGGTTTTGAAGTGGGGCGGGGGTTTGTAATGATATGTGTAATGGAGGATGGGTTGCGTTGTTTTAATTTGCATGGTAGGTACTAACTGAGATTTCATTTGTGGGATACTGGGATTGTAATATGTTAAGATAAATTGCCATATGAAAGTGTGTGTGTGTGTGTGTGTGTGTGTGTGTGTGTGTGTCTGTGTGTGTGTGCGCACGCATGCATGACTAAGTTAGAGCACTTCCTTTGTTTCTGTGTCGTTAAAAATTATCTTACTTATTATTGCTCTCGAAAAGCAGGCATTCATAATTAATTATCTCTTTTCCATTTCATTCTCTAAATCGGTGCATGCACTTTTTTCTTTTTCAAAAAAGGGGTCAAAGTCAACTCCAGCTTCTTCCCTTTGGGTCACCGCATTGACTAGCGGAGTTCCTGTAACCGTTTTACTTGATACAATCTAAATAGTGTGAATACCTCCATGTCCAAAATGTAATACCACTTGACATCTTGATTAACAGGCCCAAAGCTGTAATTTTTGTAACAGGTCACAGGAAATTTCTATTTCTTAATTTGGCAGTGGTGGAGGACCTGGTGGAGGTACTCAGATCCTTAAATCTGTTATAAACAATATTTTTGCTATACCAATGTATCAATTCTCATTGTCTAAACAGTGGTACATAAGGTTTCTTGCACAGCTTCATCACCTTGCAAAGTGCACGGAAAAGGGGGAGAGGGATGTGTGTTTAACTAGACGACCACAATGGAAATAAGCCTTCGGACTTTATTGTGATTTATCCTCTGTGATTTGTAGTGCCGGCCTATGTAATTACTAGTTTGCAATGTTATATGTGGTTCTTTTTTAAAATCATCAAATAATAAAATAAAATTTAAAAAAATCTTGACAGTGAAGTGCTAGGTTTTTGAAAATTCTCCTAATTCATAAGTTAAACACACCATTTAAAAACCCACTGCGGTAGCTGTAGATGCATTGTCACAAAGCTGACTGTCTATTATTTGAAAGTGTACAGTATATGAAGGTTGGATGTGAGATTCAATGGGTGAGAGAGGCTGATAGATGGCGCTCCTATTTTTCGTTCCAATGCTGGATGCTGATTGGTTGTCATGTAAATGTACTTGCAATGCTGATTACCTTAATGTGGATCACCTGTGTGTTTGCATGCATGCATGCAGCTCCTGTGTTGTCATGAAGTTAAAAAGTCCCCTTCAAATTGCCATGTGGATTAAATGCAAACTACAGCATCACTGAGGTTAAGGTTGTAATTTACTACCTTACTCAGTAGTGGGAAAAACTACCTGGCCACCCATATATGTGTCCTAACATAGACTAACACACTTACATGTTTAAGTCCCTGAAGAAAGTCCATCAACACCTTCCTACCTCCTACAGGAGGTGTGAATCACAGGGCACCCTGAGCAGACCTGCATCATTATTGGTCTTAATTAGGCCTCTATTAAGGAGGGTGACTCACTATGACAGCACATATTAGCCAGCCATTGAGAACACATGATCCCTGGCCTCATGGTCAAAGTCACCAGGCCTTGCGGGGAGACTCTGCCGCACATCCTCAACACTGCCAACTTCATTTGGATTTCATATATGCGCAAACACACGCCGGCATTCCTCAACAAACCCCTCCCTCTCCAAGTCCAAAATTCCCCAACAGTTCCTGCTTGGAGCGTCCCTACTTCTCAAAAGCTTGAAAGTTAAAAAAAAAAAGGTGTACAAATGTGCCCTTATCATTTATCACTTTAAAAACTTGAATGGAACGTGGAACGTGTAAAACAAGCTGCTCAACCTTGGTGGAACAGCATGGAAATCAAGATGAGGCTTTTCGTGAATGTGACAAAGTCTCAATACTTTTCCCCGCGATGCATAAAGTATAAGTTTTGCCCGTGCAATTCAAGGTTGTGAATAATGTGTTTTTCACATAACATTTTAATTAAAAAACATCCGTATATGGCGATTCAAAGAATTATGGTGATGCTTTCTCATAGATCTCCCCCCTTACCCCCCGCCCCCCCCCCTCTCTGCCTCCCCCCTTCAAAGCCAAAGTAATTCAGCTGCGATGCAATGCTGCCTCAGTTCCCTTCAAGGAGATGGCTGAAAGCCGTATTAATCATTGTCTGGTGCTGGCCCACCTCTCTCTGGGTGTTTTGCATCCTGCGACATCACTTTCAAAGTCTACCTCCAAACAGGGGAGAGTGACAAAGTGGTTATAAAAGATGAGCGGCGCCAAGCATATGGCAGGGGGGGCGTCCACACTCCAAAGCCAATCCCACGAAGAAGATGAAGAAAAAGAGGACGGGCGGGAAAGATTATCATCCAGAAGAAGCACCTCTTGTGTTTGTTTCCAACTTCACTTTTTGCCCTTTGGCAACAATTTCCTTACTTACTCCTCATTCGGTGGATATGGTTTCACTTTGCATGAGACCACATTTTTCCCACTTAAAAAAAACAAGCTTTTGCAAAGGAAAAAACAAAAGCAATTAAACCTAATAATTCTGTTTTCCACAGCTATTGTTGCAAGAGGGAGAACTGTCATAATAAAGCGCGGTGCTCTGACCTGCATACACGCATTAATAAATCAAACATTGATTCGGCGCTTAGTACCTGGCGAGTGTTTGCCTCGCAAACAAATGAATGCCTCGCCATGTTCCTGTTTCCTGGCTGCCACTGATTGGTTTTGACAGATATTCCGGCTTTTGGTGGAGTAATTAGAGAGCCTTAGGGTGTGAGCTGAGGAGAGGCCTTCAGCGCTAGGTGACTTCATTCTTCTCCTCTCCCTCTCAGGTAATTGCTACCAGCTGCACAGCCAGGGAAGTGAGCCTAAAAGAACCTTGCATCGATCCCCCCCCCCTCCTCTTCCTTTGCGACCGCAGCCTCCCTTATGCCTCAGATCCCGCAGACCACTCAGATGTACCTGATGCCGCAACAAGCCAGAGCCACTGTTGACAAGTACCCGGGTGACTGCAACCAAGTAAACATTACATATTTTGTTTACCTAGAGTGTCCTAAAGGAGTAAAGGCTTGGAGTTAGAGAGGCAGTTTTTATGTTGTTTTTGTATGAAAGGAAAATGCATTCTCTCTAGAGAAAACAAAGAGTGTGTGTGAGCAAGCGTTCACTACCACCTACTGCTTCATCCAGGTCTGGACCACTTATGGTCCCTGTCAGACTTCCCTTCTTGCTTTCTTGATTTTTCTTTAACTTTGCATTGGCTTTATTGGACATGTAGCAGCTCACCAGGGCAAGTATTGCAGGTAGACATCAGGGGTGGACATGTGTGAGCACTCAGAACAGAACGAACTGGAAGGAGTGTGGGCAATTATGCAGATTTTTGCTGCTAGTTCGTAAAAGTTTGTCATGGTTAGACCAGAACTTTGGTTAAAGCTTTAGTTTGTAACATTTTTATATTGATGAACGTCACAACATAACTTAATGTTACATTCAAGCCATTGCCAAATTAGTTGATACAAAGCTAATTAAGACTATAAGCTTCACACAACTCTCTCTGTATTTCTGGCTCAGAAAATGGTGTAGTCTGACAACTTTCATGCGCAGACAATCGAGGGAAGATAAATACCCCCTCTCAAGACTCCATGTTTGTTTTTTTAATCTTCCGTGTCCTCCTTGGCTACTAGCAACTGCATTGAGGAGGGGTGGGGGTGGTGTGTGATCACAGAAGGCTTATCTCATGTGGGTGTGCCGGCAGTTTTGTTGTCATTACGTCACTTAGAATTCCTCCTGGGGGAGAAAGAAACTATGCACTACAGCTTTAAGGTTTGTCAACTAAACCAGTGAAAGCTACAGTATATCTTAAATTAACCCTCTGAACACAAAAGAAGCACCGGCGAGTCCAAGCGATGTTTGAC
Organism: Etheostoma perlongum; assembly: GCA_026937815.1. Classification (NCBI taxonomy): domain Eukaryota; kingdom Metazoa; phylum Chordata; class Actinopteri; order Perciformes; family Percidae; genus Etheostoma; species Etheostoma perlongum. The sequence goes on from CM049394.1 coordinate 14,068,191, forward strand.
AAAACTCCTACTCAAAAAGCAATATTACAAAATTTCATTTTAGACATTTATATACTATTCATAATATCATATATTACGCTACTTTTGTGAACCCAAGACTTTTGTAAACCCTTTTAAAGCAAATTATCTCTATATACATTTCTCTGGAGCAATGTTGTGTCTCACTATACAGAACAATAAGTCTGAGTTTTTTTATATGAAACACACAGGGGTCAGATTGCATGCAAACATACCCTTAGACTTCAGAGGGTTAAACATACATATAGACACTCAAAATTCAAGATGAAGTTCTTTGCACGAGTCTGGAGTTCAACGCAGGTCGGTGCATTGGCTGATCCATCCACCCGCTCCACCTCCACAATCTGCTTTCCTCTGCAGTTCACATCCTCTCATGTATTTATTACCTGGTGGGTTGGATTTCACAATCATTTTACAGGATCATCATCCATGGTGGGCTCTTGTGTTTTGTAATATGTCTATTTCCAGGCAATGATTTCAGTGGTTGTTCACTCTTTAATCTGGGCAGGCCTTTCTTTTTAAAGCGTCATTGAGGAAAGGCTATTTTGTGCTTGAAATACTAATTTTTAAGGTAGCAATTAGACGCATGCACATTTAGACAGCTCAGAAATTCACCTCATGAGGAACAAAAGGCAGCATGAGCACTGAATAGGCTTTTTCTTTTAACCTCTAACTTTTCTGCGATGCCGGAACCTGCGATTACTGTCCATCATCCTTTATGATACAGTGTGTGCTCTTAGCTTGTTCGACAGGCACATAGCAGACCTGGACATAAAAGAAAAAGGTCAGTTTGGTCAAATAATAACTTGTGAATACCATATAGTATTTTGTTAACCACAAAATAAAATGTGTCACATTGGATAGCACACCTGAGAGGAAATTGTCCATTATTACATTGTCCTTATTGTCAAGTTATCCATGTCGGTAAAAGAACATGCTAATAATCATTTAAATTGGCCCAGTTCTGTTTTCAGTGAAGCAAGAGATCCTTGCGGTTTCTTGTCATTTCAAGCCATCATTTCATTTGCATCATTGTCATATCAAAGTGAATCCATACAGTCTTTGTACTGTGATGTATCAGGCAGACAAAATAATAATTATAAAGAACGACTAAAGGAAACTTGTGACAGCATAAAACACCAAAGAAGTGTAAATCCAAACTCTCCAAGGGACCGAAATTTAATGACAACCCATCCAATAGTTGTTTAAAGTGGTGGACCAACAGACCGACATTGCCATCTCCAGAGTTAAAAAGTCAAAAAAAAAGTCTTCAAATATCTGCCGACAGCAGTTGTTGTAACAGTCAAACACGCAGCCAGATCTTTTAATGTATTCAAGATGTATGCCTAGCAATCTTGTGAGAGTCATAACTAGGGTTGGGCATCGTTTTGATTTGAACAATTCTGATTCTGATTCCTTGGGTCATTGGATTGGGTCACATTTTATTTTGATTCAATGGTGGTTTACAGTTTTACTTTTCAACGTCAAAATAAAGCCCACTCTGCCGGAGATTAGATTTCTCCCTGCAGCTCAGTCTGGAAACCTGCACGTTCTATTCTCCTGCTTCCGTTCACAATTTTGCGGGAACCAATCACTAACTGGCTTATCTACCTAGCGAGCTATTGGTGGGTTTAACACGATGACGATAGAGAAGCGACCAAGCAGCTTCTTGTTTACATTCAACATGGTGGCCTCCCGTTGATGTTGATGTTGCTTCTACGTCACCCAGATCATTGCTCTTATTGGTTAAAGGACTCTCCAATTGTGTACAGAGTCATTTAAACTATGCCTGTTGGTCTTGTGCAGTGAAAAATACAGAGCAGAATCCCCAGACCAACGCTCAATCTCAAATCTATTGAGCTTGGCTTGGTCTGGTGATAGCCAGACTAGTTGGAACCGGTTCTCAATACCCAATCCTAGTCATTAAGGGGCCTTTTTAAAAAAAACGATTTCCACCTCAGCTGAACTGAAGCTTCTCCAGAAAAGTTACTCATGGAAATATGCCAGGAAGTTTAGGACTCATCTTAATGAACTGATACATTTTTGGTCCGATAGGTGTTTCTTAATTCTCTGCCCACACATAGCTTGAGGAGAATAGTAATTGTCTGAGGAAACCACTGTATAGTTTAGAGACATTGAAGTCTACTTAATCCTGTCAATAACAACACGACAAAGTGACACAAAGCGTGCCTGACATTCAGCAATACTTGAAGGCAAGACGCTCAGATTGGCTTACAGTATTTACATGCTCAGTGACACAGCACATCAAAAATATAGAATTTCTTGACGTGAAATAAAACAAACCCTAAGGGCCTTAAAACAATCACACATCGCCTACTTCAGAAAAGATGACAAGCAAAGACAAAGCCGTATTGGATAACAGAGACTTAAACGGCTACAACACATACATGTAGAGGATATACAGTACAAAACACTTAAATGACAAAGGAAATAAAACCAAACAGTGTAGCGCTTCACCTCACTGAGCAGCTGTGGCTCAGTGGTAGAGTAAAGTGGTTGCCTGCCAATCGGAGGGTTGGTGGTTTGATCCCATGTCCCCGAGCTGTCCCCGATGCTGTGCCATGGGGATGTAAATGTGTGTGAGTGTTTATCTGATGAGCAGGTGGCACCTTGTACGGCAGCCTCTGCCACAGTGAATGAATGTTAGTGAATGGTACATGGTTCCAGTACTAAGTAAAAGTGATTTGAGTATTTGTTAAGACTAGAAAAGAGCTATATAAGTATAGGCCATTTACATTTACTTCCATCAGCACATAAGCTGGAATCCTTCTAGAAATGGCAGAAAGCGTATTATTGAATGGGGACGTCTGATGCTAAGCTCAAAGCAACAGAGTTAGTGTGGATTATATTTCTCTTTCAACACAAAAGATAATTGTTTTGTATCTGTGAAACATTGCTGAATGGCCTTTTTCTCTTATTTTAATTAACATCACAGGCGCGTCATAATGTCACCACTTTTCCCTTTGTCAAGTGGCAACCCCTTCTCTCTTCTATAACAAATGTTTTTCCTTGGCGGACCCTTAGCGAGGGGAAGCCTGTGAAAAGGCTGAAACGGGGGATTGTCAGGGAGGAAATATTGAAGTGAAATAACAGCACGGGCAGGTGTTTTGTTAGAGCGTCCTCTTTGGCATTTCTCTTCCACTGAAGAACACCACTGCAATTATAAGCTACAATGGCTGAAGACACCCAGGTATAGATTCATTACCTTTAACAACCTTGGGCTTCTTTCCCCAGATCCTATCAGTCGAGCCTTTCTTTTCATTCACACCCTTTTTTCTTTTTGCATTCATGTCCGCTAATGTATACACATAACGCAGAACATCATGGAATAGAATAATCTGCAACAGAATAGTTGCATGCACACAAAATCCTATGCAACCAGATGCTCACATATGCCAAGCTACTATAAATCCATGAGAGACAGAAAGTCATTTCCAGTGGCAGCTCACTATGCAAGAAGACTCCATTGGCACGAGGCAACAAGTTGAAACCCAGTAGGCTACATAAACATTCATCTTTATGCCATGTGCTTTGATGCATTGGCATGGCAGCTCAAAATACCCAATATTGAAGAGCTTGTTTGTAGCTGTGTTTCCATTTGTGCATTTTAATGCACAATTTGAAGTATTGCCTTAGAAAAGCTGGATGGAAACCATTGTGTTTACGCTCGCTTGGGGTGGTTTTTTGCCTCTGTTGAAAAAGACTTGATGGAAATGGCTTTGCCGAATAACATAGCATTTAACTCGCAGGACTGAACAGCTGGAGCCGCTGTCAGTGCCTTCCTGTTGTCCCATAACATGTCTCGGCACAGCATGTTACATTACATGGAAGAACATTTTTAAATTTGCCAAATTGACCCAAATTCCTCCAGACATATCTCCATTTTCCCTCGTAAATGCGGTTAGATGGCCAAGGCGGCTTGTTCTGTTTCTGGTTAGCAAAATCTAATTCTTCTACTCTGTATACTGGTAACTTTAGGAAAAAGACTGCGGTTTGGATTTCAACACTCCAGAGGAACAAACAAGCGTTTCCTGGGTGAAAGTCTTTTTTTGGCGTTGAGGTTATTTTCCATTGAATATTGAAGTTCATAAATAATTGTTGTGGCATGGCTGGCTAAGTGGCATTATATCCATGGTATTGATTAAATAAGTTAAATAATTTTTGCTTTGTTGTGCATAATCAACACAGATCCCCTTCCCCCCCATTTTTTTTCACAAATCGCACCCTGCATAGCACCACACTGTAGCCTAGTTTATTTACTCCAAATCAGTTGATGGAAATATGCCTAATTCACATTTCTTTTCTGCGACATTTCAAAAGTTTGCTTAATATTTGCTGGTCAATTGAATGGAAACACGGCTAAGGAGTCCCGCTAAATCTGAATAAAATCACTGGATCCTACTCACCTTTCAATTCCTAGACAAACATGTTAAAGACACATTGCACATTCTAGTCAGAGGTGCATCCATGAGGACAGACGTTAAATGTGTGAACTGACCCCTGAGCAGTCATTGTGGCAGTGCATTGTGCAAGGAGAAAGAGCTGCAGACCATAAGCAGCTAGCAGATAGCTGTTATCATCGGACCTCACTGTTTAAGGCCTCGCGGCTACCCAGGGGCACTTTGAAAGGTGAAGTGAGTTAACACAAACTGAATTTCCTCTTTTCAACTTTTTTTTGATTTTTGTTTTTTACATAAATACCGGAGGGTGAGTTTGAAGGATTGGGACAGCAGGGGGGGTTGAATGATTCAGATCAGCACCACAAGATGTCTAGAGAGGGCAATCATGGTGAAGAAATGACATGGCACTGATAGAGGACGAAGCTTTGTTTGGCCTGAAGCTGCACCTTGTGGCCACTCTGCTGTTCACTCCCATCACTCGTTCACTCCCAAAAAGAAAGTCTTATCTGTGCCAGTGTCAGAAGAGGAGTGCTTTTCCTGAGAGTGGGAGCATCTGACGGTGCTGGAGAAAACAGTTGATTCTATTCTGAGAACAAGTTTCTCTCTTTATCTCCGACGCTTGTGATCGACTGGCTGACAGCCAGACCGTTTGATTGGCAGACACACAGGCAGGTTGGTAAACTGTAACCTCCAAGTTACCACGACTCCATAGCGCTGAATCCCATCTGTAAGAGTACTTCACTGTAAACCATTGTGTTGCTATATTTAGTAGACAATACTGCAGGTACATATATTGGGAGCTGTCACTATAAAGTCAGTTTGGATGTTATGTGAATAAAAAATAGGACTGGACGTACTCAACTCACACAGATACTTAGAAAGCATCACGCTATTGTAACGTGAGTACGAGCTGAAATAAATGGAAATAAACTCAGTGAGAGTGCTCATTGGTCAAGACAAAACAGAATTATAAATAAGCCAGAGTTTAGAAAGCTAATTGTCAACCGGCCAGGTAGCCATAAAAAGGCACCCTAAAAAAATTACCAACGACCAATCCATACACTTAATATATCAAAGATAAGAGTATATATCCAATGAATTCAATGACAGAGTATGAAATGTTGAAAGTTCCTGTGCATGTTATGATTTTATGTGCAAATCCTTTATGAAAGTTGATTATAAATTATATAAACTGTGATTGACCTACTATACAATCATACATGCATTAACTATTACATTGTGGTATTGATTTATTTAAGCAGAGGATTTGAATACTTCTTCCGCCACTGCTTTAAATTCAAAGTCAAATGATGCAAATGACAAACTTTTAAACAGTGAATGGAAGTTCTATTCTGAATCCCGGACATGGAATTTTGTTCCTTTTTGTTTGTAAATCTAATACACCGTGAATGTAGCACAGACACATAGCATTAGGTCAACAGACAGGCAGCGTCTGTCTCTGTTAACCTTGGAAAGGCAACAAGACAATGGGAAGGTCAGAGTTCAAACGGCTGTCTGGGGTCACCCCTTCGTCTGGGCAGGGGTAATTAATTTGACGCCAGGAGGCAGTTTAAGACCCGCTTAGGGAAAAATGATATCTGCTGAGGCCGTTAAACTGCCCCTGGGGCCTGAACATTTGTGTGACAGGTAATTATTTTGAAGTAAACAGAAAATTCTCACAGCAATAATCTACGGATGAAAAAAAAAACTGAGCAATTAACATCTCTGCAACACAATCAACGGCCTTGTTTTTTATTTTTAAATGTTCACAGTTATTAGCAGCTAAACCTTGTACAATAGCGTAGTATACTTCTTAAACCGAACAATACCTTAATAATTGCCACGCATTTCAACTCAGGCCTCCAAAAACAATCCGTGACGATGTGAATAACCACATATTGTAAATATGAACGTAGAAGGAAAAGGCTTTTAGTTATTATCTTTTTAAATGAACACATCCCTGTGTTGACTCCTCTCAAATGTCAACTTAGGAGCAAATGTCTGATTGGAAAAAAAACTGATCCAGCAACTTTATCCCAACTTGTAATGGAAATAATTTGAGTCCAATGGTCAGACTCCATTGTGCCCTGACAATATTCCCATGACCCTGAAATGATCCGGTATGTAACCCAGAAGAGTTACATGTGTGAACCAGACAGGTACAGTCGTAGGCGAACCATCAGAGCTCAGACCAGGAGGTCAGTAAGGGTGGCGAGGAGCAGCTGGTGGTTGTCACCAGCGGCGGACATCTCCAGGTTGGGCGGGTGGGTCACAGTTTTTATCCCAAACCTGTTCTTGCTGATATCTTCTCACTTGTACTGTTTTAAGTGTGGGGATATTTGAGAGAGAGTGAGATAGTGTTTGCTGTCATGTTTTCGCTGGAATTAACATCTGCATGCAGCTGGGCTGTGATGGCACATGGCTGAAGTGTTGCTCTAAGCATTTTTCTGAAGTCAAACTTATTCTGCCACTATACTGACTGAATCCGACCAAAATCTTGCTCGCCATCCAAAACATAAATAGAGCGCTTGAACTGATCATTCTACAATCAAAAAGAATTAAACGAATTGCTGGATGCAGCGGTCTGTCTGTAAAGTAGGGCAAAATAACCTGTGGAAGGGGATTTAAAAAAAAAAAAAAATTAAAATGTACACCATCTTATTCTTAAAGTCACAGAGGGCAGAATGTAAAAAAGAAACCAGGATTTGAAGTAGAGTTAGACCTTTTTCTGACGCTCTCCCTCTCACCTCTGTTGCAAGTGCAATGCATACGCAGAACAGCCAATAGGAACGCTCTCTTTCTCTAAAAATGACCTGTGATTGGCCAAAGTCTCCCATCACAGGCTTGATTATCTAAAGCCTGACAACAGAGCCAAGAGGAGGTGCAGAAGTCAAGTTTTCTCTCCAATCAATTGTACACCGACCATTACAATATGCTGAAAGATTACTAAGGAATTTGTGCCTGACGCCGCAAAAAAAAGTGCCTGCCACAGCTTTAATAAAGCGTTCTTTGGATGCATATTTTAGGAGTAAAAGCTCAGTAAAGGACTGTGTGGGCGAGCAAAACATAATTAGCTCAAACAATATTTAATCAGAGGCAAATACTGTGATTAACAATAGGTTTTAGGTTTTAAATTTAAACCTTGGGAGTTGTGTTTTTTTGAGCCACCGTTCAAGGATGGTGACAACTTAGAGGAGAGTGACAGCTTTATTTGAAAGTTAAGCACATTTCATGTTTAACGTTTGAGTAACAGCCTACAGAGTCTTTGCCTCACTGCTCCAAAACTGATAAAGAGCAACTGTCCTTTTCTCGTCATAATAATCTCACCTTCCAAAGTCAGCAGGAAGCACTGTTGTGACTGTGGTGTTTGTGGAGTGTGAGCTCATGTTTGTGTGTCCTCGCTGCAGCTCAGCTTGATGGAAAAAACACTCCCTGTGTCCGCTAACTGCACACAATAAAAACCTTGCTGACATTATTTGTTCTCGGCCTTGATTCCCACTGAATGTGGCACCAGCAGCACAAACAGCTCCAATTGTGCCTCTGCCAGGTATGGCAGGCAGGGTAGTGTTTGTGAAAGTTGACTTGAAGTACCGGAAAAGCAGCCTCTCTGTGACAGCCTGTCAATCACTGCCTATGGCGGGTTGCCTGGCGCAGCACTCCTACACACTCCGCCAACATCAATTGTTCAAACAGTTGTGTGTGTGTTGCTAGTTTGTCCGTACGGAGATATCTGTCATTGTACTCAGAAAACGCGCTCTTGTTGAACTTTTATTTCCAGCTTCTCCTTCTGTTTATTAGCCCCTGTTGCACTGTAAATCTCTCTATCTCCCTTCCTGGATGTTTTCAACCCAGTTAAACCTTCTCAACTAACAACACCGCGACATCGAGCAGCACACCTCAGACCAGTCCTATTCATTACTATCAATCTTAGCCGACCAATTACAACCCAATGACGCCATTATCACTTCAAAAGCAGACAAAAAGAGAACGAGAAAGGGAGGGATGGAGGGAGGGAGGTAGAGGGGAGAGATTCAGCCTGTAATTAGTGGTTCTAACTGGAAGAGAGAACAGGGGGCCACATGGTTAGGGCATCTGCGGCCAAGCACACACACACACACACACACACACACACAAACACGGTCCCGCTGGCGTCTGGGGGTCCGGCAGTGTCAGCCCTACTCTGGGCCAGCGGCCAGCGCCTCTGTCCCTGTCATGTGGGCCCGTTAATGAGGAAGTCACATATGGACTAGGGACCCTCGTTAGGCAGGCGGGCAGGGAAACGCACACACACACACACACACACACACACACACACACACACACACAGTGTATGCTGTAATGTGGGAGGAAACACACTCCTTGAGCAAATAAGTAATGCATACATGCACACACAGACACAAAAACAGGTGCAGGTGAGGGCACACTCACAGATTGATGGACATGAGGCAAGACAAGCAAGCTGGGGGCAGAGAAAGAACATGCTGTCATGGGCGACATGAGGGCAGCGCCAGACGGGCCACACAAACACACACACACACACACACACACACTCCTGTAGGTCCATCTCATCAGTACTCACTCAAACACGCACAATACTACAGGCCTTGGAGCAACACAAGCTCCCTCTTGTTAATGAACTGAACTGACTAGAGAGCCATGCTGAGAGCAGACCAACTACTGCATTTTAGGGAGGGCAGTTGGATCAAGTAGCTGGATACTGTGGAGCCTCGTTGAAATTCCACCAAGCAAGTTCAAATTGTTCCAGGTTACTTTAAATGACTGTTAAAGTCATAATCGTTGACATTTTTCCACAAATAAATGTGTTTGGTCCTCCATTGTTGCCAAAAGTGAATTAACCTGTACACTAGTTGCTGAAAGTGTTGAGTCTATTTTTGCTTTTAAACACAGTCTGGGTTTGATATTAAAGTAATACAGCAGGTTCCCTACCTACGAGGCTTATTGTTTTCATTTTTCATTGAAAAGACCATATTACCACTGCTGCTAGAAACTCTGCAGTTTAAATGAGATCTTCTTGTAATGAGCAAAAAAATTTCCCTAAAAATTTAGAAATTGACGAAAGATGTAATTGCTTTTCAAAATTGGAAGTTCTTTTCTTTCTTAAAGATACCTCCCCATCATTAATTAAATCCTTGATTTCAGTCTTGAAAGTGAGATACAGTCGTCTCACTTTAACATGAGCAGCAACAGCAGAACAGATACTTGCGGAAACTCAAAACTTCATCAACAGATTCTGTGGTTTAATTGACAGGGGATCTGAAAAAGCTTGCAGGGATGACCACATAGAGCCACCAAAAACCAAATTGCAGATTGACACCTCAAAATGGCCCGTTTGCACCACTCCAAAGAGACTCAAAGGGCGGAACGGACACAAGGGATGACGAGGCAGAGACGGCTCAGCTGCTGCCCAGCCCTTCGCCCCGGCCTTAGGGGTGTGTGTGTGTGTGTGTGTGTGTGTGTGCGGCAAGAGGAGGGGTGGCGGAGGCATCATTGGTGCAACGCTCTTTCACACGGGCCTCTCACCAGCTGTCACCCCCAGCACACCACTGAATGGGGCCTGTCACTCCGCCGGCCCCGTCGGGATTTAACTGGTCAAGAGAGGAGAGGAGAGGAAAGAGGGAGTTGAGGAGAGAAAAGACGATGGAGGGCGGGGAGGCGAGAGAAAAAAAATGAAATACAAAAGCAGCTCAGAAAAAGCTGGAGAGCAGGGATTAGGGCGCACATGTGTAGAAGACACTAATGCATCTTATAGTAACTTCAACCTCAGCCCCTTCCCCATGCATCCCCCTCTCAAAGCCCAGGATTAGAGATCACGGGCGGGCAAAGGAGAAACATATAGGCCCGGGTCTCCACATCTCCTACTCAGAGGGCTATTATCCACGTAGCGCCCTTTTAGCTTATTACAGGCCTCATCATGCTATTTTTCATCCCTTTTGTGTCATAATATCTTTTCTGCCTTTGGAATACATTATATTTTCCTTCAAGTTAAGATACGGATCAGACGCTTTAAGAGACTTGGAGGGGGCTGTGTTCGCGTGTGCTGCCCTTGTCGTGGCAGCACACTGATGGCGAGGAGCTAAGAAGAACACAGGGGTCGCTTCGAAATCTGAACCTGCACATCTAAATCTCTCCCCGTGGTTCACTCGGTCCCTCCCTCCTTTAAGTCATCCCTCCCCTCTCTCTCCTCCACTCTCTCCTTCTGTGTTTCTGTCTCTCGCTCGGCTGCTTTTTGTTTGTAGAGGATGATAGAATAAGAGCAGCAGGTTTCGGCTCAGGCAAAGTCCTCTTTTCTGAAGACCTGAGGGAGGTGAAGGGAGGGGAGGGGAGGGGAGGAGAGGTGGGTGCTGTTTGCTGCTGATACTGCTGCTGCCACAAATCCCCCCCCCTTTCTCCATCTGCCTCACATACACTCTACCATTCAAATTCAGATTTAAATTTGCTTAATTGGCATGAGTGAGTACAGTATTGCCAAGGAAGGTTGTGCAAGGGTTAAAATGTACTAATAAAATTTTGAGAGGAGTCATATTTGAAGGAACTTAACACATATCAATGTGCTCTGCTTCTGCAGCTATGTTACTTTCTCCTCAAGTAAATATTCAATCAGGTTTGGGTGCTTTATTTTAGTAAACAGTTGATTCCTAGTCTTCATACAGGCTGCATTGTAGCAGGAAGTGTTGCTCTGGCTCGACCTCTTGTTGGCAGAACCAAGCCGTCTGTTTTCTCTTGAGTTTGCCAGGTTCGTCTGTATCCACCAGTCTCAAAAGCCAGGTTGTAGTCACTCAAGCTGTTTATGTCTTTCTCAGCTGTTCATGGTGCCCAAATAATGTGCCCTTCAGTATTGTGTGCTCTATGCTAAATTGCAAGTTTCCTGGAGGACATGTTGTCTTTCTGTTTGGAAATAAATTGGTTGCTCCTGTACTACTGAAGTATTCAAAAACTTGTGAAAAGGGCAACTGAGTCATGCCTAGGCAGCAGCATTTAGAAATGTTGTATGGCTTTCACTGTTCTGGCGCGGGTTTGGGTTTGGAGGCAAAGAGCAGATTTAAAATGTTTGCTCTAGTTTGGGTAGTATTTTCAATATGGTTTTACATGGCGTATGCATGTTTCTTTTCCTTCTTTTTTTTATTGGGGCAAATTCAGCCATGCACATCATGAATAGCCAAAAACCACAGCAATCTTGCCCATAGGGGTCACTAGCACTTCACCGAATAAGTGAGGATTTGCAATGGAAAAGAGCTTCTGGTGGGCTGTCAGAGCGTAGCCATGAGTGTGCGTGTGCTTGTGGCCTTTCCCCACAAACACACCGACACATACACACACACACGATACCACCCCATATGCTGAACTCTGAGCTAACCCACTAGCAGCTCTCACCCCTACATGGATGTAGCATTTTCAGAGCATGCTTCTCTCTCTGTAGTGTGTGCCATTATCTGCATTTCTTCACATGGTGTGGAGGGAAAGTGAGGCCTCGGCTAGTTGGCCGCAGCTCAAGCCGGCCCTGATTAGCCGGGGCTACATGGATGTGACATGTCCTCTCTGCCAGCGCGCAATCTCCCCCAATGCACACACATACACAGACATACACACACCAGTGTACTGCCTGGAAGAGTAGACAGGCCTAGAGCAAAATCCACCCCCCTCCCCTCCCCATCACCCCATACACACCGCTAATGCAAATGAGCTCTCTGGTCAGCCAGGCTGAAAAGGCAAGAGAAGGCAGGAGCGTATGGCCAAACAGCGGGGCTACAACCCAGCCCCCCCACCCCCTCCCCACCCTCACCCCACCACTTCCTCACCCCTCTCCATCACTCACTCCCATGAGCACACACACACACATGCAGAAACCCACACGAACAACTCAAACCAATAACACAATATCTTCCTTGCCAACACACACCCAAACCCACCCGCTCACACACACATGCATGCACACACAGTGTTTTTTGTGATGAGAATTTAAAAGTCAATAAGAATAAAAAATAAGATGACACTGACTCCAATTTTAAATTTTTCCAAACAGAATATTACTAGTATTGTGTACAGTCAATTTTAGCAATTTGACCCGTTTAACTAAACACAGAAACAACATTCCTTTCACTGTGAGTGAGAGACATAAGAAAAACATACACCTTATTTTTGTTTGATCATTTTTTGGGGGCATTTTCAGCCTTTATTTTGAAGAAAACATGAAAGGCATGCAGCAAAGGGCCACGGGTCAGAGTCAAACCCCAGCCCGCTGTGTTGAGGAGTAAACCTCCATATATGAGCGCTCTACCAACTGAGCTATCCGGACACCTAAAAACATCCACCTTGAATAAATAAATACACTGGGATGACCTTGGATAATATGCTGTTCTTTCAAAGCTTGTTAATTGTTTAGTTCATAATGATAAAACATCCCTATGCAGTGTGCAGAAGGGCCACAGGTGGCCAGGTTTGTCCCAAGTCACAAGTGATAGTGGCCAAAAGAATGTTTGTTTTGGGGTTGTAAAACCTTCACACACTCTAATACTAGTTAATGCAATGGCAATGTTACATAGGAAAAAAGATATTTTAATAACAACCCATTGTCTTGGGATGTTTTCCACCCATGAGCCCTGGTATTGGTGCTATATTGACCCAAAGTTATTTTCAGTGAGTATAATCCTGTCGTGAAAATGTTGGATAACTGACCCTTCATGGCAATGTCAACGTTTTAAGATTCAGCACTAGAGCAGCCCAAATCTCCATTCGTGCATTGTGGTATTTTTTCCACTGATGGAAAACAAATAAATGTCCCATTTCAGGTATGAAAAAAAATAGCCCACTAGTCATGTTGCCGTATTGTTTACGCAGTTGGTATTAGCCAGAATATATTTACATGAAGTGGATGGCCTACTTCTTATTCTGCACACTTCCAACCCTCCTCTCTGCCTCCTCTCAGCTCACCTCTGTTTCTTCCTTGAAATACAATTAGAGCTTTAGTAGTTTGCAATGTTTGTTCACGTAATTACAGACCTGCAAGTAACAATTGCTGTTTGTTTGATATTACCAATTACTTTTTGTAGGTAACAATTATTGGTATAAAAAGTTGCATAATTTGCATGTTAATAATGAATGTACTTTGTTGGAGAGCGTGAGAAATGCTCTGATCGCTGAGGTTGAACTAAGTGGCGTGCACCTGTACCACTGAGTCCAACACAACATTTCAGCCGATGCACAAGACCTCTATTAAAGCAAGTGGCCTAATTTTCGCTCACTAGATTCACTCGCAGCATCAATTTCTGCCTCTAATTCTCAATCACAGCAGAGCGACTTTTATTCTTTCATCACACTAGCATTGTCTTTAGTGCTCATTAGGCAGCCCGCTCTCTTTCTCTCTGTCTCTCTCTCTCTCTCTCTCTCTCTCTCTCGCTCTCTCCTCCTTAACACCCATTCTGTTGACTACACAGTCAGGTCTACAATCAGGAATCAACACTCAGCAGAGATGGAGGTGGAAGAGATCTTTTTTGGGTTCTCTGTGGTTCATCTTTTCAAAACCAGACTTCATTAGATTCTCAAAGTATTCCCTTCAACCTGTGCTGTGTCAGACTTATCTTTGTTTATATATTTGGAAACACTTTACTTCAGAATGGCCATATTTCAGAGGGTGTGTCTGCACAATCTAACCTAGTAAGTGTTGTCATACCTTTTTGTGAGTACATTTGACTGTGTTCAAAAAATCTTGCATAAGCTAGTAAAGTGTGTCAAGGCTGCTGTAAAGGGTTGCCATGTTTTTATTTATTTATATTAATGACAGTATGTCTTTTTAAATTATTTGAATGGTGAGAAATCTATTTATTATGAGTAATATGAACAAATTTTTTTTTGGTAATTTAATGTTGAAATATTAAAAATCAATTAATCTAATGAATGACTGTTAGTGAATGAAATTGAATAATTGGGTAATAAACAAGCATAACTGGTGCTCTGGTAGCAGTTACTAAGTGGAGGTTACCCTCCCATGTATGGTGCATGTTTTGCAGTCTGACTCATTAAGCATTTATGTGTTTCCTGTATATGCAAAAACTCCATGCAGATTAATACAATTATTTTAGAGAACAATGCCGAAGTCAAGATTGCAACTGCAAACATCCAAATGGAAATAAACGTTAAACATGTCAACCTACGCAGCAATTATTACAATGTTATGACAGAGCAATAGATTAAAACAAGAAGACATGCTGTTTATTGGAAGTCATGTCTGTTCAGTCGTCCTTAATGTTTCCCTCCTCATCCCAGCAGGGAAAAAACCCTATGTAATTTCAACCAGGTCAGGGTCAACAATTCACATTTTAGCAAGGTCGTGAACTTGACCCTAAAGTAGTGACCCCAACGTTACGGAGGAATACCTGGAACATTGTTTAGCAAGCACTTACGCTCAATCTTCGCCCCTCGTCCCAGGAGCTACAGTTCACGCTCCATCCTGCACAGCTCTGAGGTGTTCAGCCGCCCGGTGATAAAAATGTTACAGCAACATCAGGGCCTGTCAGGGAAGTAGACAAGAGAGGGGCGTGTGGGGAGGCTACGGGAGGGTTTTCTAAAGAAATGAAAAGGGGGCAGTGAAAAGAAGGGGGGCAAAAAAACACAATAACCGATGAAAAGATGAGATGTGAAGAGGCGAAAATGTTACTTCTAGAGGCATTTTTCTCAAACCAATGAGAACAGAGATTTTTGCCTTTGTGGTGCAAAGGTCAGGTTTCGCCTCAGGCCAAGTCAGCTCAGACTTAGAGAAGCTACTTTCCCTTTTTTTAAACCATGGAGAGGTGTGTGTGTGTGTGTGT
This sequence comes from Etheostoma perlongum, assembly GCA_026937815.1. Taxonomy (NCBI): domain Eukaryota; kingdom Metazoa; phylum Chordata; class Actinopteri; order Perciformes; family Percidae; genus Etheostoma; species Etheostoma perlongum. Next base: position 14,083,453 of record CM049394.1, read on the forward strand.
TTGTGTGTGTGTGTGTGTGTGTGTGTGTGTGTGTGTGTGTGTGTGTGTGTGTGTGTGTGTGTAAGCCCAAACCGAGCTCCTACAAAATAGACCATGTCCATTATCATGCTGTTAATAGGGCTGTTTAACAGCCACACAGGAGTTTTTGCTCAAAGTTCCACCCAGGCCCTTGCTCTTCGTCTCCCCAGCCATTTCTTCTTCTTTTCCTTTATTTATTTTTTTATTTCCACTTGTAGGGCTAAAAGACCACTGCACCTATCATCAGTAGAAAGGAGGATGGAGAAATGTAAAAGCATGATAATTTCGAAGAAATTTGGGAAATGATGTTGAATGTTCCTATATTCCTATAGTGCTGTGCAAAAACACAACTTCACCCTAACCCCATTCAAAACTCAACCAGGAAAACATGTAGTTAAAAAAAATATTGGGATAATATATATAGGCTAACATGTATGTATTGAATTTGTATGTAATGCATAGTCTAGTTGCATCTAAGCAGCAACCAGCTGTCCATGAGAGCAGAGGTTTCCCAACCCCTGGTATGCGGACCGGTACCAGGCTACAGAACATTTTCTGGCAGGCCGCAATTAGAAAAAATGCTTAAATAATAATTAGATACCTAAATAGACTAACATATCAATCTGTCTTGTACAAAATGTGTATCTCCAAAACATTTTAATGCTGTAAAAAGGTACAAAAGCTGTCAAAATGTTGTATAAAAAAGTCATAATATCCCAAATAAGCCTAATATTTATTTCCTCCATACAACAAAAGTTGTCAATATTAAAACGGGCGGTAGTGCAAAAAGGGAGATGCAGAAAAGTAGCTGAAAACAATTGTATTTAAAGTTATTGTTCTAAACATTATGTCCAGATAAAAAACATGGACAGCCTTTTTGGACAGTTGACCAATACAGCTTCAGCCATTTAGTGCTTTTATGCAATGTGTAAAAGTATTCCGATGGTTTACTTGAGTAAAACTTATACCCTGATTTTAAAAGTACTCCAGTACAAGTAAAAGGCCTGCATATAAATATTTATATTAAAAGTACAGAATCATTAACAGCAAATTGTGTATTAAAAAGTAATAGTATCCATTCAAATAAACTCATTGTATATTGGTATTTAAGTAATATCTGCAAATGAACATGAAACTACCTAATGGAGTAAAAAAAACATGTTTTCTTCTGCAACGGAGTAGAAGTATCAAGTAGCATAAAAGAAGAGAAATACAGTATTATGTACAAAATAAATACCTCATAAAATACATTGTTGTTGTATCTCAGTAGATCTCAGTCCATCCGTGAGACTTTTAGTGACGTTAGTTTTAACAATCGTTCCTTGTTCTCTCTCTCTCTTTGACCATTAGATTTCTGCTTGTAAGCCTTTACACTGTACCTCTGTGAAAAGGGGAGAGAAAGAAGGGAACACTTTGACTAACTAATGAATAGAGTAAAAGAGGGAGAGGGAGTGATGAGTGAAAAGGGAAGGGAGAGAGAGAGAAGTCTGATTAATAATTGCAAGGCTGCTAGGTGCCGATCTTCTGGCTTCTCACTTCAGTGGGCCGGCTCGGGGATCTCGCCTTCGGCCGTGTCGGTGGGGCTCATTAGGGAACCTCGAGGGACCTGACAGAAATTGTTAGTGGGATGTGATGGCCGAATCAGACCCCCCCCACCACCACTATTCCCTTTACCCTTCCTTCCTCCCTAATGCCCTCCACCCACCCATCAAACATGCCCCTTATGTAGACAGGAAAATGGAGTAAAAGAAGGAGAAGAACGGGACCACCGTTCCTCTCAAACACCCCCTCCATCCACCAGTCTACAACAAGACCGCCTGTGCTACACCTGTAATCAAACTGTTCCCAAAAAGCAGCGGGGGGAGCGTGACTGGCTACAGGCCCCCGCTCTGATTGGAGCCGACGGAGGACGAGGCGAGGAGCACTACAGCCCCGCTCCGTAATTGATGTGTGTGCACAATTACAGGCCTCCAGACATCAGCAAAGTGTTGCACAAGCGCGCCTCAAGGATAGTTGAATTTTGAACAGCCGTTGCATAAAAATCAAGGATCACTCTTTTCCTCTGACTGCCCACCCCCATGTCCACCTTTTCCCCTTCCCACTACATCTCCCTCTTTCCTGAATTTTGATATGTGTGTGTGTGTGTGTGTGTGTGTGTGAAATGTGCCAGGCTAGTATAATGGATGGGTGAATGTGGGCTCACTTCACTGGATGTGCATACAATTTCTCCGTCTGGTGCATATTTTTAAACTTTAAGCGTATTCATTTGCACTTGTCCACTCCCATGAGCTGCACACAGTTGATCTTTTTATTTTCTGTCGACCACTGGCAGCATAATCACAACCCATGTTTGTGTAGAACTTATCTAAAACAGGATTAAGTTTGTTTCTTTGTGATCTTTTGTAACCTATTACAGTACGGCTCAAAGGGTTTGGGTCAACTTACTTTGGTTTCTTTTAAAGGGTTCTTTAATGAAATGCTAGGTTTATTGAGGTTATAAAAGGCTGCACAAATGAACTTGAACTTAGTAACCATCATGATCAACCATTTCAAAGTGCTATGGCTCGATACAACACATGAATAAGTTTCTAAAAAAATGACACATTATGAGGTTTAACTTTGTTTCATTTATTGAATTTCATTTCAGTTTATTTGTTTGCAATTTAATGACTTGTCATCTCCAACAGTGTGAGAAACTTCCACATTAATTAGTTAATATATAGAGCTCACATTATGCTTCGAAAATGATCGCAAGTCTGTGCTCATTTAACCTTGTTACTTTATATGGCTTATTTCAGAGACATATCCTCATTATTCATTTATTGTTTGATATTTTTTCATTAAAAGCTGAGTTTCAACTGATCTAAACTCGAGAGCCAAAAGACACAATAGCGGCCCAAAAGCACACAAGTACATGAGAAGTGTTTTCTTATGTGCAAGTGCAGCATCAGAGCACTTTGACCAAAGGGCCGCCCGAATAATCTCTTGCAGAAATGAAAAGATTATTAATGATTAAGTCTGAACGCATGGGTACTCCAACACTAATTTGGCCGTTCAGCAAAAGAATGGCCATTTGCTAAGTTTAAAAAAAAAAAAAGATACATGAACCCTCATTTTTCAAGGAGCTGTGTGTGTGTGGAAAACTTCAAATGGATAGAGATTGTGTCTTGTGTTAACAAATTACTATAAGTTATATTCACTTTAGCAGAATCTATTGTAAGTACAGACATATATTTGCATTTTCAGATATATTTTTTATAGTGTTGAATCCCTCAGACAATGAAAACCAAAAGTCCTGCTGTATATGTATTCTAAACAAACTGCTTTGCTAAATAAAACTAAGTATTGTACCAAAATGGAGAGACAGGTCATTCATTGCAGACAATACCTGCCTTCTGATTGACATTTTTAACACTTATTTGCAATACTTAGGGCTGCATCTGTTACATTTTTTGTGAACTTTCCACCAAAGGATAAACTGATTGTATGGCAGCCAAGAATATAATATGATTCCTGCTACTCAGTGTTGCACTGTTTGAGAATAAAGTTAAAGAGAAGGAATAAGTTGAACTCTTGCATTTTTTAATGAAAGAAATCCAGTAGGTGAACTTGTTCCTTAATCAGTTGATGACCTTATGAGTTTTTTTCCCGATCAACTGTACACTTTTAGTGAAATCTTTTAGCTGGAATGTGCATTTGCGTGGGAGTAGGGTGGGGGAACAAAACATCTTTAAGATACAAGCCCTCACATACACACATACATGTAGGCACTTGTGTACACACAGCAGGTCGACCTCTGAGTTCAGGTGGTTGCATTTTCTTTGGAAGTCAACCAAATACTTTTCAGATGCGATCGGTCAAATCAACCCGCCTGAACCAGCCAAACAAAACAAATCTGCATCTCTGCGTCCTCTGTGGAGATGCTTTCTACTAAAAGGAAGATACATAGGTTGAGAGAAGAGGAATTGGACATGCTGAATCTAGTGTCTTCACCCGTGAGTGTCAACAGGTGAAAGTGGGCGATAACACTGTTTGATGTTGCTAGACAGAATTTCTACCACCCAACTTCACTTCTTCTTCTCCTAGACCTTTCAGCAGACTTCAAAGCCCCCCCCCCTCCTCTATCTCTCTCTTCTCACTTTAATCCACTGCAGCAGAGCCCTTCAGTTCAAAGCGCTCAGGAACACCCCCTTCACACTCAAAAAAAAATAAAAAAATAACTGCAACCCAAACTTTTTCTCCAACCTCCTTCTCCCTCCCTCTTCCTCCCTCCCTCCCTCTGGCTGAGTAGCAATTACAGCTCTGCTAGCGCACTGACCAGCTCCCGCTATTAATTAATCCCACAAAGAGCGTTCATTTCCTGGCTTTCTCAGATTGACAAGAGATGAAGGGGAGAGAGGAGGGAGGGAGGGGGAAGCAGAGATGCCTGTTTCAAAGGCAATTCAGTCTGACCAAGCCAAAGAGAGGAGAGAAGGGTAAAAAAAAAAGGGGGACATGAGAAGAAAGACCTGAACTCCTAAAGAAGGTGGAGGGCGCATTTGATACAGGGACCCTACTCGAATGTGATTGAATGCTTTGTTGCAGAGGGCTCTTTGCTAATCTTTACCTGCAAAAAAAGCGCTAGAAAAATGCCTCCGCCTGAAGGGTTTGTGAGTTGAGAGGGCTTTGGGCTTGGGTGGGCAAGGCGGTTGGGAAGAGGGTTTCATGTCCTGTCTGCGTGCTCTCCCTTCCCTTTTTTTGCCCAGATAGACTTTCTTCTCCAAAAAAGAATAGAAACTCCTTCTCCTCTAACGGACAGTCAGTTGGTTGGTTGGTTGGTTGGGTGGGTGGGTGGCTGGAGGGGGATGAAACCAAGCTGGATGAAAAGAGAGAAAAAGGAGGTCAAGAGAGTGGAAGGGGCGGAGCTGGAGAGGAACGTCGCCAGGAAGAGGGGAGCAAATGACAGTGAAGGGGTTCAGACGTTTCATTCATGGCCTGCGTGCCGTTATGGTTGAATGGTGCAACAGAATCTAGAAGATTAATCGTATTGTGGACTGAGGTATTATAACATCATTCAAATCGCACCTCCAAACCCACCTGTTTAAACTGGCTTAATCACTCTGACTTATTATTTATGAAATGCACTGATTCCCTCTCCACAACCAGATTTTTTTAACTACTGTCCCATTTGTCTCTTGTTCCGTCGTGTCTTGTCTTTTCATTGCCTCTCTTGCTGTTTGCTGTCCAGAGAGGGACGTCTCCTCTCACCTTATGTTGATTCCAGGAGTCATATTCTTCCTGTGTTGTTCATATCCAACATGATCTCGAGGCAGTTTGTGAAATTGTCATGTTATTTTTAATCTATTGATTCGTGTACATGGGCACGTTTTTGTGTGTTACTGAGAACATAATGTATTCATGCTAGTCAGTACGTAATGAGAAGCATCAATTTGGGAAAAGAAGAACGGGGAAATGACACGCCACACGGCGGGAAATAAAATTGGTGATTTTTTTCTGAATATTTAAATAAAAAAATGTTATCACAAAAAAAAAAGAACGCTGAAAGGACATACCACATGCCAGGACCCGATTCCCCCGGTCTCCAGGGTGAAAGTCCTGTGTTGTTTGACCCATCCACCACCATTAAATAATACTTGCTACCGTAGTCGTGCTGTGACCACGATACATATATTTCCCATTTAAATACATTACTTTACAAATCCTCCTCGCAACACGAAAACTGGATTGTCATATCACATCAAGAATCTAAGCTCATACACTCAATAGTTTTAAACCAGGAGCGTCAGTATTTGGATCAAGTGAAACAAAAGATGTGTAGTCTCCAGATGTTACTTCAGTACCCGACAGTACTAAAGTTAATATGAAAATGGGACCAATCAGGCCTATTTTCCTAATATGACATGAGTGGCTTTAAGTTACTTTGAAAGAAAATGGCTTCAGCATCATGCCTGATACCGCATCAATAAACCCTTCACTCACCTGATGAAGCATCAATATTTCACACAATCAATTTCTTTTGATGGCTGATTGAGCCTGAAATTCATTTTGAGACATTGCAGCCAATACAGTTTCAAATATTAAAGCGTGGTCAGCTTGTCTTTGTTTGGTGCATCCATGAGCTGAACAAGAAATACCTGTTATTCCCTCTCGAATGGCATCTGAGAGAATCTGGTCTTTAGTGGATATTTAAGGCTCAGTGCCTCATGAAGGTGCACAATTCCTCTACTCCAAAGTCTGTGAATTGGGTTATATATTTGGGGTTCAATTGAATCAGCTGTAACAGCGAAGATACACCCACAATGTAGCAGACCTTCCTCACCAAAAAAACAACCAAATAGGTCGTATGTGCAAGCAGCTTATTACAACCCATATTTAACTTGTGCACACCCTATACGTCGGTAAATGTAAAGTAGAAAAACACTTATATTAACCCAAAGCAGGACTTTTCCTAAATCTAAGTATTTATTTTATTTATTAATTCAGGAAAAAGCACACTGATGAACATGTACAGCAGTACATGTAAAAATGCTAGATTGTAGCCCGAGGGCTAATTTCCATTTGCAGTCCATTAGGCAGGTTGAAGTTACAATAAAAAAGACAAAATATATACAATAGTAACACTGGGTTTATACAACACGAAGAAACAAAAAGAAAAACAGGACAGTTCATTAGTAGATGTTAACCCACAGAGACCTAAGGTCATTTTTACAGTTCATTACGTCTGGTTTTATTTTCTAAAAAAACTTGTAAAACATCAACCCTGTTGTCTAGTCAAGATATGAACATCATGTTTTTCAGGACAAACTGGATTATTAGAATATTAGGGCTGCAGTGAGGTCACTTGAATGTCAATAATGGTTGTAGGACCTTAAAGACAAATAAATAAAACGGAACATGAATCTAACAGATGTATTGCTATCACACACAGAGCAGGACAAGCTAAGCCAATCTCCTCAAACACTTCTCATAAGTCTTAGGAGTCACTGTGAAGAAATAATCATTATAACTTATATAGTTGACAAAATAAATACATAAAAAAAAAAAATTCCAGACACTTTTGCCCTCATGACATTTACTTATTTACAATAAGCAACATAATGATGTCATATTTATTGATATTACACCAAGAGCAATGCTACATTAGCATAAGCAACATAATAAACATTATAACTCATATAAAGCACAAACTATTTACATTTCTTCAAAAAAGGCCCAAATATATGCCAGATCTCCAACCAGTGGCGCCATTCTCCTCTGTAAAACGGGAGGTATCTATCTGGTCCGCGATATAATATCTTTGATCACATCAGACTAGTTTGACTTGGAGGATTACTATCTTTCCCACTCTATACTCTTTGCTTGCGCTGACACCCATATATGGGCATATAGTGCTGCTTCACTTCCGTAAACAAACGGAAGTGAAGACACACAGAAGCCACGGAGCTTGTGGCGGCGTTAATGAGCGAACACGTGATCAATTATGGACAGTTTGGATTGCTCTACGACCCCGAGGAAGGCACAGGTTCCAGGCTGGATAGAAGACCACCGGTAGAGGCTAGAAAGACCCAGAAGAGACCTCCGTGACCGCTAGCTCGTTAGCTTTTAGCTGCAACATTAGGTAAGTGTCTGTGTTTTATGGTTATTAAATGATTGAATTATAAATCGGAGATGCCGTTTTCGCTCGGATACGATTCTCTCTTTTCCTGAGGGTTAAAATGGAGGCACATTTTACAATTCATTAGTATGCTCTATGGGCTAAGTCAGAGTTCGAGGTGGTTACACGTTAGGTTAGCTAAGCCTCAGCTTCACTTGGCTCTTAATAATAGCCAAAGGGGGGCCTTCCCTTATGGTTGGGGAAGGTAAATTCCATAATGCTCTACATTATGGCTAAAGGAGGTTTTTCTAAAGGAAGCTCACCATCCTCATTGCTAACAGCTCTGGAGTCTGTCTGCAGTAGACAGAAGGAGGTCTGTTTCCCCACGTTAAACACGTGTTTATATGTTGGTCTAGATGTCGTTTTGGGAGATATTGGCAAACCTATTCTGTATTTTAGGTTTGAGAAGTGTTGACATGTACTGTACTGTATGTACGGAGTCTCTGATTGTGTCTTTGAAGCTTGCCAAAAGTGTACCTGGCTTGTTTTGCTGAATGAAATCACATGTTAGCAGTGGATCATATTTCTCTGTCCAAGAGCAAAGCACTGGCAGGTGTGAAGGGAGCAAAACTCTTTGCATATTCCCCCCGAGGGGGGAGAAAGGGGGCCATTTTCACTGACCCCAAATGTCTGCAGGTCCAATGCTGGTCCTCTTTAGGCGAGTCCAGATGTTCTTGCACATATTGGTGTCAACAGGCAAACACACAAACCAGTGATCTCAAAAAGGGTCCTTACACTGAGGGACACTGGTTGTTTTTCAATCATTCATCACCCTGGTGTCAGAAGTCATTATTTTTAGCGGCTGTTTTTATAAATGAAGGACCAGCAAAAATCCTTGAAAATTAATTGCCACATCAGATTGGATGTGATCTCCACTTCCTGTTGTATGTGTGGCCAGACCTTCGGGTGTGTTTTTCTTTCACTAGGGTTAAGACATTTCCTAATTCCTATAGCTCGCTGAGGTCTATTAGCGAATCAGACAATGACTAAGATATATTCCACACATGGTTGAGCTGCCAGTTTACCAATGGCCTAGCTGCTTTGACGCTCAGCGCTGTGTGGGTGTTTTCCCCCTTCTGCAAAATATGAGCTGGCACTCTACAAACAGAGAGCTTCATTCAGGGTAATTTGGTCCTCAGGGATGGACTTATGAGCCATTAACAAACTTCCCTCTGCTGTTGCAACGGGCCATGATTGTAAGAAAAACTAACACTTGAAAAACTTAATTTCCCCTCCTTGTTTGGTCAGCCTGATTAGCAGACTGCTAATTCTCCTCCCTGGTGCAATTAATCACATTGACACCTATACTCCAGGCTTCATTCTCACCCTCTGCCAAGCGACTTGTAACCGGTGCGCTGTACGTACGTCCGAACGTGTTATTTTTGTGATCTCATTACTAGAAAAGTCCAGAACCTTTCATTTGTGTCTTTTTGTTTTTATCTTGAAGCAATGTGAAAAAAGGGAGTTTTTGCACCTTTCTAGAATCTAATGACATATCCTGACACTGTTAATGAAGCAAAGAGTAGCACTTTAAACTCGTCTCTCCTAAACTGCGTTATGTATTTCTGCTATCAGTCGGGAAGCTTTATGAGAGCATGTAAGCATGCTCAAGGCTATCTTGCTGTATGAATACACCCATAAAACATTAGAATAAAGATTTGAGAAATTGTATTTGATAGTGTTGCCTCTCTACTTTTCGGTGGGAGCAAACACATTATGTTGTTGTATTATCATGTTATTGGGCCTTAAATGATGCGAAACTTAATAAAAAAACCTTTTAAATTATCTCATTTTACTAGCTTTCATGAAATTTGATTTCAGAAAAATATTTCAAGACCTCATGTGGACCCAAGGAAGATTAGCAACTCTTTTATGGTAACTGAAAGGCATTTATTAAAGACGTATTCATTAATATTAAATGACAACTTAAGATAACACTTAATTTAAATGTATTTTTATTGCATCTCAAGTGATGAACAAGTGCATTTTAAACAAGCATCTTTCACATATGTACTTACGTACTTATTTATTCTTACAAACTATGTACTTACTCAGACAGAGAGAGAGAGAGAGAGAGTGTGTATTGACTGGTTTTTGGACCCACTTGGACCCCCTCAATACAGTGAAACTCCACATTTTAGAGTAGCCAGCCTAAGGCACACCTGTTCAATAACCATGCTGTCTAAACAGCATCTCGATATGCCACACCTGTGAGGTAGATGGATTATCTCGGCAAAGGAGAAATGCTCACTAACACAGATTTAGACAGATTTGTGAACAATACTGAAAGCTTTAAAAATGTTTCTTTACATGGTGCGCCCTGTCTCAGCTTAGCATGCTGCTTGGCTGGTCAAGAGCAGAACAATCAGCGCCAAGCGTAACTGAATACCAGCGTGTTCCTGACTGAACTGTTCATTTCCCAAAATAAGCAATGGGTGGGAGTTGTCCCATCTCTGCAGGTGCAACACAATATCAATCAAATCTTAGTCTGCACATGGAAACACAACGGAAAACACCTGTTGGCGTGTCTCAAACTCTCTCAGCTGGCGCTGCGTGAACATGCAGACCAAACCAAAAGGTTCCTCTGCTAAATCACAGATCATGTTCCTTTAGCACTCATTAACCCATCCAATTTATTTAAAAAGTCATAACGGCTGCAAAGTTCCACTTTCTTTTCTTGCTTTTTTTTGCTAAGGACTGCTGAGTTCAACATCTACAGAACTAAATCATTTATAGCTCACCTATTATGCTAAATATCCTTAAAAATCAATTGTCCAAAAATGGTTGCTAAGGGCAATTACTTTGTCATAGCCATCATCATCGTAGTAATGATTGCCTTCTAAAAAGCAGGTAATGTTAGAGGTAATAACACTACATAATGCACAATGAGGACAAGCCTCACTGAGATGCATTTATGTCTACAGAATAAAAGTTTAGCTCCCTTTGATGTCTAAAATGGACAAGTTGAAAGTTTTCTTCCAGTTTTGTTAATCAGCCACATTTTGTTTTTTACAAAAACAAGTGGAAGAAACCGAGACGTTTTAAGGAGTTTTACAGAACTATGCACATCTGATCTGATGTATTTGCTCCCCATTTTTTTGTTGTCACCGAATTCAGAGTGAACTTTCACCATTTAAAGTATATTTATGATCCGAGAAAGTTATCCTGTCACAATTGTCACCTTTTACATCCACGGTGGCACTCGGGATGCTACCCTCAACGCTAATGTAGTCACTGTGGGAACAACTAGTTCAATGATCTCAGAATCGTTTGGTATCACAACTTTAGTTTGATTTTGGCGAGAACTTGTCCAAAAGTTTGTATTGTAAAATTATTTCTACAGACTTGTTTTGTGGCTTTTGAAATCCTCACCCAGGCTTTTTTGAAATTGATCGTGAATTGCATCCCCTTCCAGTCTTCAAAATGGCAGGCCTGCTGTTGTTTGAGAGGTCAGGGGGCCAATCTGTGCGTCAAAATGTCCTGGAAGCCCTAATGTGACGGTGCACCTGCCTTTGCATTTCGATCCTCACACCCCCAAACCTCACACCAGACATCGCCATCAAAGAGCTCGGCCCGCGCTGACTCACAGGCATCAACCGCCAGGACATCTGTGGAGTGCTGGCAGCTCGCGTGTACATGTGTGCCTGTCCTCGTGTGTGTGTGTGTGTGTGTGTGTGTGTGTGTGTGTGTGTGTGTGTGTGTGTGTGTGTGTGTGTGTGTGTGTGTTTGTTTGTGTGTGTTTGCTTGCATCCAGACAGTGTGTGAGACCTCACATTCCAGCCAACACTGACTCCTAGTCAAACTGTGTTTTGCTGGCAAGCCACTGGGATCCGGGCCGCGTGTTATAAGCCGGCCACGTCGCAAGTGGAGTCCTAGGGCTGCATCTCCGCCCGGGGAATCACTTTTACAGCATCCTGCAAAAAAAAACGTACACACACATGTACTCACTCGTAGTTTTTTTTCTGTCTTTGTCGCACTAAAAACAGGCACACACACGTAAATACTTTACACTCAGGCGCCCTTCGCTGCATGAATATTCATTTGCAACTGTGATGAGCTGTGACTTGCTTTTCCTGGCAGGGCTCTGGGACCACATGGCCGGGGTGTTAGAGCAAGAGAAAGGCCGTGTCGGAGCCTGTTACTCAGGCCTGCCTCATTCAATTGGATCCAACCACGATGGTCGGATTTCTCAATCTCAGATGGATTCCAGACGTTCCCTCAAAAGCCTACTCCTCCCCTTCCTTCACTCTTTGATTTCAAAAGAGGGACTTTGGGGCTGGTTAAGGCTGCAGGGCGAGGGGATATCTGTGTATGCGTGTGCATTGTGGACATGTGGAGAGAAGAAAATGGAAACCATGTTGGTGAAATAGGTGCACCTTGCTCTACATCTCAGCACATTTCTCAAATATGAACCAGTGCTTCTGGCCCCAAATTCAGCCCCACTTTGACGAGATGTTGTGCGGACGTCGGCACGGAAAAGCTGGCATATCCAATCATGGCAGAACAATGTCGCCTTTCCACGGCCGCCCATTGTGCACAGATCTTTGCATTGTTGCTTTCACTCCTCACTCCCTTCGCCACTCACGCCCAGCCAGCTGGCATGGAGATGGCAGCGCCGTTGACAAGGTTCACAATACCCCCTCCAGTCCACGCCACAATAGAGGGACATGGACACAGGCACCTCTATGGCACACAAGAGGCTGAGGAGAGGATACTGGGGCCTCACAGGCAGGTGGTGCTGCCAACGTCTCTGTGATGTGTTGGTAGCTTTCAGTGCTGACAAGGGGCTGGCGGAGAGGTTTCTTCTTTTAAAATCCACATTGTTCATGGGGGAACTCTAGAGGATGAGTGTTTGTGTACTGTTTTTTTTTCTTTCTCAGAGAGATGGGGAGCTTAGTCTCCTCATTTTTACTGCACACACATATAGTAGAGAGAGGTGATGACATGAAATCCACCTTCTTCCTCTCCCTGTTGGCCCCTCAGCTTATTGCATTATTGCACTGACTTGAGACCTTTGTCAAAGCTTATCAATAAGGGAAAAGTGGCAGATTCACATGTCTTGGCAAACTGGCGGGGGAAGGAGCGGAAGGTTTTTATTTTCTGAGAAGCAGAATGCAAAGGTATTTCAAGTCTCGGAGAGTCAAAGTGACAGCTGGATGCCAGTGTGCTGTTCCTCCTCAAGTCCTGATAGGGTGTTTGCGGCGGGTGTCGTATTTGTCTGGGTGCTCTTACCGGTGCCTGAGCTGCTGGTTTGTCATTTCAGAAGGAGCTTTAATGTCTGTGGGAAGCTCTGACTGAGTTGCAAACACTCGAAGAGTGTTAGACAGCTGGGTCAATAAGAGAAACTTGTTGTGGCCATTTGGTCCACCTGTCTATTATATTTCTGCTCTAAAGACTTGCAGATGATGCATCCTTTATTTTTTTTGCTATCATATTGTAAGTCAGCTTTCATATGAACTAATCTGTTTGTTTGGGTTTTTTCCCCATGCTTCTTCCTTTCTTTGCATCGGTGTTGCGTTCACACAGTGCAAGCATGGCTGTTTGATTGGTTGTTTTCTGTTATTTATTCATTTCCTTTTATAATAGCAGGTTGCAATTTAGAACCTTTTCACCCGTGGACACGCACAATGTCAAATGTTAATGTATGTGCTTGCATAAATTCGGAGCAGTTCTGTTGTCAGTCGGCGGCTGTGTGTGAATTCCATTACTGTCAGGAGGGTAAACAGAAGGCCAGTGGCAGCGCCAAGATGGTTTTGATGTTGGGATGTTCTGCTGGTTTGGTTTGGCAGCCTGGCCATGTGGCTGCGGTGACATAAAGAGATACCTGATTGGGGTAAGAGTCATCCTGAATCACAGTATTAACAGTGATTTAATTTAGTTTTAAGAGCTTGTCTCCATATGTTGTATTAGAAACATTTTTACCTGCAGCAGCATGACAATGCACAGCAATGTCCAATTTTTCATAGAAGACAAACAGGAGTTGGTAATTTGGTGTAAGTAAACACTGCTACATTTATATTTAAGCCACAAGTGATTGAAAATGATAAAAGTACACAAATTTGGCTTTAGGTGCATACAAAAATCCAAGTTTGTTCATCCATATCACATGCAACTATAATGTTGCATTGAAACGTCTGTTCTATTCCACTGCATCAATTGTTAACATATGCCCACTAGCATGGCAGTAGAGTTTTTTGAGTTTGTCTAAATCTTTAAACACAAAAGTATGCTAGAAAGCGTCTTTTTTTTTTATACAAAGACAACAAACAGGATTTGGTAATTGTTAGCATGTTAGTTGCACCTGCCAAACAATGCCTCTCTACTCTGGCCCACTTTTAATTTCCACTTCAAGTTTATTTTATTTTATAATCAGTCCATCCCTGTGGACGCCCCTTAATCTTACCCTCCTCTTTTCCCCTTCAACCCATCCTGCCCCACCCTGGAGGTTCTCCCCTTGCTGCTGTCAGTTCAGCACTTTTAAGGGAATTGGTGCTCTTTGAAATGCATATTGTGCACTGGCATGTGTACACTGCTGAGTAATTGTGGAGGGCCAAATGTTTAATTACACATGGCAGGCCAAGCAGCGGGAGGCCACACCGCAGCGGGGCTCAAAAACAACGGCCTAGCTTCTCTTCTCTCAGTCTGATGCGCCAATAACAACCAGCCCCCCCTCCAAAAAACATACTGAAAGTACAGACGGCAGGCTGAGAGGAGGTGAAGAGTAGAGAGGGAGGGGAATTTGTTTTCATGTTTATGTGTGTAAAAGCAGCCTTAACTCTTAATTTCCCCTGCAGTTGATGTCGGTAAGATATCCTCCATGAGTGGATTTACCAAGCTGCAGTTGCGTGCCAAGACTTTAAGCAACAATACAGTTCACTGAGCAATGTATACCTACGGTACAAGGTGTGCATACACTCAGCCGGACTATGTTCTTCTGCTGAATGTGCTTTAAGCTTTGCATTAGCCCTATGGTGGTCTTTGGTCTTCTCAGCAGGCCTGGGGTTTGCCATGGTTCTGCTAATGGATCAGGACTGGTCCTGGGGAGCTGGGTGGAGGAGGTGGGGCTGAGGGGAGTGCAAGGAGACTGGGGCCCAATGTCTGCGACCCCCAGGTGGCAGGAGGAAGTGCAAAGCAGCAGGGGAAGTGGGAGCACCTGTGCAGGTCAGTGGCAGCCTGTCAAGCTTAACTAATTTTGAAATTGACCTCCGACCTCCATTCCCACGGTGCACCGGGGGCTCGGGCTGAGAAAGGTCTGGTCTCCTCTTCCAGGTTGACTCCTGCTTCTAATTACCGGGTAGAACAAAGTTGTTATCTGATTAAGTCTCCTTATAAAACCATATCATTGATTGTATCCTTTGCTCGGTGTCGGTACAAATTAGCCCATTAACACAAACAGGGATGTGGCGATTTAATAAAATGAAGCTAAAGCCGATAATGGTTGCAGTTCCTTGAGTGGTTGACCTACTGTGAGGGATTACCAGGGCCGTCTCTCAGCCCTTCACTAATACAAATGCTCCACACACACACATACAGGCAGTTAACTGCTCAGATATCCCTTGTTGACCCTGAATTCTACATTAAATTTGTAAAAAAGGAAAACACTTTATATTTTATGTAGATTTTATTAGTACAAAAAAAGTCCCTATTTACTGTACGCTTCCTACCATATGGTTACAGTTGATGGGTTTACAGCTTGGTGATCTTGCATGTCAACATCAATGAGTTGGTGAAATCAGTCTAATCTGTTTGTGGGAGCTGTCTAAACTTTCTCCAACATGCAGAAGCCTTCACATACAGTACACACGTGTGTGTGTGTCTGTGCACATTAATGTCTGTAGGAGTGTGTTTCTGTCTGCTGGTGTGGTCTGTGTCTATGTGCCTACAAGCTGTAACATGCTCAAACAATCACATAACAATTAAACCGCGGCGGCCCCTCAATTTTCAGCCGCACTCGGGGTCACGGGGAAAGCCGCCCGGCAAAAGGAGCCCCGCCAGATGTCTGGATGGTACAGTTGTTTCATATTGAAAGTGGAAAGGCACTTACTCTCATACTTCTTACTAAAACCATTCTGTATATTCGCTGTCCTGCAAGTTAAATGATGCATCGGTGAGCCATAATGTTTGTATTTTTAATGCATATTCATTGTTCTTTTATTTATTTGATTGGCAGTAATATACAGCAAAGGCTGCAACTAGCAATGCACTTAACTGTCATTTATTCCAACATTTTTTATCAATTAATCATAATGTAATATCTAAATATAGTGAAGCTGTTTCTGAGTCAAAGTGAAACTTAATTCCATGCGGCAACCGGTAAATATTAGGCATTTATTGCTTTTCAATTACTTTGTTGCAAAAAGGATTGTTGTTGTTGATTTTTTTTCGTCAGTTGGCCAATTAAGGACTTTTGGTTTTGGTTTGATTTATATCATGTATTTTTCCCATTAGATGGATTTCTGTCTGGCTGTGGTGTGTACGTACTGTACTTGCCAGACACCATCTGTCAGTCAAACAGCGGTTATGGGATGTCCTTATTCTTAGATTTCCTGTTGATGAAGTTTCTATATAGCAAGCGGCCTTTACTTTGCTGCCTTGATGGCTTTCTGTTTCACGATGTGTACTCTTTTTCACTTTCAGTTTCAGTTTATTCCAGGCTACCTGCTGCAAACATATGTGACAGATAATTCACTTATATATAACATCACTTCCTGTGTTTAGAATGACTATGGGTTGCCTCACAAATCAAGTGTCATCCCCCTCCCTTTACCTTTCATTCCTCTGCAGTGGAAGGACGAGTATTCATTTAAAGTTGTGTTTTTGAGGTGGACTGACCGATGAGGCTCCTGGGGGAGGGCACCTGAAGGATGGAAAACAGTAGACAACAACATCCGACAGCAGGCTTATTTTTCATCCTAATTGTCAGAGGCCTTTGTCAGGGAGCAGGGCTGGCTGGAACGTTTGGCATTCTTGACTTTGTGCTCTCTCTCTCTCTCTCTCTCTCTCTCTCTCTCTCTCTCTCTCTCTCTCTCTCTCTCTCTGTGTATCTATCTCTCTCTCTCTCTCTCTCTCTCTCTCTCTCTCTCTCTCTCTCTCTCTCTCTCTCTCTCTGTATCAATCTTCCTCGCTGGCTCTACCCAGCACTAATAAAAATGTTCCTTGCTTGTCGTTGCCATGGCGAAGTGGTTTATTGCCAGACGTGTTGTGTGTTGACACATCCTTTTGCTGTGCAACCGGAGATGTAACCGCGATGAAGAAAAGGAGGCTGGCATTGGCAGATTGCTACTGAGAATGTGGTGAGGGAGGACAGGGGAAACGTGCTGATGACCTCTGACCTCTGGTACACGCTTGCAGATGCAGACACACAAAGTTGCACAAAGCACCAGTATTCATGCATACATAGATGCATCTACACGCTTGCACACAGATGTTGTGACTGTTGTTGTTTGTTTTTTTTCAAATGTCCGCTACTGGTCAAAAGTTTGGGGTCACTTAGAAAGTTCCATTGCACTCCATGATAGACAGAATACCAGCTCAGATCAGTTGCATTGTTGTTTTTTACCAGGGCAGCAGTTTTCAGATTGCATTATGTGCTTAGATAATTGCAAAATTGCAATGTTTTCTCCGTTAGTTTTTTAAAATGATATCAGATTAGTGAACAAAATGTGCCTTTGGAACATTGGATGAATGGTTGCTGATAATGGGCAATGTTGACATTGCATTAAAGATCAGCCACCCACTCAGATCAGCAGGTTTTCTGTCTATAATGGAGTGGGATGGAGATTTGTAAGTGACCCCAAACTTTTTCTTTTGAATTGTTATAAACCACTAGGATGCAAAGTAGGTCAAATTATCTCCACCTGGCCCAGCGACAACAATAAAGTGCTGCTTACTGGTGGCGTAACGAGCCAACACCGGGCCTTTTATGCAGGACTATCAAGGCGGGCCCCCCCTACTACGGCACATGACAGCGCAATGTCCACGAGTAGGCTGCCATGAATAGGACCGCATAGGACCATACAGACACAGCATATCAGATGACTGACAAAATCAGGAGTACGCGTACCACAACAATAACAAACGCTGGTGAATGTGCACCATAACACATGAAAACACAGACAGGGGCAGTTCCTCCAGGATTTCCCAGCCTTTTTTTAGATTGTTGCAGCCCAAAATGCCTGATTTCACGTGAGCTTTTGTAAAAAAAATTGCGATAAAAGTTGCGATTTGAAAGTGAAAAGTTTTTTTGTATAGTTCTTTAAAAATAAAAAGTAAACTTGTTTTGGGGAGAATAATAATTATTAATGTTTATTAATTACTCTGGGCTGAGATTTCCAAGAAAACTTACCAAAAAGGCTCAGGATGCTGCAAATGTCGGTACAATATGAAAATGGCTGGTGGATTTAAGACAAAAAATAATGATTTATTGAGTAAATCAAATATGAACATATGTCACAGTCAGTGGCTTGTGGGTCTTTACATTGTTAATTTTCTATCCTGGCCTGGGACACACATTTATACAGTTGGATAAAGGACTTATTGGACTTTAACTTATCATTGCACTTACAATAACGAGCGTAGTTGTCCTCAATTTAGGTCACCCTGTACGTCTCATCTGCAGTTTTTCCTGCATCCACCGTGTGTGTTTGTGTATGCGCATGTCAGTCTAGCAGCAGCCCCGCCCGCCGCAGAGAGCCCATAGGATTGAAACAGCAGCCGCTTCACCGACTTTAGAGTACATTACAGCGTACAATGATGTTAAATACTCTGTAACAATAGTAACATACAGTACCCCTTAGATAAGCAATGGGTCATCAGCCATTGCTTTTAGGAATATCTTTTATCAGTAAGCAGGTGAGAAATGATTGGACTTGTGCATCATCTGAAGGGCTTTAAAGGCCCAAAATAGCTGTTTTAACAGAATCCATTTTTGCAATGATCAAAGTTGCATTTTCTGCGTAAAAGCATAATGTTGTGACAACCTTGATTTTTGCAGTTTATGAAAACAGAAAAGATGGCGTCAAAAATAATTTACTAGCATGCTAAAGCCGAGCAGTTGTGTCTGAGTTGACATTTCGGAGGCTTTCAGCCGTCAGTGACACACACACAAACAGACACCCACACGCACCTCCTCTTATTTCCCACAACCATAACCCCTAAATCCCAGCATTCTCCCTTCATTGTTCCTTCACTGCTACTCATTACCATCATAAAGGCTGCGAGGATATGCATGGTTTCATTCACAAAATCATCTCCCAGTGTATGGGCGATGAAATCTAGGGAGGAGTAGGATGAGGGGGAAAAACTGCCCCGGGAGCAACAACTAAATGAAAACAGCAGTCCCAACCCAAAGCGTGTTCACTCAAGCAGCGACTCCCAGAACAAAGGGGCTGTTGTGTGTTTCCAACAACCCTGGTGTTGTACGGAGGGCTTGACCTTAGCTGAGCTTGACCCTAACCTGTAAGAGAAGGGGTTGTTTGTTTGGAAATGACACATTACACCTCATGTGTTGGACGACAAAGCTGCTGTCAGTCACAGCGCCGCGTAACAGCTTTGAATCTGTCTGTCACGGATTCTCATGAGCTGGGCCACATTCAGCTCCAACAAAACGTAGCAACAAGTATTTTTTTTTTTTTTGGAACACCTTGTTGTGTGTACAAGCGTTAGGCCTTTTGATTACCATAAGTTTACATGCACTTCTCTGATGATTGGGTATCACCTGTGACATAGTCTATATCCATGACCTTCCACTTTCGGGATTGTTCTGGTGACACCTGAAATTCTGCCGGATGTCCTTCTTTTCAGCCGGATGTCCGTTACCTTCCGCTTTCTTGTGTTGGCATTTTAAACTCTGGTCAATTTCTCAGGACTATGGTTGCTACTCAGATCTCTGCAGGGTAAATCCCGACAGCTAGCTAGACTATCTGTCCAATCTGAGGACTATGGTTACCTGGTCCTCAGATCTCTGCAGGGTAAATCCAGACAGCTAGCTAGACTATCTGTCCAATCTGAGGACTATGGTTACCTGGTCCTCCGATCTCTGCAGGGTAAATCCAGACAGCTAGCTAGACTATCTGTCCAATCTGAGGACTATGGTTACCTGCTCCTCAGATCTCTGCAGGGTAAATCCAGACAGCTAGCTAGACTATCTGTCCAATCTGAGGACTATGGTTACCTGGTCCTCCGATCTCTGCAGGGTAAATCCAGACAGCTAGCTAGACTATCTGTCCAATCTGAGGACTATGGTTACCTGGTCCTCAGATCTCTGCAGGGTAAATCCAGACAGCTAGCTAGACTATCTGTCCAATCTGAGGACTATGGTTACCTGGTCCTCCGATCTCTGCAGGGTAAATCCAGACAGCTAGCTAGACTATCTGTCCAATCTGAGGACTATGGTTACCTGCTCCTCAGATCTCTGCAGGGTAAATCCAGACAGCTAGCTAGACTATCTGTCCAATCTGAGGACTATGGTTACCTGGTCCTCAGATCTCTGCAGGGTAAATCCAGACAGCTAGCTAGACTATCTGTCCAATCTGAGGACTATGGTTACCTGCTCCTCAGATCTCTGCAGGGTAAATCCACACAGCTAGCTAGACTATCTGTCTAATATGAGTTTTCTGTTGCACTAAAACAACTTTTGAACGTACATGTTCCACCAAAACAACATTCTACATTCCAGAGGCTATTTTGCAGCGGCACCGTGGCTCTGTCCGGCACTTAGCGCCGCCCCAGACGAATATGATTGGTTTAACCCTCTGAGACCGAGCTCGTCGTACGCAACAAAAAACAACATCTTTGATTCATGACTTGATAATTCTATAGCTCTACTGAGTGCTGTCAGTCTGACAAACGTGATTTCCTTTGGATCACAGTGCTGTCACTTGGCTGCCTGTTCTGGCAATTTTTCCAGTCCTTGTCACATGACCAATTAATTTTTCCATGACAACGATGCAAAATTCTGATTGACCATGGAACCAGCACTGGAATTGTTTTGTTTTTTAAGTGGCAGACTGAGCCTATAGAAAATGTGTATTGAATTCAGATATGCAATTGTTTAAAATGAATGGGAGTGAAACTAATAATGAATGTGATGTTTTATTTAGCGGAGTTACATTATGTTGTTCTATACTATACAATATTTTTTCGATATTTCTAAGCATATTTTCCATGCTGTATTCTGATAAAATACTTTGAATCAACTGTCCACAGTGACTGGTCAGCTGAACTGTAAATACCTTGTTAGTGTTTTTAGCTTTTGTCCACTCTACACTAGTGAGCGAGGCTTCCCCACTTCCCTTAAAGACTACCAACATGAGGCGGCACTCAGTGCATGCTGGGCCTTCAGGGCTGCTGGGAAACATAGTAAATTGGAACAATGCTTTGCTTTCCCCGAGAGAGAAGGCAGGCACAGAGAGGATTTGAGCTTGACCTTCCCACCTTAAGAGTGGAATTAACTGCAAACAGCTAAAGCTACAGTCAACAATAGAGAACATGGGTGAAAAAGGATAAAAAATCCATCCCACTGGATATCCTGATTGTTCTGTGCAACACCTATCAAAATCCACGTTAAAGAGTTTCAACATCAAGACGTCTTATATGGAATGGCTCCTGCAAGCATTTAGACAAATGCAATTTCAGTTTATCGGGCAGGACATATTTTAGCAATCATCTCATTTTCCACTTGGTCTCCCTCTCACATTCCCAATCTATATTATTTTCACATGCCAATATGGTGATCATACAGCTCATCCACCGGAGGGGAGAGGGATTTGCATGCAGGGTCTCATGGTAAATGTTGGGACTGTGCTATCAGTGCAGGGGAATGAAAAGCACACATGGACAGACATAATGTATATGCATACATACAGAAGGACATTTGTTTCATATTGGTTCATGAACATATAACTTCCACTTACTTGCAATATGATGCACAAATATGCTAAATATAGTGTGTAGAGTGAGTACAACACATCCTCTACCGTATATATGCCTAAACATGCATTTAACACAGTATACTACAATTACAAACATGCATAAAATGTTACACATGCTGCACATATTCAGTGTGTGAAAAAAACATATCAGAAAATAAAAATAAAACTGACAATTGCAGCATAACTGCTGAGCAATTCACAATGTGTTGTTTTATTAAAAGGACGCTACACTAATTTTAAATATGAAGCTCTATTTTCTCGTCATGGGGAGCACAACTCAGCTTGTATGACGACTGTCGGGGCTCTGGAGGAGCTTTGGCAAGTCTGGGGAACACAACTGATGATGTCATGGTGATGTCATCAGGGTAACTTCACCTTGGGCTTGGATACTATACATTTTTAACAAGCCTGTGTTGCATATTAGGGGTGTTAAGTTTGAAAAATGTGTGCAGGGTCAAGTGGCAGGGAGAGTCTAATGATGGACACCATTGAGTTGCATTGTCGGAAATTTTGGATTGTAGTTTTTTTGGAACTTGCCGTGTTCGGTGACAAGTTGTAAAAACTGTAAAATTATCACATCACAAAAAATTCACATTTTCATACATGGATCCGGGTTAATGCACCAAGGTATAGCCTGCTCACATACAAATAAGAATAACCATTTCAGCTCACACATTGTCCATATCCACTAATTGCAGTTTATACCACCTACCGCTGCCCTCGCAGGTACATTCCACATTCACAGAAAATGAAAACTCTCTTGCAATAATTAATGGAGAGATGTAGATAATTGCCTCCCACTTCTCACCTACCAGCTTGTGTATGTATGTATTTATGAATGCTTGTTTAAGTATTTCACTTGTGATATGTAATATGCAGGGGGAGTACAGCAGTGAAATAGCCCTCAGATGGTGAGCTTGATAATTGTAGGGTGCTGTTTTCTCCCTCTTCTCCCCTCCCTTTTGGTTTTACCCACCTTGCAGACCTGCGTTTACCGCTGACTTCTGAATGCCTTTGTTAAACAGCCATTTACACCCATGTTCCGTGAATACATTTCCTCGGGGGTGAATTCCATAATTTTTCATGTGCCAACGTGATGGATCGTCCCGATTTTTAGATCCCAACTTTGACAAGCAGCCGAGGAGGGACCACACCACTGTGGAGTGGCCTTTGTTTTGCATTGCAGCCCATTTACTGATAGACAATAAATCTTCCCCATGCAAATTTATTCTCCCTTATAAGTGCATGATGCTTTCTGAAGGTTAACATGGATTGTGTTGAAATTTAGCATTTTAGCCACAGAATGGTGTCCCGCGCTTGTCCTCACAAGGAAGTAAGCCTTGCAGATAAACCGGCAATACAGTCGGGGATTAGTGACGATGAGTGATTTTATGTTGGTTGTTACAATTTGATGGCTCTTCTGCTGTAAATGCTTGAAATTAAACCCATTAAAGTTTTTAGTGTACACTGTCTCTACACTCTCCCGTACTTTTACAAAACCATCTAAAAATTGCCCCTTTAGGACACCTATGAGCCATAATGGTGTGTGCGTGCATGTGTGTGCGCACGTGTGTGTGTGTGTGTGTGTGTGTGTGTGTGTGCCCGTGTGTGTGTGTGTGTGCCCACGTGTGCGTGTGCGATTAAAATAAACCCACCAGCTTGAGTACCTGCAACCCGAGGCACAACAAAAGCGGGCGGGCCATTCTCCCTCTGATAAACAGACATAATTCAAATGTCAGCATTTGAATGTCATCCTCAAAGAGCCCTCTCCATCAGCGCTCCAGTCATTACAGACGATAGGGGGAGAAAAAGAGGAGGGGGACATTGTTTCATCTGGTTGAGCTTTCTACCCCTCTAATTATTAAAGCGCCTTTCTTCCTCTCCCCCCCTTTTGAAAATGCACAGAGGGAGAAAGAGATTAGAAGTATTGTTGCCTTTTGACAATTCTACACCCCCCCCTCTTTCTTCTCTCTATACAGGTTGAGTTTTAATTTGTGGCCGTTGAGGAAACCGAGCCCAGATGGCGAGGCACAACTCGTCATCCCTCTGTCTATCTTTCCTCTCTACCTTTTCTCTGCCTCAGAACCAGCACCGGATAACAAAGATATGCAGATGAGGCCGAAGCGGCGAGCTCTGGATCAGTGCCAGAGAGATCGCCTCTCACAATGGCGGGGGAACAAATTGATGTGTCCGGCAAACTGTGCCACAGTAGCAGCGGGTGACTTTGCGAGCCCCTGCCAAAGCCATCAGTCTACCGTGCCAGGCGGTGTGCCCCCGGTGGCAAAGTGAGGACATCAGCTGCTGAGCGATTGCCAGAGGCCTGTGACACAATATGTAGCATCGGTGTCAACGATGTCATTAGACAACAGAACGATGCTGCCAGCAAACTCATTAGCCCGAGTGGAAGTGACCCAACTCTTGGTATAGCCACAATACGAGCAACAAATGCACTTCTAGAGGATACTTTGGGTGCTTTGATAGTTTTCAAGTGCTGTGATTCCTCTCAGTTTGGGGGTTATTGGGGCAGGTTGATAAGATGAAGCATGCGTTATAGGACTATAGTGTGCTGTAAGTGGTATGTCTACCATTAGGTGTCAAAAGGTTCAGAAAAACATGGAAATATACTGTCTGCACTTTGAAACTTTCAACAACCAATAAGTAGGCCTATTTATGTTGGCTTTTGTTCAACTGACTTTACTGTGGCCTAAATGATGATGTCATGTTCACTGTAGTGACAAACATGATGGAAGAAATGGGGTGTTAGCTATTTTCAGTGTAAACTCACTGTAAACTCAAAAATCTGCTTAGAATTAGTATGGCATTTAGATATGGGGCATGCCTTCGCACCTGACTGGACTGAGCTCCTCGAGATACACATTACTTGAAGGTATCTTACATATAGGTATTTTACATTAGAGTGCCATGACGCTGTCATGAACATGTTGTAAACATTATAAAGCAGTCATAAACATTTATGTCATAACACTTATTTTAGTAAATGTCATTCGGTTTTGTCATGACAAGTTATGGTTAGGGTTCATGTGTCACAACAGTGTTATGTCAATCCTGCGTAGATACCCTCTATCTTTCTATCTATCTATGTATCTATTCCATGTAGTATACCTTTTTATTTGAGTGTCAGTGTCTTAGTGTCTTGACTTAAGAGGCACTTGTATTTGTATTTTTTTAAGAGGCTATTTTGTATTGGAATTGGTTCACAGGATTTCCTTGGAAATATATATTACTCCAGCTCTTCTGAGAGCCCATCCTCCGTCTAAGTATTAATCTCAACCAGATCATCCAAGCTGCGGATCATGCAGGCCTGCAGAGACACCACTTGGCCCCCGGTGGCCTCTCTGCATCTCTGCCTCCGTCTTTGATGCGTAATGAGTCTCCCTGCTTTCTTACAATCAGCACAAATCAATATACATGCAACAAACATGCCTTATCCCCTTCTGATGAATGGCTGGGGTGGGGAGAGAGTAAGAGAATGTAGAGACAGAGGGGGGGAGGAGGGGATGAGAGATAATCATATCTCCACCCTCAGTCAATAAGCATACGCCTCATTACCGATGCATGGGAGGGAAGGGGGGGAGACAGTATGCACTCACATACTGTCATTACCTTAAATTAGCAGCAGAACATGATTATCCCTAACTTAATGCCACTCTGTTCATACATGAAAACTGTCGGGTGTCATCTACACAGCAGGAGAGTAGTGGACCGCATTTGCACTGTAATTACTAGTCAGAGTATTTATTTTCGGGTAAAAATATTCACTACAGAAGTCGGAAAGATAACTCTAAAAAGGTTGTGACTGCAGCATGGTCCCTCCCACAGTGGTTTTATATTCAAACAGTGCACCATATTATTATGACTCAGGTCTAAAAATTGTTCTTTTTTTGAAGTAGGAGACAAGCTTATTTAGTGATTCAGAATATCAATCCTCATCACCCACTACTCAACAGCAAACACAATGATATGGCCTCTGCCCACATCCAGAGAATCTGCATGACATCTGTTAAGGTGGTATTCCTCAGGCTATTTAGTCTCTGGTGCTATAATCAGAGGTCATGTGTCAAACAGTGCAAGGTGAGCTGAGATCTTGCTTATTTTTTCTGTGTGAATGAAGTCTTTTTTTCCGCATCCTTTTGAGATTTTCTCTTGTCACTTGAAACATGTGAATCACATTATTATGATCATCACGTAACTCATCTGAGTCGAGCGTCTAATGAAAGTGGGTGTCACATGCTGAGCAGATTGTTAAGCCCTTTAAGGCAAATTTGTGATGTTGAGCTATATAAATAAAATTGACTTGACTTAACATTTACTATCCACTCACTCACATTTTATGAAAAGAGGAAACGTTCCAAATCTACAGAATCTCCAACAAAACTTAGATGCAATAGATTTTCCTTCCTTTCTCTTCTCTGTGCAGGCCTTGAACCACCGATCCTCCAAGATCTAGGTTTTTGGCTTTCACAGCTTCTAGGGGCCATCTCTCCTGAGGCTTTAAGGGGGCCCGCCAAGTCGTCCCACCCCAAAGGGCTACTGATCCTGAGGGTCCCCGGAGTTTGTCTCCTTCAGCCAGATTGACAGATACTAATAGCGCGGATGCCTCTCATCCCACGGAGACTTCCTATTAGGGCAGAGAGCCGAGGGGAGACCAGGAAACTAGCCAACTAGCGTGCTGACTTATTAGCGAGATTGGCTAGTCTGTTCGCCGCTCTTTGCTGCTCCGCCGATATGTAAATGTCACATCGCCCTCTCTCCTCGATTCACTCCTCCATCCATCGTCTCATCCTATATTCCGTCCCACCACCCGTTGCTCCCTCCACTTCCCTCCCTTCATCACTTCCACTGCTCCTGTGCTTCACTTATTCTCTCATCACTTTGTCTACTCCCCCCCTTCCTTTCCTCCCTCTGAAGGGCAGGTCCCCCATCCGAATTGATCTGTGGAGATTTCGGCTAACCTTCTTCCCCTTGCAAAGAGAGATGAGAGCGCAGAGATTAGAGGTGGGAAAAGGGGAGGAGGAAAGAAAGATGGATGGCTAGTCTTTACGCCGCCACTGATATAGTAATGCAGCAGAGCCAGTATGTAAACAACGTAGTGGAAAATGTTTTTTAATAAGTGGCCACGGTGTTCTTGGCTTTTTATATGTTTGGTCCCTCGCCTTGGCTGGAATATGAACTGGACTCTCATTATTATGAGAGAAGAAGATAATTTAGGTGTGCTACAGTTAATAAACAAAAAAAGAAAAGGGATGAAAGACGCTGAGGATGTCCCTGAACGGCTCTGGCTTTTGCCCCTTCTGAAACCAGTGAGGTGATAAGCGGAACCATTATCCGAGCAATCGATGACTGGGGGGACCGTGATTAATGTCACCCCAAGCTTGCATGTCCCAGGGCTAGGCCACAGGGACAACTACTGTCCCCTCTCAATACACTACAACAGTGGCTCATAACAGGCTTTATGGACATGCCAATTACTCTTCTGTTGCTTTATGGTGCACAATTTACTTTGAGCTTCCTCTTAGATATCTTTATACTGGTTCTTTAATGCTTATCTCCATCTTTAAGTCCCCCCCCACTCTACTACTAAACTACTAAAGCAGATGCCCCCCAAACCTCTTATCCTTTAAGTGTTTGTAGATGTCAGTGGGGTATCGCAAAGATTTAGACTATTTCGGAACATGGAAGAATACTTTATCACAAGCAATTATCCCATGGTATCACCATTAATTTGTCATTATACTGATGTGTAAAGAGA
The DNA here is from genome assembly GCA_026937815.1 of Etheostoma perlongum. Taxonomy (NCBI): domain Eukaryota; kingdom Metazoa; phylum Chordata; class Actinopteri; order Perciformes; family Percidae; genus Etheostoma; species Etheostoma perlongum. The sequence goes on from CM049394.1 coordinate 14,110,826, forward strand.
CTACCTTTATGTGTGTACATGTACCGTGAACCCACCTATCCATCCGTCCGTCTCTTCCCTTCCACTCAGCTATCTTCAGTGTCACTCAGCGATCAGACACCAGCTCTCTCCTCTCTTCTCCATGCAGCTATTATTTACAGGATTAAAGTGGTAGAGATCTTAGCGCTAACACTCCTCTACTGAGGAGTGGAGAAAAAAGACAGGCAAATTACCAGCTAATGGACCACCGGGCACTAATATCTAAATCCCCAATCTGTCTGTAATTGCTGCAAAATGCTCCGGCTTGTGCTTTATGGGAGACTTCTAAGCGACTACCTCTTTTTTTCCCTCTACCCTCTCTCATTCCTTTCCTTGCTTTTATTAAAGCAACAAGGAACAGTGGAAGGAGAAAAAAAGGGAAAAAACCAAGTAGTGCTCTCATTTTCCCCTTTGAGTCCTTTCACTTTCCCCAGTGGAATCCCCGAGACATCATTAATGTCTCTACTCTCTTTCATATCTCGACAGAAGAGAGAGTGAAGTGACCGTCCCGCAGCTGGCTGCCTTCCTTCGCCGTCTTCCCCTCCGCCGAGGAGCGAGTGATTAATTTCCTCGCGGGGAGAGATACAGAGAGAGGAGAGCGAGCGGCGGAGCTCTGTTTGAAAGGTGCTTTATTTGCATTAGTATTCATAATTACTTAATGACGAATAAGATATGGTTCATTGCGACTAAGTGCAGAAACAAGCTGTCGGAATCATGTATTTCAATTAGAATACTGCTAAAACATGGTCCTCCATGACCGTCCCGTATAAGGAGGACTTTATTTATTTAGCCAGGGAATTATTGTTGGGGGACGACAAGGCCCACGTTTCATCCTTCGTCATCGCTCTAGAAGACAATGTTCCAATTAAATAATGAGCGTGAAGCGCTGAAGTCCTATTAAGAATGTAATAATAATTAGAGATGAAGGCTGGCGGGTTTGAGGACAGCTCTGAAGTTAGGGTAACACTTATGTCTTACTATCCTAGTGGCTTTTTGACATTTTAAAGTATTTAACTGAGCATATTCCTCACATATTCACCTTGTAAAATACTAGCTACATAATGATGAAGTTATGGCTTAGGTATAGATATTTTCAGTATTAAGAAATGAATGAGCTGTATAAATGAAATGTATTATTACTTAATGTACTGTAGTAAAACACATTTTCTATATTAACATGCTTCCTCACCACACAGTTTGAGCACCATTTATATCATTAACCAATTAAATCTTTAACCCAGTAAGTCATCATGAACTCATGCTGTGCAGCCAAACTTTATTTAAACTTTAAAAGCTACATTTGAAATTCAAACAGACATGCCATAAGTTACCAAAAGTAGCTAAGGTGACAGGGCGTAATTTTGTCTAAAATGATGCCTAAAACATTTGCAATATATCTGTTCTTCAGATAGAGCGTTCCAGGTTTTAGTATTTTTGACTCTGAATACAGTGGTGGAATGTAACTAAGTATATCAACTCAAGTTCTGCACTGAAGTGCAAATTTGAGGTACTTGTACTTTCTTTCCATGCTACTTCCTACTTCTACTCAGCTACATTTCAGAGAGAAATATTGTACTTTTTACTCCACTACATTCATCTGGCAGCTTTAGTTACTAGTTACTTTAAAAAATAATATTTTGCACACAAAACCCATGTACTGTAGTTAATGAAAAACAATGTTTAATTATAAATTAAACTACCCAACAATATAACGGCCTACAAGTCCAGCTGAAATGATGATCCAATTAAACACTTCACAGACTTCACAGTTGATTCACAGAACTGTTTTGATCGTTTCCAGTTTCTAAAATGTGAGGAGTTCTTTTACTTTTAAAGCTTTAGTGCGTAACTGATATTAATGAACGTCCGTTACATTTAAGCCATTTCCAAATGCGTTGCTACAAAGCTAATTAAGACAATCAGCTCCACACAACTCTCTCTGTATCTCTCAGTATGACTATGTTCTGAAGATTGTGGCGTCTGGCGACTTTCCCACTCAGTGAAGATAATTCTCTCTTCTGAAGAATCCGTCATGTTTTTTCTTCTTGGCTACTAGCCGGGGGGAGGGAGAGGAGGCTGTGAGTGATCCCGGAAGGCTTGTATCACAAGGATGCGCCAACAGTGTTGTCACTGCTTAGAATTCCTCATGGGGAGACATAAACTACGCATATAGCTTTAATACTTTAAGTATATTTTCTTTATTGATACCTACACACTTCTGCTGAAGTTACGTTATTAATGCAGTATTTGTGTATGTGGTATTAGTACTTTTACTTAAGTATAGTACAATCTCGCATCTTTTCACAAACCCTACCGTTGTAGCCTTTTCAGAATGATAATACTGAGAATTTCCATTGTGAAGACAAATGAAGAAAAACTTAAAGACTTTAGTTGGGTCTGCTAAAGTATATCCCTAAACACAAAGACTTAACTTGCTGACATCTCTATGAAGACCTAATCATTGAATCTGTGTTTAACTTGAAGATGGAATGCAGCTAGTAGGCTTGCTTTTAATATAAGACCCCATTTCTGATAGTATCTTTAGGTGGATACACAAAACTTGCAATACTTCAAAAAAGAACTAGGAAAAGTCCTTCGCAACAAAGTAACTAAAAGTGCCACCTTAGCAATATCCCTTTTAATCAAGCCAAGCCACAATAGGAGACAGCAGAAAGCGAGTGTAAATAATGCATTAATAACCATCCCATCCACACTCCCGGAGGCAGCGCCGGCACGCAGGGAGTTTAAATATCTCTAAGGGATACCTTCATCTGAAAAGTGCTCAGCTCTCTGCTGAACTCAAAACTAATTGTGAGGAGTTCAATGGCAGTTCAACATTAAGTGCACTTTCCGAGGCCTCGGCAGAGAGCGGTGCATGATGGCCGATCATGTGCGCCTCGCCCTCCATGACGGCTATTTTAGAGGGTTGCAACCTTTGATTATTAGCTATTAACAATAGTTTTAAAACTTTGTTTCCCCCCCCCCTCTTGATACTGACATTGACAGAAACTGAAATACTTCTCTTTATGTAGCTATATTTACTGCAGCTTACTTTACGTGCAGACTTCAGAGAAGACACTGACCTGAGGGCAGTTTTAAAGATCATCCAAAATACAAGAATCCTCCATCCTAGGACATGTGTACAGATAATGAATAAGCACCTTGTTTTCCTTTTCTGCAATAGATATCTATCTATAATAGATATCTGGTCAAACATTACCGTAAACAAGCTCATTGGAGGGCAAAATGTGTACAGGTACAACTTTTTCATAGTTGAAACGGAGTTGGCAACCTTTACTGAGTAAATGATATGTGGATTACTGTAGGGATTTGGTTGAATATTATATATAACTCCAACAGACTCCAGTGCATGCTTTCTGTCAGTGTTGACTTTTTCTACACTAAACCAAGACCACAATCTTTCTGGAACCTTAACCAAGTGCTTTAAGTTGCCTAAACACAACATAAACCATGCTTTAGTTGATATATTACACATATTTTACAATTAAGTTTGATGTTAAATATTTGCCATTGGCAGAACTATTACCATTGTCCCAAAGTCCTGTCTCTGGCTGGTAACGTGATGATTACTTTGGGTTGTAAATAGCCAATGCATCAAGTATGGGCACATCTGCTTTGATTGACTTAAGATGAATATGCAATATTGTTAATTTTGAGGTGTGATTGATCAAAAGATAAATAACATGTCAGATATGCTCTTGATATGTAGAAACAGGCTGTTAGGGCTCTCAATGAGGTGTAAATAACATGCAAATCACCTTTCTGAAAAATATATATATATGCACCACTGTGGCTCAACTAATTCATATTTCACTGAATACTCTTCAGTATATTAGCCATACTGTGCATACCAAACACACTTTGGTGTTGAACCTAAGGGTGCTGGCCTTGCCTTTGCTCCAGGAAACCTTGATGAGAAGCCCAATCAATGTGTTGAAACCTCAACCAGTGCTACTTCTAATCCAATACTGTTTATGTCTGCTGCAGTCGATAGCCTGTAACCTTGGGAATGGGCGCGGCGCTCGCCTCCACATCACTGCTGTCATCGTGCAAAAACCTCACAAGTGCGATTTCGCCTGGTTTTCCATTTTCGCCACAGTTGACGGGGCTTTGAGAGAAAACTCTCAAACCTCTTTTTCAAAACCAATTGAGCTACGTGGAAAACGTGCTGTCGTCATGCTCAAACCGAGGCTGTTTCTCAGAGTTGGTGAAAAGTTGACATTTTAAAAGTACAAGGTTTTTACCCTACAGCGATGACATAGTATCCAGCTGTGGAAGCCTGGTGTGTGAATGAGAACATCTGGTCGGAGAGGGAGAGAGTGTGTGTTTGTGAACAGCTGGGTGTTCATGTACACAATGACACAAACTCCCTCAATCCCTGCCAAAGCTTTGGTATATGAAACCCTACAATACAAGTCCCTGCAGTGGTCCCATTCAACACGGGGTGCAGGGGCGCCTCGGCTCGCCACCAACGGGGACCCTCTGCCAGTGTTAAGCCCTTTTAATGACTGGATTTCCTCCTGATTGCCAAGTTCCCGTGTAATTGCTTGATGGTCAGTCCTGTGCTGTGCCAGAGCCAGGGGGGGGGCTTGGCAGTCGGTTTGGTGTTGGCTTGGACAAGGGTGAGCAGAAATAGCTACAGCGGAAGCTTCGTAGTCGCCGTTCGGACAGTTACAGCCCCGGGTTTTCACACTGAGGGGCCGGAATAAAACAGCGCCTTGTACTCAGAGAAAAGAGGGGATAATGGAGAGATTGTTGAAACCAATAAGGATTGTGTAACCTCAAAAGCATCCATTTTACACATGCACACTGTGTTCCTGTCTTCCTTCTCATTTTTACTCGCTATCACAGAGCTCCGTTTATCTGCTGAATCATTTTTGTTGTTCCTTTTTAATTGTCTGCGCTCATGTCTGAAAATAGAAACCGCAGGTTAGCAGAATTAGGATAACTTAATAAAACGACAGACAGAATCGACGTCCAACATCGTGGCTGCGGGTTGTCAATCCCCTTTGAGCATGTCAACTAGAACTGGGAATCGCTGTCCTTTACGCACATATCAGTGACCTTAAACCCACCACACTTAGCCGCCTTTTGTCTTAGCACACAAATAAAAGAAGGAAGGAGATGTATGGTAATGCGCTGTCCGGCTACTCTGGCACTGCCGCTGTAGCAAACAAAACACTCTCTAAAAGACCCATAGAAGGGGGAGAGGTACGGAAATACATCAATCAATTAACAATTACCCCTGCTGCTAATCAGCTGTCCCCGGCCTGCGCCGGCCGGCCCTTTTGTAATCCCGATGGCAGCATCAATTAAATTCTTAAGGTTAGTCTATTGAATTTTCCAGATAGGGAAGATGGGGGTGGGGAGGGAGTTCGTGTGGAAGGACAAACTGTAGCCCAAACCTTCACCTCCTTTTCTTCTATCCTGCCCCTCCCGGCATATACTGTATGTGGTATTCCGTAGCATCTAACCAAGGCAGACAGAACTTAACTCCAACTGGAGTAGAATTACTAGAATCATCTGGGATAACAAGTAAAAGAGGAGACAATAAGATATATAATAGGAAAGGCTAACGGTATGTGATAGAGCTGGGCAGAGGAAGCTAGTAGAGTAGAATAAAGCATAATCCAACCAGACAGAGCAGGACAATAGAACAGGAGAGGTGAAGTCTCAACTGTAAAAGCACCGTAGGCTGGAATAAAAGTGAAAAGGGTGACGGTGTTGTAAGCTGAAGGGTAAGAGGGTGTGATTAAATGAAGCGAGGTAGTGAAGTGAGACCATGTAGGAGCAGGGCCGTGCAATATGTGGGAGTATTTCTACTAGTGTGAGGTTCAGATCTTGGAAAGTGAGAAGATTTTTGAAAAGCGCAAGGATTTTGGTCTAGTTTTCACATCTTTGGATCATGTTTGTTTCATTCTATTTTACTCTTAAACCCCAGAATCTCGTTTAGTAAAGAGAAATGGACATGATATACTGTACATGAATGAGACGTTTCAAGTTGCCAGTTACTTAGAGAAACAACGTCTTGTATTGGGATAAAAGTCAGGAGTGTAGTGTACTTCTTCTAGTGGACAATTTATTTGAAACAGCGTCTGAAACTCCCTCTTCACACACTTTCAGATATACAACATTCACAATACCTCGCACTTTGTAAGAACTATTCATTTCAAGCATACCCCGGCCTTTTAATAATTGTGACTAGGGTTAGGCTGAGGGAATGTGTGTTTGTGAAACAAGGTCCTCGCAAAGATGTACAGTACAAACGTGTGCATCTCATTTGGCAAAGTCAGCACAAATACACACAAACATACATGGAGCAAACAAAAGGTGGAGGAGAATCTTTGATAATGACCCGTAGGGAAAGCAAGAATCACATCATTATGTTAAAACAATCAACATTGTTGACCATACTAATTACTCATCGCCTAATCAATACAGTTTTTAATCTTCTTCCCAGTAACACAAAGCTCTCTGGAAGATCCAAATAAGTCCTTTTCCCCTTCTTTTTCTTTTATTGCTTGCTGTTTATTGCTTGCTTCCTCAAAAAGTGTTATTAGTAATTCAAGCTAGAGGATGCATGTGAACCTGATAGGAGCAGCCTGTTGGAGGGACGAGAGCGCAGAATGCTGACAGCGCTCCAATGTCCTCGAGGGAAACTTTAACCGGCTGACCCCCCGCGGCCTTTGGCACCTCACCGAACCGCTGTCGGGTGCAATTAATTCAGATGCCGGACGTATCATCGTACGAGACGTGACCAAGGAAATGAAGAATTCTGCCACAGACTTACCGTAGATCTTCAACATTTGGAAAAGATCTATTGCCAGAGGAAGATTAAAAGGAGGAAGATGATTAAGCATTTCCACTCCCATTGATTCAAAAAACAACGCTTGGTCAGGTGCCCTTTAGCGCCATATTTAGACGCGCTTGGTCGGGACACTTGGCGTCACTTTTTGATGCTCTGGATCAGGACACTTGGCGTCACTTTTTGACGCTCTGGGTAGGCACCCTTAGTGTCACTACTTGACGCTCTCTGGACTCGCGTCCAGCCCTTTGGCATTACTTTTTGACGCTCTGTGTCGAGACGTACATTAAACTGACATGCTACACAAGACCGGGACAAAATTTTGTGGGAGTGGTTACAAAATGTTCATTTCAGTGACACATGGGACACAAACCCGGTCTCTTGGGTGAATGTCCTGTGTTGTTTGACCGATTTTAGATGCAGGGCAAAAAAATGGCTTGATATAACTGCAAATATGAAAAGGCCGCCCGTCTGCTAATACTCCGATATGTTTACTGTGCTGCAACGGTTCGACCCAGCTGGGTGGGAGTATTAGCAGAGTGCAGGCATTTCATTTTTTTAAGTTGTTTGACCCATTCACCACCACAACCAACCTCTTGACACGGGTTTTAGGTTTTAGTAGTATTTCATTCTACTCGCTAACGTTGTCACTCTTAATATTACTAATTATTAATATTGCCTGTAAAAAGTAAGAAATTAAGCTCTTTGTTTGAACTACTCTCTGAGGAAGATGTATGTAACGTGTATGAAGTAGACTTTTTATCAAATGGATGGTTTAAGTCAGCGTAACTGTCATGCTTCATCACATCATCTTCTATGTGCTTATCTTTACTTAGATATTTGACAAGCTGCCTAATGCATGTAGTGTTTCTTTAAGAAGTAATTTCTCTAAAGTTAGGTCTTTAAAAACAAAGGAACTCCAGGTCAATCTGGGTGAAGAAAAGATATGAGGGAGCTCACTGTGCAGGTTTTCAAACAAACACCCTGACTGTACTGTAGCTACTATGATGAAAGACTCTGCCAAAACAAAAGCAAAGGGGTGCGTGTTCCTTCTGCAACATCTCCCCATCCCGCACCCTCCATCAGCGCGTCTGGCATGCTCGTCAGAGCGTGAACGGGCAGATTTTCCGGTAGCACAAGCCTGAGATGGGCTCCTGCGTCTCAGTGAGCTCGTTTCGCCGGGCCTCCTGCCGAGTTCCCTACTGCCGCTGCACAGACATGAGACTCTGCAGCCCCAGGACACAGTCACCACAGGGGGATAGGGGATATAAGAGGTGGGGGTGGGGGGGATAGAAACAGAGGGAGGGAAGGAACAGAGATGGAGGCTGGGAGAAGAAAGGGATGGAGGAAAAAGATGCATGAAGGGTAGGGGCAGATAATGAGAGGTAGAGAAGATGAAAGGGCAGAGATGAGAAAGAAGGGAGCAAGGGGAGGGGCAGCAGAAAGAGGTAAACAGAAAGCAAGGAGAAGTCGACAAACAGAGCGACGGAGGGGGGGAAGAAAGAGAAGGAGAGAATGATTGCTCGCGCGGCTCATTTTTCCACACATGAGCCCATCTGTACAGCGCCCAGGGTGGGACGGCACCACTGCTCTGTCTGAAATGACTGAGCGAGCCAAAGACACCCCAGCACCACAGGAAGCCAAATGCAATCCCGTGAATCCTGGGCTCGCCTATTATTCTGCAGAAAGCCCTTTTAAAGTGCCATTTTTTCTCGCTGACGGCGTCTTGTTGATTTACTTTCTGTTCCATCATGACTTAAGTTGACCGTAATGTGTTTGAAAGAGGTTCATGGTTTAATGTCATGTCTGAGAATATTTTGGCCTTGCACACTCATGTTATATATACGTGTGTATGTGTGTGTGTGTCTTGGTTTCATCAACATAGCTGCACCACAGGGGTAAAAAAAGGAGAAATTGACTGGCAGAGAGCAAAAAATGGTGTTTGCAGTGAGCATCTTGTGGTATTGTAATATTTACTGTTAGCACCTCAGGCTACATGATACGCTCCACTGTCACCATCAAACAAGCAGCTCTCTGAAGGAGGGAGCACATCTGTTGTCACCCCTCCAACCCCTTCCTCCCTCCCTCCCTTTCTCTTTTCTATCTCTAGAGTGAGAAAAGAAATGGAGTAAGAAGAGAGTAAAGCAAAGGAAGAGAACCCTAGAGTTAGAAAATACACAACTTTCTGACCCCACACACACGCACACACACCCACCATTCCTTCTTCTGACCATGGCTTAGGATGCAGCCGATTCAAATTGATCATCCCTCTGACCAATAATTCATTGTGATGGAGCAAACATGGTGTGTGCATGGCGAGCGTAGGCCGTGCAATGGCACCTGCATACTAAACAGCCCTGCCGGCCAATGGTGCAGCGGCGAGCGCGGTCAGGTGACCCGCTGTTTATCCTCTGATAAATGGCAGGTCAAGCCGGGTGGTGCTCAGCCCCACATCCCTCAGCGCTGTGTCACCCGCACTCCCGACCACTCATCAAACCCCCTCGCTCACTTTTCCTCAAACCCCTCTCGGTCCCCTCCACCCTTTAAACCCCTTCTGTAATCACTGCCCCCCCCCCGCCCCCAGTATTTGCCCGGCATGCATCCATTACTCTCCACGCTCGCTGCACCGTCAGCACAGTCATGATTGCTGACTTCTCCTTCCACTGCCAGCCTCCACTTTGAACACAATTAACTTAGTAATTGCATTTGTTTTAGGAGTATGGGAGTGATTATCAAAGCCACCTATGATCCTCCAAGCATACACACTCGCTGCCTTGCCTGTCTGTTGATGGGCGCTTGTGCAGGCGAGACCACGGAGGAGGGTACACAGATAGGGCTGGGAGCACTTCAAAGCAAACCTCGCTTCCGTGCTCAACCTCATATACCTTATTAGAATCCCTTGATTGCCAACCCTTCTCTGTTGCTTTTGTTCATCTGTTTGTTTCTTGGGCGGCCAAGCCACCAAGGCTTTTGAAATCCAGGGGGTCATTTTCGGCACAGCTGCCACTAACAATGCAAAACACAAGGAGAGATTGAGCAGTGGAAATAGTGCACACACATACTGCCGATGCAGAAGCAGTTTTGATTTGAATTTGAAGAGGCTGATGTGAAAATGTGTGTTTAGGGTGAAGTGTTTTTCTTTTAAGTTGGTATTCTGTTGCAATCAAAGGAAGGAATGGTCTGTGTGTTGCATTGGATGGACCTTTAAGTTATAGTTAGCTTGATTTAGATGCTATAAATTGGTTCCCATTAAAAAATCTCCATCTTTTCAAGCTCTTGAAGACTTGTGTTTTGTAAAATAGGTGTTCAGTGTCTTTCTTTTCCATTTGCAAATCTAATTGTTTCAAGATTTTCCAAATAGAAATGAGCATCATTATCTTGAAAGAAGTCAGATTGCCGGATTACAATAAAAAATAAGACACAATTTGAGAAATGTATTTTAAAAACAAGACTTAGGAGGCAACTATAGAACTTCAGCTGTAATTTTTCAGAACACAAGCAAATTAGTCATATTTTCATATCGGCCACCATACCTTTTTTTAAAAAATGTATCCAGGGTCATGAACTCATGAAATCCACATGCTTTAATCATCTCCTTTTACTATTCAGCTGTGAACATCCATTCCCATTGAAATACTGCAACCCTGCATTATGAGTCCAAACACAAGCTTGTGTGATGTCCCCGCTTTATTACACTATACACAAAATACCCTATTCTGGCGGAATTTTGTGGATCCTTCTTACGACATTGACTTTGAATAAAGGACCAGTATTGCAGCCCTTTTTTTAATTGAAATGCAAACTACATCAACGGCCAGGCCGCGGAATTGGCAATACTCTCCTGGCGGCATGATAAAGGCTTTTTTGCTGTTTCTGTGGCTATCGACTTGGTCATGTGTGTAATTGCCTAAAGCATTTTCTGAAGCCTCCGATGCACCAATGTAAATATTAAAGAGAGCGCTCGGCTTAATAAAATGCTGTTCAAACAATATGGGGCCCAAGTTATCGTCGCCTGTCCGTTTTTTCACCAGGGGCCAGGGAGTCGTGAGGTTCTGCACGGGAGACGGGAGTCAGTATCAAGATGAGACCTGCTCCTTCATAAGAGTCGGCGGGGGAAAAAAGGAAATGGGAGCGAGGCGACAACCGAATAAATGGGCTGAGGTAAGAAAAAGGAAGTTAAAGAACAATTTCTCAGGCAGGTTTTTTGCACGTTTTGATTCCCTTTCTCTCGCAACCCCGTGGCGATTGAAAATAGGAGATATAATGGCCACTGAGAGCTTATACTGGGGTGCAGGGGGGGGGGGAGAGAAGGAAGGAGACAGCAGGTGGGAGGGGAGTGATGGATCAGACAGATTCTCTAATGGTATTGATCCTGGCCAAGGCCACGGTGGAGACGAAGGCCTCCCTGCACAGATCCCCTGCTGCCACCTTGGCCTTGGACCAATCCCTGACTTCTGACCTTGTGACCCCTCCAGCCTGGACTTTGCTGACCTCCCATCACCCCCCCCCACCTGATCCCCGCTGCCGCCGATGCCACCTTTTCCAAATGAGAATTGACTTTGCTGCTGCGAGCAAAGGTGGAAATGTGGGGTTAAAGTGTGTCAATAATGTTCCACAAGAAACAATTTCTCAGGCAGGTTTTTTGCAGACGGCGGGACGTTTTTGACATTTGCTCTCTGCGCAGACCCCGTAGCGTGTCCTGGGAGGCATTTGAAGGGAGTAGCGAGACCTGCTATCTGCCTTTTTAGCTATTGATCCGCCGGGTAAATTGCATGCACACAGAGTAAGCAGAGAGGGAACACTGAGAGTCAGCCGCCAGGGTAACGCGCACTCGGCTCACGATAGTCACCATCTAATGGTAATTGCTTTCGATCTCTCCCCACAGACACACGATTTACAGAGGCTCCTCTCCTCAATAGGTGACACCAAATATTTAGTGTGTAACGTACGTGTGTGTGTGTGTGTGTGTGTGTGTGTGTGTGTATGTGGGCAAGGGAGGAAAACTGTATCACAGTTTGCTCTCATGCTCAGGTAGTTGAGGAACTGTACCAGAGAGAGAGATGCCAGAGAGAAAAAGAAGAGTTCATTGACACCAGGAGGAAAAAAAACACCGGTTGTACAAACACGATGGTTGATCATCTCTAAAATGGACACTTGGCTTTCTCCTCACCCTGCACTCCATCACCGTGTCGCTGCTGAATGGTGTTTAGGGAGCGGAGGGAGGGAGCCCCCAGGTGATTACGCTGAATGGATTACAGCGGGAAACGGCTGTCCTTCTTTCAAACTGCCAGGTGGCATCTATTTTTCTCCTGGCCTCATTGTTTGGGCTCTGTGTACAGGACAGATTTAGACGGCCCAATAAAGTCCCATCTTTAGACGCGACAGTTTGATGCAGCACCTTCTGATCTCAACGTGGATACAGTAGATCAACTGCCTCGCCGTTAACTTGATGCGCAAAGACAAAAGGCAGAGCCCTGAAATGATGCTCTGTGCTCGCGCAGGCTTGGAAATCCTCCATAAGCTGTTAAAACTGAGCCGCTGGACATTTTCCAAACTAATCAATTTTGTGCGCATTCGCTTGTCCCTCAACTTTTTTTTTCTTCTTCTCTCCTAGCTCATCTCTTTCCCTTGTAACAAACAGCTGAGTTCATTAGCTGGTATTTGCATGAGTCCATTCCCTACGGAGCGAGGAGCTGTTTGTGTCCCTCATAGTCTGCTACCTGCCAATGCTAATCCTGTTTACAGTAGCACTAAAACACAACTTAGTGGGCCATCCATCCCAAACATCCTTTCCACTTGTCAATAGGCTTAACACATACACCAAATTTACGTCAGAGACGCCACACAGGACTATGTAAGCCATTTGGACCACTTTTCCTGCCATTTGCTTGCCGTTAACAAACAAATCACAGTTAAAACATTGTGTTTCCAAGTACTTTTCAGAGCTAACCCTCAGAATGTGATTTAGAGTTTAAATGCCCCTTCTACTCCTGGGGTGAAGAATGGGATCCTTCATTATAAACACATTCTGGACAGTTATCTTTCTTCCACACAAAGGATTTCTGTATTTCTTTCCTTGTTTTCTCTGCACCTTCCTCACTGTTTGAAAGTATGTGGGGCTTCTTTTGGAACTAGGTGATGTCACACATATTTCATGCACCAATCAGGATGCAGCAACATTTGAATTTGATGACAGTTAGTTGGTTCTTTGGTCACTGTCAATCATTTCTTTACTACTTTTGATTGATTTTTATCAATCATAAATATTTGATCTTTGCAAAGAAATACTTCAGATTTGAAGCCATGTCTTCCGGAGCTATGAGGTTTTTACCCAGCAACAACAAAATAATGAGCTTGACAATTAGTCAGCTGCTCGAAGAGGAAGCTTGTTATCCATCATCCTTTTTAAACGTGGATTTGAGGCAGCTTGGAGACAATGTTATTAAAAAAAAAACCTCAATACCGCATCTCATTTTAATCAGGTTGCATAATATGGATGCAGCCCTCGGTGCTGTCATTGGCTTCACAAGGACCTGATGTATCCTAAATCTTTGATTCACCCGGTGCTGGTGTTAAAATGGATTCCTGGAAGTTTTCCAATGCTTTTTTTTGTTCTCGCCCTTATTACAGCTGGAGTATTGTGTATGATAGAGGGGCCGCTGGGACTGTTTGTCACACTGATCCTCTTATGCCGCCTCTATCCCTTTGTTTAAAGCAACAATTAAAACTGTTAAGCCACCGACTGTTGTATTTTTTCCCTCTAAGAGCATTTTTTTTAATCACTTCAAAGAGTTTAAGAGCCTTGATAAAAATACCATATTTTTGAACAGCACTCATTTTTATGTGAACAAATAATGTCACTTTATATTATAAGCAGGGGGAGAGGAGTGCTGTAGGTAGAAGTGCATGACATGTTTTTGCCTTTATTCTAGCTTGATCTGGACTTTACACATTGTCCCACTCCATATACCTAAACGCTTATATAGTGTTGTTGTCAAGTTTGACGCATTTTCAAGTTCAGATATGTAAAAAGTACCATTTACTTTTTTTGTATTGGAACAAGGCTTCATAATATCGTCAGAAACGTATTCTAACACAACAAACAATTAGTAAAATTCTAAATGTTTCCACAAAAAAAGAGGAAGTAAGAAATATGGTGTTACGGGTCAAATATGACCCAGCACAGAATATTGGCTGTTGCATAAGTTGTCGGTTGCTTTGTGGATCAAATTTGGGCCCCAGCACACAACACACCAATGATAAGTTAGTTATGAGGTGAAAAACAATATTGGATGATAATTATTGTTTGTCTGTTTATTTGGGCTGAGTTCACGGGTCAATTTTGACCCACTAACAAAAAAGACGAGTGCAGCTTTTTAACACTTTTCAAGGGTTATGAGAAAATGTCTCAATTGAGTGGAATAGCCACAATTCTTACCTTTTGTTTACAAGTTTCAACTTGTTTTTTTATGACATTGTTCCAACTACCCAGTCAGCACAGTGATAACTCCCTCATAATAAAGTAATTTTCATTTTTTTGGAGTATCCTTGGCCTTGCTCCAGGTTCCTTCAGATGGTGACCAGATGTCTAGACGTATCTCTAAAGACTCCTGACGCTTCAGCATTTCATTTTTACAGGATTCTTCTCTCGACATGTGAATCTGTCATTCACACGAGGGGAGAAAAAGCATGGAATCAGTTTGAAGCGTATGTGTTTTTTTTTTTTTTTTTTCCTCCTTCGTCAAAAAACCCTTTAGACTCGAAAAATATTGATCGGCATCCATGAATCCTTTGAGTGAGAGGGTCTGGTTGTTGGCAAAACATTTAAACATGCAATTTGGTAGTATCGGCCTGTCTCATTAAGCCACTGCACAAGGCTGAATTTAAAGCAATGACAAGTAAGTGGCGAGTGTAAACAGGCAGGAGTTTGTCTGCCAGCAGAGAGAAGTGTGTTAGTAAGAGGTCTAGGGAGCAAAGAAATAGTCTTGAAATATTTATAGGGTTTGACTTGGATCCCTCCCCGAGGATCGAGCATTGAAAACTTGCAGTCTGTGGAATCGCCAAAGGCAAACTGACGCACAGGTCAAGCCTATAGGTTTTCCTTTACATGAAAACAACTCGTAAAAAGGAAAAAAGACAGAGCAAGGGGAGAGAATAATATATTCTGCACCCGGGAGCAGGATTTTAGCTTGAGAGGGTTATGGATTTTATTTTCTTTTTTTTTCTGTTTCCCAGTTTTTTGTTGTTACAGACATCTCCCCTCATTTTCCTGGGATCAAAAATCCATTTTGGATCATCCATTCAATATTAAATCTGGCAGGTACTTGTATACACAACAAACTCAATTTGCCAAGGCGATTTTGAGATATTTCATGGATGTCTCAATGACAAACAACAGAGATCCTTTCTTTCATTTTTAATACCACGGCAACAGGTCCAGCGACATCTAGTCTTTCTGATGCACTGAGGGGGAATGGACAAGTCCCTGTTTTTGGACGTTTCTTTCATCGGCATGCAGATATTATGTGAATATTGAAAATGCTATTCATATCATTTATGAAATGGGGACCTTATCACACTTTCTAAAAGACCTTCAAATCAGACCAAAACAAGTGACCACTCCACTGAACCGCCACCCATGACTCCCGCCAAACCAAAGAGAGGTCGGCTTCTCATTTCCTCATGGTTACCCAGGCAATGAGGCCAGGAAATTGGACAGTAGGAGGCATCCTCTCAGTGCACCGTATGAGATGCCTGAACTCCCTCTCAAAGGAGTCTTTTAAGAAAAGCAAGACATGTGCCTGATTACTTTGGGCCGTCTTTATTTCAGCTCCTCCCTCCAATCTGAAATATTACCATTTCTGGGGAAAGCAATTATTTTCCATTCCAGCAACATGAACTCTGTCTGCAATTGTCCGTCCAGTGCGTGGTGTAATCTCCTGAAATGAGGCGAGACTTGCGTCCTGTGGTCTCGAGTGCTCTCGTGCAATATTCCGACGGTTCAAAATGCCGTTGTGTGGATCCACAACACAACGTGCAAAGTAATTACGAGGCAACAATTACCCAGGCGAGCCCAGACGTAATCGATAGGCCATCAGACAGATGGGTCGGGGGGCCAAATGTCAGGGTTCAAAGTTCAGCTTCTCTCTAACTCCGTGTGTGTATATGTGTATGTATGCGCTGTTGTTGTTGTGTTTTTGTCCTCTGGAGGAAGAGGATGCTGACTCATAAGTAGCAGGGGGATGGACAGTGAGGTGGAGTCCAGCTGTAGCTCCATGATCTATTCTTCTTGAGGCGTTGAGTATTGATTAGAATCCAGAACATTATTATAGCCCCGAGGAGAGGCAATGCAAGCAGCTGGGATAACACTCGGGGTCCCTCCTCCAACACACCTGGGGAATGGTACAGTGAAATTGATAACATCACATGTGTAAAATATCCCGTTCAATTGATGCACCTCGCAGAGAAAAATCTATTTCCACGAGGTGACCAGTTGTGTTGTATGAAACAAGTCACAGTTTAGAATGGAGGATTGGAAACTTTTTTTTTTCCTAATACAGAAAATATAAATGAGCTATTGATACAGGGAAGTTAGTTGTTGCAGGCTTCATCACAGTACATAGTGTGGAAGCATTTGCCTTCTACATGCTAGAAATAAATATAATATAATATCTTTTAAATCAGAGATCTTCAACAGGGGGTCTGGGACCCATAGGCCAGTCCTCAGAGTTGCTGCAGGGGAGGGGAATCTTACCTTGAATCCAACATATTATTAGCAAATAGAAATCAGCTTGTGTAAACAAAATAAATAAAAAATAAAAACATAGGTAAATTTGCCACTAAGGTAGATGCACCTTCCTCCTGCATCAACAGATACAGTTAAAACATGATTTTAAAAAATCATGCCAACACTTATTTTAATAGCTTATGCGATAAAAAGGTACTTCATTTTCTACAATATATGCAGTGGGGGGGGTCCCTGCTCAGTCTCGGTTCCAATTAAGGGGTCCTTGGTTTAAAAAAATGTTGAAGACCCCTGGGCTAAATAATGTGAAACTTCCTCCACGCGAGTCTGGACCTGTGACATCGTTATTCTGATTGATGTTACTTAGCAACCAGCTGGCACACCTGGTGGGTATTAGCTGTTGATTGAGCCATCTCTCCTAACTGAAGTTGGTTTTAAAGTAAAACTAAAGGGGAAGACTGAAGAAACAAGCTTCTTTGGAATATTTTTTTTGTCACTTTTTTGGACGTTTTCAACACAGCAGAGCGTGTCCTTTTTTTGTCAAACCTGCTTACAGGTAAGATTATTTGTTCCATGTTTTGCTGTTATTCTGAGCAGTTCGGGGTGAACTATGTATGTGGCTGGTGCAGTATGTTTCTGGAGCCATCAGTGCAAAATGAGGCCTTGGAGCAGGCACGTTTTAGATGTTTTTTGTCTTAATTTCCAATCACATCCTCTTCTGACTAATTAAATCTGGTGCTAGCATTGCTGTCAAACTTTGTGCTGCCGAAGTGAGTGGGGCAGATCGTCCAGAAGAAGGGTTTTCATTGAAAAGATCCTCTACCATTTGTCTCACTAAATTGCGGATTCCAAGGAGCCTACATTTCAAACAGACATTTGGGGATATGCCCCCCCTTCATTAATTTTGGGGCGTCTTATTCTATTTTATAGCATTTGGAGGTTTTGAAATAGTATTGAGTAAAAAGTGACATATTCCAGTCTGTGATTATTCATCAAC
This sequence comes from Etheostoma perlongum, assembly GCA_026937815.1. Classification (NCBI taxonomy): domain Eukaryota; kingdom Metazoa; phylum Chordata; class Actinopteri; order Perciformes; family Percidae; genus Etheostoma; species Etheostoma perlongum. The sequence continues at coordinate 14,128,412 of CM049394.1, forward strand.
ATCCATTCCTTTTAATTTTAGTCTACATAAGTCCTTCTTTCTGCTTTTCTAACTCAAACATTAGGTATAATTTGCTATAAATGAGGTTTATTGACCATAAATTCCAAAAATAACTGTAAAACTTGTATCAGCTTTTAGAGCAGCACGCGGTAGGACCAAATGATCCAGAAGCTTCTGTTGTAAAGTGGAGGGCCTGCAATGCACATAGAGAAGTGGTACAGTCCATCATCAGCCTACTCCTGGGTAAGGCCCCCCCCTCCACTCTCATCCATGCCTCCCTCCCCTCTCTAGCAGGGATGTATCCATGAAATATGTGCAACTTCCCGTTGAAATTAGAGGGCTCTGAACCATGAAAGGCACCACAGGTACTGGCTGTACGGCATGCAGCGGCGGCCCCCACTACACGCCCGGCCTCTGCGTTGTAAAGCTCCCGACGGCAGAAAAGACACACGACCACTCGTCTGTAACATATTAAAACGAAGGGAAATAAATTACCCCAGTGCTCTGATGAATTATGAGTTGTGTCTCAGGAGCTGGAAATGCATGGAAGTATTCTTTGTTATATGGTGAGCATCACCTGAGAGATATATATTTTTGTCTCCCTCTGGACTCTGTATATCCTGGTTAATCACTATTTTGAGTTGCACAGCACGATTTCTCAACAATCATACAATTCTCTTACAAAGCTTTTTTTTTTTCCTTTATAATAATAATACATTTTTTTTACAATAGATTTATCCAGAGGCACAATGCGCATTCAGGAATGTGTACTTCTGGACTTGCAAGTCCAAGTGATTATGCAAACAAACAGTTGTTTTAGTGCCATGTGTCAAAATAAAGCAATTTGTAAAAGTTAGTTTATGAAAGGAGGCATCTCAAGAAGCCAAATATACAGAGCTCAGAAGCATCGTAGCACCCGCAACAGTCAACAGGAGAAGGGAGCAACCAGGCTGCAGCTTGAAATTAATATGAAATGAGTTTCTTTTCTCTCCTCTGTTTCAGAAGCACTAGTATTGTTTAATATTTTGGCGAATCTTACGTCTACACCTTTGCACATAGATAGATCATGTCATAGATCAAAAGCACATGTTATTTACAGACTGAAATCTAACTTTGACACTATTTATAGCAAGAGGAAATACATTTTACATTTTGAGGGTAATTTGAACGTAGAGTTCGAATACCGCTCGGCAGTAAGCTTAGTCACACATCCGTGTTTACACTTCCACAGTTAGTCTATTTTCCTGTTGGTAAATCAATATGAGCTTCTATGATAGATCCGGGCGTGTTTCCCTCTCTGCATCCTTGGTGCTCAGTAGCTTGTGGAACCATGCAAAGCAATGCTGCTATTAACTTACAACAGTAAATGTGTAGGAGGAGAAATCCAATCGCGGAGTAATGAGTATAGGCCACAGGCAAACAAAGTAAATATTTGTGGAGTTAATAAATCCAATCCATTGTCCAATTCAATTAGGAGGCAACCTTACTGCTGTCCTACCCCTCTCTATTGACCGGTACAGTGCAGCCTGGAACATCTTCATCAAGAAATTGAAGCTGATTGGGCATCAGAACACTGGGAGTGTACAGCTGCCTGGGACGATCCGTATATGGAGGGGCATCTCTGACAAGTTTGGCATCCATCCATACACCATTTAAAGGAGAACAACTTTATCTTGCCCCACGTTTAAAGAACATCACCTCCGTGCAATCTCAGAAGATTGATACTGTCAAAAGTGAAACGTTGTCGGGCCACGTGATTGATGGGCCGCTTGCAGGAAAAGTGGAGCGCTTGATGAGATATTAATCAGGCAGCGGCGGGAGGGGTGGAGCAGCAGCATTGTTGCGCGTGGATCCTAAATGCAAGATGGGATGGAGATGTTGGAGATCTGAGGTGTCTTTGGCGAGGCGGAGCTTGTATGGAGGGGAATAATGAATCGTTCCATTAGCATATTGTCACTGGTTGTCTTGTTTACTCCGAGGTGTTTGCCAAGCAGCTCTCCCCAAGGAGAAACGGGCGCTTCACAGTAACTTCTGGAGTAAACACTGATATGCTAATGCACATGCAAATACACACACATGCCCCCGCACACACATTACTGTACGCTCACAGACGGCAAACACACAGTAAACTTTGCTTTTAACAACCTGTGACGGGGTGATGGCTCACGTTCTTTGTCAATATTTATTGCAAAGAGGGAGGATGGGAGGGCTCAACATGGTAATGCAAGGCCTCATACTTCTCATCTAATACTGCTTGTTGTATAGAATCAAAGGGTACAAAAGAGCCAAGTTTACCCATAGCAAACATCCGAGCTGCACTTTCAAATGCTTATATTATCCATATTATCCACATGGGCAAAACAGTCATGTTTCTGAAGCTACTTTCATTGACGTTTCCATCACTGCTCACGGCCCGTACATGCCTGTATCATTATTTACCGTTGATTACACTGGTGTTTGCAAAAGGGGGCTTGAATGTTCAGGATCAGGCACAGCTTTGTCAGTTCATTCTGTCACATTGCCCCCCCTCCCCTCCCCGTCTGTTCCCTACCTTATTTCTTTCTCCACCATTTCTTTGTCTGTCTATATCCTTCTCCCTCCTAAACTCCCCGTTGACGCTCGCTCAGGCTCTCGTAATTGCTGGTAGTCTGCTTAACAGTCACAATGCCTTACTGTAATCAAAGAACTGACAAAAGACCCCTTTCATTTCATTTCTGTCTCTGTGTACAGTATAATAAGCTTCCATCTTGCTCACATGTTGAGAAGCCAAGGACCCCAGCGCAGTAATTTTGCATTGAATGAGATGAAGGTGATCAAAGTCCGCATAGTCTTTTTGATTCTCTCGAATAGCCAGGCCCTCCCTCTGCTATGCCTTTTGAACTTCTTAAGATTCCTTAAAAAAAAAAAAAAAAAAAATGCTATTCCTGCATTCTTCTTGTAGCTATTTCCCACTACTCTCCTGCCTGGGAAGCTGGCTCCCCTGCGTTTTTTGGAGGAAACTTTGAAGGAAAGAAAAGGACAAGCAGCTTTTGGCAGAATGAAACCCAGACTGTGTCTGTACATCTATTCAAGTGCAATGTGTACAGCAGCGGTGAGAGGGCCGGAATTATTAGTCCAGAGGGTTTTTTTGTGTGCTAAATGTTCATGTTCTGGTGCATTTAAACCCTGTAAGGAAACCGTGATGTAATAAATAAATATGAGCTTCTTCTTTTTTTGGTAAGGTCAAGGGACTTTCTTGCTTTACTTTAATGTCCTGTAGATTTAGACATTTTTTTTACTTCTACTTCATGATGAACAGGTCAATATATAAACATTAACAGATGAATGACAAGTATCTTTTTTCACTTTAAAGTCCCATGGCATGAAAATATCACTTTATAAAGGTATTTTAACATTAATATGCCTGTCTATGGTCCCCCAGTGGCTAGATATGGTGATAGGTGTAACCGAGCCCTGGGTATCCTGCTCTGCCTTTGAGAAAATGATAGCTCAGATGGGCTGATCTGGAATCTTGCCCCTTATGAGGTCATAAGGACCAAGAACCACCTTGTCCCCTCCTCTCTCTTCCTCAAAAGCAAAATGGCACATACTGAGGAAAGCTCATTGTGGGACTGGCTCTAGTGGCTGGAATTCTGCACCAAGGCTGAATTTTGAGAAAGAGAGTATTAGGGGACCACTAAGGTCTATATAAAAGAGACTTCAGATACAGTATTAGGGGACCACTAAGGTCTATATAAAAGAGACTTCTGATACAGTATTAGGGACCACTAAGGTCTATATAAAAGAGACTTCAGATACAGTATTAGGGGACCACTAAGGTCTATATAAAAGAGACTTCAGATACAGTATTAGGGGACCACTAAGGTCTATATAAAAGAGACTTCAGATACAGTATTAGGGGACCACTAAGGTCTATATAAAAGAGACTTCTGATACAGTATTAGGGACCACTAAGGTCTATATAAAAGACTGATACACTAAGGACCACTAAGGTCTATATAAAAGAGACTTCAGATACAGTATTAGGGGACCACTAAGGTCTATATAAAAGAGACTTCAGATACAGTATTAGGGGACCACTAAGGTCTATATAAAAGAGACTTCAGATACAGTATTAGGGGACCACTAAGGTCTATATAAAAGAGACTTCTGATACAGTATTAGGGACCACTAAGGTCTATATAAAAGAGACTTCTGATACAGTATTAGGGACCACTAAGGTCTATATAAAAGAGACTTCAGATACAGTATTAGGGGACCACTAAGGTCTATATAAAAGAGACTTTAGATACAGTATTAGGGACCACTAAGGTCTATATAAAAGAGACTTCAGATACAGTATTAGGGACCACTAAGGTCTATATAAAAGAGACTTCAGATACAGTATTAGGGGACCACTAAGGTCTATATAAAAGAGACTTCAGATACAGTACTAGGGACCACTAAGGTCTATATAAAAGAGACTTCAGATACAGTATTAGGGGACCACTAAGGTCTATATAAAAGAGACTTCAGATACAGTATTAGGGGACCACTAAGGTCTATATAAAAGAGACTTCAGATACAGTATTAGGGACCACTAAGGTCTATATAAAAGCATCCAAAGAGCACCTTGTCATGGGACCTTTAAAGCTATAGTGGGTAATTTCTGTCGCCCCCATGAGGAATTCTTAGTGATGACAACAACACTGTCGGCATGTCCACATGATACAAGCCTTGCCTACCTTTCCTCCACACAGTTGTTAGTAGCCAAGGAGGACACAGAGGATTAAAAAGACATGATGGACTCTTCAGCAGGACTAATTATCTTCACTCAAGTTTCTGCGCGGGAAAGTCACCGTACACCACAATCTTCTGAACATAGTCATACTGGGAAATCCAGAGAGAGTTGTGTGGAGCTGATAGTCTTAATTATCTTTGTATCAACTCATTTGGCAACGGCTTGAACGTAACGGACGTTCATTAATATCAAAGTGACGCACTTAAGCTTTAAAACAACTACATAAAACTTCATATGAAAAAGAAGTCATAGTAATTCCCCTGAGACAAAAATGTAACCCTTCTTTCTAATTCCTTTTCAATGTTCTTGAATAATCAATTTTCTTAGCAAATGTCAGGGTCATGCATCACGTGTGTTGTGTTGTCTGGGAGGCAGGCTGAAGTTGGAATACCTGCAGAGCTGCGCTCCACATTCCCACATTCAATTAGAGGCTTTCTCAGGTGATAAGGCCAGCCAGCGAGGGCAGTATCACAGGGCTCGCGGCCATCCCCTCTCCTCCTGTCCCTCCATCCGTCAGGGGCTCCAAATCCATTGTCAGAATTATGGCGAGCAGTTCAATAATTCAGATTAGAGCTCATGTTTATTAATGTCCTACATCTGTGCAAACAACGTGTCAAGCCGAGAGTTTATTGTAATTGCCTGAGCAAACAAAACCTGAAAGAAGCAATTTCCAGTTACAATGTGCTATGACAAGTAATGAGGCCATTGGCATTCCGCTCCCATCGTCGCCGCTGCTTCTTTTCATCGCCCCAGTATTGTGTGTGATAGATATTTTTATAAGGAATGAAGGTGCTGGATAATGTGGTGGCGCCACTAGAGGCAGGTTAGTGATTAAAGATAATCATCATTTCCCCCCCTCTCCTGCAAGATCTTATTAGGTTTCCCTTAGCATTACTTACTTTGACTTCCACGTGGGAACAAATGGCGGCACGGCCATCCCCACAATGACCGCAACTAGATGACATCTATTAATTTGCATTCTTGAAAGAAGGAAAAAATAATAATATTGCTTTGTGCCACCTGAGGGATGCTCACTTGCCTCACAGTTATAAAAAAAAAAAAAAGCTGTTATAATCTGCCAAAGCAGCTTTAAAGGAGAGCTCTAAATAATTGGAATTGACACAGGATATCAACCCTGAGTTTCCTATCTGTGTCTAACATATGAGCCATCTCTGGAAATGAGCTATTATTGCCTAATTGAATTTTGGCTGCCAAATGTCTAATTAAATGGCAGTTGTAGGTTTATTGAATTCGCCCTGTATTTTGTATAATGGCCGAAACCTGTGAGCAGATTACGGAAAAGTGCTGCGGATTGACACATTTTCGTCTTCCCTCTACGGCATTTTAATGTGATCACAGTCTTTGTTTTCAGTCACAGATGGTTGAGAGCAACCAGGGGCTTGTTCTGCAGTAGATAGCCATGCTGTTACACTGGAGCTGATGGACCCATGAGGACTCAGGATGCCGATTGATGTCTCTACTTAGTATTGTGCGATGTACCTAAACTCATCTCTTTTAGGTTAAATAGAGCTATACGTTGCTGAAATGTGCTGGGGAAGACATTCATCTTGTCGAGGCCTCTTGTATCTGGAGAGTCAATGAAAAATGATTTTGCTTTAATACACTCCAATTAATCTCACATAATTTCAGTTTCTAAAATACCAGGACAGATATTATTAGGCTGGATTTATGTTTGGAAAGTGTTACATAATATACATTTATTTTAGGAAGGTGATCCCACAGCTAGGGTTTAAGTTCCCCACTTTGTTTCTGTCACAAAGGGGGGGTTGTCCATGCTGTTTTAATACTACACTTTGGATGAAAACACCAAGAGGGCCCTGCTACCACGCTGTGGCACGTTTTTCAGTTTCAGAAACAGAATATCTCAGCTTGACCCATTTCCTGTTCAAAATGTTGCTATTGTTGAGTTTCAGGATTCAAATTTAAAATTCAATTTAAATTAAGGACTAAAAACTGATCATAAACTCTCTTGTGGCCAACACAGTTGGGTATGGAAACTGAAACATGCACTTTCACTCTTCCAACAGTTCCACTCTGAAAATGATTGTGCCTCTGTGTGTAGCAGTTAACTGTACGCTAAGTGTGTGTTTACAGCAAATGGGGGGGGCGCTCGCTCTGTGAAAAAATGTTTAGGTTGCAACTCTGTCTGATGGCTCGGGGATTAGAAAATCCCTTTTATGATTGATAGATTTATTTGTCACCGCTGTCTGGACACGAGCTGCTTACGCCCCACCATTAATCAGTGTAAATAACACTCTTCTCATACACATATCAGGAGTCCGTACATGGAGACATCTGACACGGGGGGACAGCAGACAAGTATATTTGTAGCAAATAGGCATGTGACCGGATGATCAGAAAAGTGGCGTGCGGATGTTGGCGAGGAGCTGACTCGCTGCTGGAGGAGTGCTGCCTTTGCTGCTGACGCTACCCAAGAGGAAATTGGTAATTTTCACTGAGGGGCGTAGGTTGTAGAGTTTTGGGACAGTAGGGTGTGATATGATTAATGTCCCCCTGTTGAGGACGGCATCTTACTTTCTGAAAATATCGATGGATTCATAATTGAGGTTATGCAAGGATTGCAGATAACAGTTTTCTGTGAAAGTTGCAGATTGCAGATAAGTTTGTCTCCAAAATTTCAATCAGCCCCGGAAATAGAACACAATCCCCCTCTTTTGTGTGTTTCATGATAGCCGGCTGATTATTCCTCTATTATTCATCATTCTTAATACATTCAGGGCAAATACATATTGTGATGATTATCACATGGTTTAACACACTGCATAACAATGGTCAAACATGTCCACCAGATGCATTTAATCTCAGCCCATTGTTGTCCAAAGAAATGATCTGATTGGGCAACTTCTCTAGGGTATCGCCTCAACCAAGGTTTACTATTATCTTTGCATAAATGCACACCTTGTCATTAGTTATTGCTTAATTAGCGAGCTGCTTAATTAAATCGGCATTAATCAAGGAGACAGAGGTGGCGCTTGGGGAACACTTTACACATGTTAGCGATACTGTACTTTATTATCCAAGGAAACATAAATCAAGCGTCCCTCACTGGAATTAACTGATAACAGTTAGTGGTGAAAAAGAGGTCTCCTGTGCTCAGGTATCACCACAGTGTAATGGAGGTTTAGAGTGGGAGGGTGGGCAACACCATTTCTCCCTGGCAATACTAAGAAAATGAATTATTGTGCTGCTGTACAGGCAAAAGGACAGAGAGGGAGAGGTGATAACGTTACAATCCAAGCTTTCTAATCTTTCCAGAGATAGTTAAAAAAAAAAAAAAACATAGTTGGTGCCATAGAGGCAGCTGTTGTGAAACATTGTGCCACACACACACACACACACACACACACACACACACACACACACACACACACACACACACACACACACACACACACACACACACACACACACACAGTTCAGATCTCCCCAAAGTTTGTCCAAATTTGTTGAAAGCAAAACCCCAAATTTGTTTGGTTTGATTTTTATGAAATCATTCCCACATATTAGCGTGCTCAAACACATTTTTAATTTGCTTCACTGATCAAAACATTTGTCATGTCTATGGGAGAGAAAGGAAAAAATAAAAAATAAAATTAAAACCAATCTGTGAAAAGACATTTGAAGCTGAAAATGGTATTTTCTCCCTGCTGCATGTGTGGAAGTGGCAGACTCTGCAGGCTGCTCTCCCCTCACTCTCTCAATCTTAATGGAAAGGGCTCCCCTGTGGAGAGGAAGAGATAGGCATGGGGAGGGGGACCGGAGGAGTCATCTCTGTGTAATTAAAGCTGTTTTAATGGGAGGTGCCAGGCAGTGGAAGGGAGACGAGCCCCAGCACAACCTGCCCCGTGCACCCCCTTGTCCCGCGAGGCGAGGTGGGTGCAAACTCTTCTTTAAGCCCGCTGCCACTAAGAGGATTTCCCCACCGGCCCTCATGGGGAAGGGTGCTGCGGTTAGAGGGAAAAGGGGATACGAATGGCAGCCCCTGCTACGGCACCATGGAAAGCCCTGATTAACTCTCTCCGCCACTCCTAACCCAGCCATGCAAATGAAAGCAGCTCGGTGCTTTTTATGAAGGTGGGGTTGTCAGTCAGGCTTGGCCGTCCCTTGATGTGCTTCCATTGTAATTCTAGGTGTGCTGGTTGTACCGTCTTAGATAGGAGCACAAGGTTGATTCATCCCCATAGGATTGTTAAAAGGTAGATCCGCTAAGTTTTCAAAGTGACTCAAAACGGGGGGAAGGAGAGGGGTGGCTAGCACTCTCTTGTCAGCTCTTTCTTGGCCCATCACAGATATTGGTTTTGAAGATTTTGCTGTCTGACTTTGTGATAATACATAATGGGGATTCTTTGACAGCATAGTCGTCCCCTGAGGACAGGAGATATGTTTGCACCCTGAAGCTATGGTGTGCACTGTCTGTGCATCATTCACAGCCATTTAAGTGCTCTATTGAGCGAGGCTTCTCCCTTTCCATTAAGTGTTTCCACAGCCATTTGTTGGCAAGATTCTTTACACTGTTAATTGCCACTGTTTAAAAGAGGTTACTTGAAATTGTGCACCTTTCAGTGTTTAATGGAACACAGATAAAATATATCAGGGCCTTTTAATAAATGAGCACACAGCAAGTGTTGCCAAAGAAATCCTGGGGGTCATGGATTCACAATTTTCATCTAGATGTTGCTTCTGTTCATACTACATGGTTCTTTGGACTTTCTCATGAACCTGTGGATGCTGCCTGAGAGCTAATTTGGAGATTTATTTAAGCAGCCTGCAAAAACAGTGAGGGTGGGAAAAAAGCATCCGTTCTAGGACAGCAGCCTACTGTAAATTAGGGCCGCAAGGTATGTTGCCGTTTTCTGGGGTCACCCACACAATTTCTCTCGTCCTTTTCTGGCTTCTGTGCCTCTCAAAGATTGTAGCTAAGCAACCTTTATAATGAGCCCCGCGTGACCTTGCCAGGGCTTTTTCCTTCTGCTCCGTCCTCTTAATCACCGCCAAATCCCTCCAAATGTGATCATCATTAGAGAAAATATGGAAGCCAAATTTCAACTGAAACATTTTCCCAAACATGCCAATAATTCTTTTGACCTGCTGGGTGTGTTGGATCTGCATTTTCAGACATTTTGAGAAAAATAGGAACCTTATCTCACATATGAGAAACGGATCATTCAATCTTCTTTATGGTGAGGAAACTCCTCCACCTTTTAGACTTTCTTCATCTACTTTCAGACACCGCTCATTAACAGTCATTTGTAAGAGTGAATTAGTTTTGAAAAGAGAAACGTGTTCTCCTCCTCACCCCTGGCAGAGCACTCTTCTTGATGTTAGAAGAGGAAAATACAGACTCAAAATGAATGGATGGCAACCCTCCCATCTCCCACATTTGTCATTTTGTGAACACACTTGACCTCATAATCAGACTGCAGGCGCAACAAGGCAGAAAACAAGTTATGTCATGTTATCAATTCATCCAACATGACAAAGTAATAACAGCAATAAATGAACATGTACTTTGGAACGGCGACGTTGCAAATTGAAATGCTGGAGTGTGAGATGTGCTTCTCGCCAAAAGAAGGAGCAATAAAGATGATGGAAAATCTAATATGAAGGAAGACAAGTGTTTACATTGCAGCTTTGTGCGTTTTACATCCTAAGTACTCTCCATGTCTTGGTTAGCATCCCCAGGGCTGCTTCCATATGAATGCAGTTCCAACTCTGCACAAGGAAAGGAGCACTGTGAATGTAGCCAATAAAACATGCTTACTTGATCTAGTGAAATGGGGCAAATGGATTCATTTGGGCTGTATTTGGTTGACTTTGCACACCCTATTGGGTGTGTGTCTTTCACATTAGGGCAGTTCAGTTGTTTTCAGTCCGAGAGTCTAAATCAATCCATCAATCACAGAAGAAAATGATTTCAAAGACAGTTCGACTCAAGCTGGAATACATCTCGATACATATTTCATGCTCCTGACCGGCCTCTGAAGTCACTCTCATTTGACATCAATTCTCTGTGCGGTGCACGAAGGCCTCTGGCTGTTCACCTGCACAGAGGACAGGCTGGTCAGTTCATTTTCCAGCAGTCCTCTTTTATTCTCAACGCCCCGGGCACACACAGTTCAGCAGCTCTGCACACCAAATGGCACATCAACTTGACAAATCCAGAAAACTGAAATATCACCATGTCCTCCGCTGTGTTTACTCACACGCTGGACAAGAGCAACAGGCCTGCCAGACCACATGGAGGAGTCACCTGGAGCCATGAAGCAGCCTGTACACCTGCTGGTCTGGGATCACATCAGGCCAGAGACCTCTTTCTCTTTCAATGTAACATATTCCATTGAAAATCATTCTCAGTAAAGGCTGCTACAAAACTACTAGCATTAGCCATAAGCAAGTGCTTCTGTCAAATTCTGCCTGCAGGTAGCCATGTTAAGTATTTTATAATTATAATAACATTGTCAGAATTATTGTGTTAATGTATTAAAGGGTAAATGCGGCATGTTGTATATGTCAAATGTTTGCTTTGAGCTGTCTCTCTATTCTTTGTAGTTCTTTGTGTTAGTGAAGAGTTCCTGGACACATACTCTCAATTTGATTGGCTGTCAATGAAAGTTTAAAAACTTTAATTATACAGCAGCTAGTATGTGGGGGGGGTTGAAGTATTATAATGATGACAACACAGATGACCAGCGATGATGACCAATAAGTGTTTGCATGTCAGTAAACACCTGCTTTCTCCCACTCATGCCACTACCAGACCTGTCCCCTCCCAACTTCCATCCCCAGCTCCAAACAGGATCTGAAGCTAAAAGTATACCCTGTCATCTTTAGCTTGTAATTGCTCGACTTACTGTTGCCCCTTCGTTCTCCCAGGCTCCAGCAATTACAGAAAATACAATGTGGTTGGCTTTTCTCGCAGGGTGTAGAATGTATATACTAATTCGGAATAAAGTGCTACAGCTGTCAGTGCATTTTCTGCTCGGTTACTTCAATAAATTGGAACTCGGAGTAGGAAAAAAAGACGTGAATATCGTATTATGTGCTTCCCACACTAGACGTAGGGAAACCTCTTGCAAACACAATTTGAACAATTCCATTTTCCTCAGATGAGAAACTGTGGCTTGTCGTTTCAGAGATAGACAAACGCTTTTGCCTCGCCTCCCTAATAATGGATTTCACTTTTCAGGAAACAATTATTACGGACTAGAAATGAAACAGCAGCGCAGTTCTGATTATGGAAATTGACAGGAACAAAACTGCTTGATTACAGTTGGCGACCTTCTTCTTTGTCTCATTGAAGTGACCCGCTTCAACTTATTACATATGTTGTTAAAAACTGAGGCTGGCTTGACCCTTACCCATGATGCTTGGAACAGCTTCCTCATTGTTTAGTATCAATGATGGCCAGGGCCAGCTGGAGGGTCAGAGTCAGCTGATTCCAGATGATTAGCCATGTTTTGCCCCTCCCCGATGGTTGCGATCTCTCTTTCCGTCTCCCTTTCTCTCTTTCTCTTCAGAGCTGCTGTCATTCACATCTGTTCCCAATGGCTTATTCAGCTCGTCTTGGAATCTAAGCCGGCCAGCCTCCGGAAGCGCCGCAACCGCAATCCAGAAACTCTGCCGGAAGCGTCTGAAATCAAGGCTCTAATGATGCCACTGCATAATGCAGGATCTGCAGGGTGATGGTGATGTGGGGAGGAGGCAAGTGGGGGAGGGAGGGGGAAGAGGGGGTACCCAGCAGCCAAATGAAAGCAGAAGGACTGACAGAGAAGTGAAGCCAGAGTCAGTGTTAGCAGTGTTGTTCTGTAACTGCATGGCGTTAACAGCTGCCCCTGCCATTAACACAATGGGAGAGAGAAAGAGAGAGCTCCTTGTTAAGGATCATTTATTAACTGAGATCATCTTTTGCGTTAGCCTTGGGGGTAATGACTAATGTCAATGGCAAATTTCACAGTTGTCTAGAGAAATGAATTAGATTTGCAATAAAAAAGATCCCTTGGCTTGTTGTACATGCTCATTTGCGGGAGTTGGTGAACTTGGAGAACTGTAAAGAGACCAAGGTTCCTGGCTTAATACCCTCGCGCTTTTCCGCTCCTCCCCCTCGCTAGACACTGACCTTTTTCTCTCATTATAAAGGGGGGAGCACAAAGGGATGTACAAGAAGCAGCATTACAATATGTGCCATAGTGCGGGTAACATGATTGCTGTACAACTCATTCAGCAATGCAAATGAGACCTATGGATTGTAGTGTAACCGCTGAAGTGAGCGTTTAGCGAAACACACACAAGCTGCGTGGGATGGGACCCGACACACTGTGTGTGTGTCTGTCTGTCTGTCTGTCTGTCTGTCAAAGATTAAGATTCAGGCGTGTTCTTTAATCCGCCCATTGAGCCGGAGCAGAGTGTGGAGACAGAATGGATTGGGTACAATGACCCCCAGTTGGTGGCGACTCACGCCATCTCCAACGCTGTTGATGGCACCACAAAACCGGCCCTCACCTACACCAAACCCCCCCCCAATTCCCCTCCCCATTCCCCACAAAAGAACCTGTCAGGACGAGACCCCCCCCAGACACAGAAACAAACCCTCCACCCTACGCTGCTGTTATTGCCCCTGGGGGTACCCCACTAAGAATAGTCAACCCCCAAAAAACAGCACTCTTTCTCCATCTCTGTGTCTCATTCCCCTTCTCCCCTCTCTTTTCTTTACAAGACAGATGACACAATGCAGTGATTCACACGGGGCTGGGCACTTGCATACTGTAGGCAACCAGGTCTTTTGGCCCATGTGTGGCTGGCTCGCAGCGTGGGGTTAATTGCAACTGAGGTTAACAAAATAGGAGACAAAAATCAGTTGAGAGAGAGAGAGAGAGAGAGAGATGATTACTTTATAGTGACACTATTTTGTAATGTTTATGTCCATCTAACCAGTGCACGTCTGATATTCACTCTCCTTTTATCTCTGTTTTGGTCTCCATCAACTTCTGAGGAACATCACCATCTCTTTAGCTGCTAAATGCTACAGTATATTCACTAGCTAGCTGCTAATTTTGTCTGTCCATAGTTTGGTACTATGCAGGTAACACCCTGCTGTTTTTTCGGTGGTCAGTAAAACTTAAACTATCAATTTAAAGACGCCAAAATTGTTCGTGGGGATGAAGTAGTAGAATAGTTGCAGCCCTACGTAATAAATCATACACATTTTTATTTATTTTACTTTATTCAACCAGGTTTGTCTCTTGAGATTGCGAGAGTTGTATACTGTAGTCATGCCATATAAACCAATTTTCTCAGATGGAACTGACTAACATGGGGATTAAAACTATGGCACAAAAAATTCTACAAAGCAGGGCAAAAGACGTGGTTTGCATGAATGGCTACACAATGCAAAGTATTTGTAACACCAACATACCCCGCTGCAATAGTAGCGTACAGTGCCACCCTCGACTGTTGGTTATCAGGGAGCATTCTAGCAGTCACTTACTGTACAGTTTCTCCACAATTGCATTTTTGAAAATTGATGTAACATTTAGCTGTTAATACCAGCTGCTGGAGGGGTCGTCTTCAGATGATTTAATTGCCCTGCAATTTTCTCCTGTCAAAAAAGCAATGTGCACCTTGGATGAAAACGAGAGAGCGCAAGTGGGAGAGTTAATTAGCGACCTCGTTAGGGACCTGGAAGTGTCTGCTTGGGTCTCTGTGTGTGTGTGTGTGTGTGTGTGTGTGTGAGTGCGAGAGAGTGAGTGGATAAAATGGCATGTACTAAAGGCCTAATCTCTGGTTGTATGTATACGTGACCAGCTCACCCTGTGTGACCTGCAGGATGTTCACACTGTGAGCCAATTGTTTGATGTGTATGTTTGTATGATGCATTGCAGGCGGTGGCAGAGGTTGCTATGGCACCTACATGGTGACATACAGCTAAATCCTTGTGTCTTTTATGATTTGACTCTCTGATATTTTAAACATAGCTAGACGCAGATGCTACTTTGGTCGTATTAACCACGGATAAACAGAAATGTAATGGATAAAAGAATTAATATGGATGGATGGATGGATGTGTGTGTGTGTGTGTGTGTGTGTGTGTGTGTGTGTGTGTGTGTGTGTGTGTGTGTTCTCTAGGAAAAGATCATGTATGGGTTAAAATAAGTCTGTGTTTGTTATGTAACTTTAGTTACATTAGTAAATTAAGTATTTTATTTATGTGACTTAAGTATGTTCTGTAAGTTGCATAAGTTTAAGTATTCCCGTGGTTGTTTAACACATCCATCCACATCTTTCCTGAGCAGACCTTGTATGAAACTTATTTGTGATATGTCAAAAATAAACGTAATCCCAGAAAAAATATGTTTCCCTTGAAACATAAATGTGAATGCTGGTTAGTTGTATGGAAAGGTATTTTTCAGGACACAGAGCTGTGTCTCACCATTCTCGAGGCTCTGTGGGAAAGTGTTTGTGACGACTGGGTCAGTGCTTGTGGCCTGGCAATGAAAATTAAATAAGAGTTCAGAGCGGCGGTTGAAGTTTTTTGGATTGGATGAAATTGAGGTGTAAGTTTGTGACTTGGCTCATGTATCACCAGTAAATTGTGTCACGTAATTCAATCCAGAAATTGGAAAAATTTAGTTTTTTGTCTTTAGGTGGGTAGGTTATGTTGTGCAAAATCGAGTTCTAACTGAAGCAAATGCTCTTAAATATCCTTGTGGTTATACTTTCTAATTCTTCTAACAGACAATATAAGCTGGCAAGTATACAGACATTGCTACTTGCATTAAACCTCCATGTATAGATACGGTGAGAAAAAGCAATTTCAATCAACTGCAGAAGTACACACAGTCTGTGGATGCATGTACGGTGAAGGAGAAAACTGTACTACTGTTTGGTTTATCAATGATGCTGAGCGGCCTGTAGCTTTAGTTCAATTTCTTCAATTCCTAAAGAAAACATTGAAGCTGAGTTTACATCATCATAGTGAACCTCTTAAAGATCAGTGGAACTTCTTTCCGGGTTATGTCAGGAAACTCCCTTCTTATCTGTCAAGATGAGATCACAGTGGACATGTTCTCTCAGACTGATTTGCTGAGACATGTCTCGCTTTCAGTAATCATTGAATTACACTTGAGATTTAGCGGCATGCAAAAATGTCACCATCATATCCAAGGGCATGTCGGAGAGTGGAAGAATGGGCTGCGTGTGGCGCTTTGGCTGAGTGAACTCTGTTGGTTTGGAGAGCAACGCAGTAATTTGTTAAGACTGGGCCCCTGAATTATTAAAGGCATATGAGTGTAAATTATTCACTGATCACCAAACAGCATGACTGTGTGTGTGTGTGTGTGTGTGTGTGTGTGTGTGTGTGTGTCTAGTCTATATCATCTAATGTCAGTCTGTGACATTAGATGATATAGGTGGGCGGGTGGGGTTATGAGGGGTAGCAGGGTGTGGGGGTTTAACGTGTGTGTGGTTAACATGTGTGTATGTAGGGGAGTTAACGCGTGTGGGTGGGGTTAACGTGTGTGTGTGTGTGTGTGTGGGGGGGGGGGGGTACTTTATTACACTTATTACACTATGAATTCCCATATGACTACAGGCTAGGGTAAGCAAGAGGGGAACACACAGTATTTCAGCCTTTGCACTTTGTGGAAATATCTGAATGAAAGTGCTTCAGGATAACCTTTTTTTTTATTTTTATTCCCAGGAATTTAGCCTTGCACTGCCTACTTTCCCCCCCTCCTTTTTAAAAAAAAAAAAGTGTCTTCTCAATGGCAAAGCGAATATGGTGACAAATTGCCATAAACGTGTGGAAAGCATGCAAATGCAGTGAGGAGACAAATGTCCAACCTTGTGTTTAGTCGGAAGCTAAGGTCATCCACCCTCCCATCTATCACTGTTCTAATCAGCTCCACGCAGCCCCAATGCAAAGCTCAGTACCTGCTGCATAGATAACACAGAGAGAGGGAGAGGTGGAGAGAGAGATACAAAAAACTGAAGTAAACATTCATATTGCTCTGGAGCAGCTTGTGTTTTGTCCGGGGTTTTGCTCAGTTAATTTTTCTGGCTGTTTTTTGGTGTGTTTCCTCTTTTTTGCTGGTTGGGTGTAGACAGAGGGGTTTGACCTGGGATCGAGATGAGTTGTATGTAGTTCCTGTAAACTGTTTGAGGTGAGGCGGAGAGGTATGTCCACATGTCTGGCTCGGTTGCAATTGCAGTTGCACTTGTCTTTTCAGACTGCAACACCCAGGTGCATAATTGAAAAGAGACTGTCTCCTATTTTGATTTGACTTTTTATTGCTCCCATTTGTTCTTTCTTCAGTTCATTTTCACTAAAATTAAAACCCAAACTGCCTGCTATTTGATATCTCACCCTTCCTTTCATTCAGTCTTTGTGCTCCTGATGTTTCGTTTGCCCCTGTCAAGCGATCCAGAGATAGTTGAATTAGAGCCCTGCCCGGCGCAATTAAAATCGTATTATTGCTCGAGTGTGACCCGGCCTAATTTAATTGCTGTACATGCTCAAAAATGATTAATAGATAGAGTTTGTAAATAGCCTGGGCAATGATGATAACGCCAAAGATATGGTTAGTTGAGTGCATTATTTCTTGCTAAATAAACATTTTGAAAACACATTTGGCTCGGCACATTGGATTCCTGAAATGTTAGCAGCAGAGGGAGGACGTTTACCCAAACTAGGGAAAAGAAGAGTTATGTCTCATGCATATAGCCAATTGATCATTCAGCTTATTTTAGCTGGGTGACACTATGGTGGATATTTGGGATTAGACATTTTGTCCCGCAGACAGAATGCAAGTGTTGCCAAGAAAACGTGAAAACGGTTTGAGGTGGTGTGTGTCTGTACCTACATGTATGCGTGGACTGGTGTGTGCTTACATGAATGTTCTCAAAAGGATAGAAATATAGGACTTAAAAATGTTACAGAATATTTTTACTCAATAGAAATTTCCTCCCAAGTATTGTGGTTCAAATCTAAGCATGCGTTTTTTGTCCATGTGTGTATTGTATGGCTTTGTGTATCCCGTTGTCCAGCGGTGCAAGGTAAATGGGCGTGTGCTCATTAATCTCAGAGTATGTGATGGAGCAGAGTGGTCGGCCAAGCTGCTGAATGTCTAAGCAGGACGCTGTGCGTGTGATTTATCGGGAGGAGCGTGCTTTAGGGCCCATTCGTAGCCATTAGCCTGAACAGCTAAGAACGCTGTCCCCTCCTGCTACAGCCACAGGGACGGAGGGCGGGGCCTGTAATGTACAGCTTGGTACATTTTGTCCAGGATGTATTAAGAGGACAAATGACTGATTGTTGATGAAGTAGTGAGATTTAATGTACGTGAGACGATTGTGTGGTCTTTCTGGACTGCACTTCCCAGGCATCATCTGTCAGTCAATCAGCATCCATACTTATGTCTCTTTCTGTTGGATTTTCTGTTGGTGCGGTTTGCACTTCTGTAACTGGCACACTTTTGTACACGCCCAATATTCAGAAATGCAGAGTGGCTTCTTCCTCGTGCAGATACTCCACGCACACCCATGTAGCAGTTGTTAAACTGGCTCAAGGTTGAACATGAGCCCAGATTAAATGGGGCTCAGGATTAGAAGAGACCAGGGTCATAAATGTGATCCAAAAAGAGCTATTTCATTTGGGGTATGTTAGGCTCAAACCAGAGAGACGGTTGTTAGGGAGCAGCCATTATTTACACCAAAACTGCACCAAGCTCAGATATTAAGTATTTAATGCACATTTGCAAACAAGCATTGAATTAGCCTTGGCAGAAGTTCACTTTCTGAATATTTAGATTAGTGTGTGTGTGTGTGTGTGTGTGTGTGTGTGTAGTCTATATCATCCAATGTCAGTCCGTGTCACTGGCTGTGTGAATAAGCGGGGGGGTCACTCTATTTTGGCTGAGGTAATCCATCTATTGTGTTGAACTTCTTCATCTGTATCAATTCATTGAAAACACACCGGCCCTGTGGAGTGAAACTGAGCCTGCCCAGTCCTTTCTTGACAGGGCAACGAGAGAGAGAGAGAGAGACAAAGTATCACGGGATGAGTGTGGGGGCTGGTTCTGGGGGTTTGGGTGGGGGTCCATAAGGGGAAACTTTGGAGGGGGGGGGAAGGGGGTAGCGGACCATGGGAAAAACACAATCCCTGGCCCCTCTATAGCACTTGTTCCACCCCACTTCACCCGCACACCCACCCTGTGTGTGCCACTTGTCACTGACCCTTGCAACCCCCTTCTCATTCTCCCCAAGCCTTTGAGCCGGTCCCTCTCCCTGGGCTGCAGATGTACGTCAGCCTCCCCCATCCCCAACCCACCTCCACCACCACGCCCGCTCCTCCTCCTCCTCCTGAGACCTGTGGACCTCCACACTCTAAGGCCCCTACCTTTACCTTACATGCCCAGGGATGGTGAAGCGTGGTGGGGCAGAGGCTGTGCCCAGACCCCTGCATCGTATCCTAGCGAAGAATGGACCAAAAGAATAAAGAATAACAGAGAGGAACCCTTTTCTTTGTGTTTGCACAAAGAGGAAGCAGGCCGGGGCACACAATAGAAAAAAATTGTCTGTGAGTGTCTGCGGTTATTGTGCGCATACACATGTTCAAGCTGTGTGTATACTGTGTATATGTCTGGTCTCTGGGCCGTGGCAGAGGGGGAGGATTATTGCTGCAACACGCGCCCTCGGTGACAGTACAGTAATTGGTGTAAGGCATCCGTTCCCTTTGCCACTAGTGACAATGTAAGCTTTCATTAAAACATGCGGCAGAAATACTTATGAAATGAATCATTACCACGGACCATTAGCGCGTCTACTTTCAATAATTGAATTTGTCAGCAGTATCCTTTTCAACCACGAAAGCCTCCATCACATTCTGATGATGAAGGCGATCACTAACAACAGTTACAGAAATATCTGTATCCCTTAATTATTCTCCTCCTTCTTCTTCAGCCTGTCAATCACTGTAGTTGATGAACCTGAGTCAGATGATTAAGAATCAGCACTGACATTACAAGATTGATTTAATCTGTGACGAGGTGTTATCAATATCATTGATTAATTGTTAGCACGTGCCATTTGCTGCATGCTTAAATCTGGAGTAATTACAGTAGAATGAGTGGCTGTGTTTATAGCCTGGGTGGCCCTGTGGCAGTGTCGGAGCCACGCTTTCAACATTCTGATATGCAAGCTGTTAAGTAGCATTTGATGCTCCTTTGCCATGTAAAATGTAAAAATAATGGTAATTGCAACAGCACCGAGGGATTTCTCCATTTCCCAAACTCATGACACAGCAATTGGCAAAATGCAAATCTGCATTACAGCATCGCCCCGGCTCTTTTCTTTATGTTAAGCTCGTCTAGAGCTGTAATGCTAAAGCAAGCCCGTGAGAGAGATTTTAGAGGGAGGAGGAAGCAGAGAGGCAGCCAGCAGGGGGAGGTAAGACAAAAGGAAAAGTAAAAGGAGAGCAAGAGAGGGAGAGGGGAAGTGGGAGAGGACATGGGAGGGTAAACAGAGGAAGGATGGGAACGGAGGAGAGGACGAGGGGAGGTTGAAGGAAGGAGGTAGGCTCTCTGCTGGGGGCTCGGATCGATCCCATTGGTTTTTTGGTCGTACATCAAGCGCACCCCCAGCTGAGTGGCCGCCTGGCCGGACCTCCCCCGTTTGGTGGCCCGGGGAGAGGATGGCAGCGTTGCGGCGGTGCTCTGGCCTTTCCTGTGTCCAGCTGTGTGCTCTGTAGGGGCCGCAGTACAGTATTGTGGAGATGACTGGCAGAGAAAAAGCACCTTACTGTACTTTTACCCCATGGAGGAAGGAGGAAGGAGGGAGACTGAGGGGGAGAGATGGGAAAATAATCACGTGTTTACTTTTCATAATCGCCATTAAACAAGATTAGTGCTTACTAACATTACTCAAAATGCTTTGTTCAATTTCAAGGGAATACACTTTTCAACAACATTCAATCTGCTAAATTGACATAATTTTTCTTATAACTTGGGGACGGCTGATTGACTTCAACAATATCACATAGTGAGTTCATGAGTGTCATATTTTGCATACACTATGTCTCAGTTTGTTTAAGTGAGCGTTCAACAGCCAGAAATGAGCAAGACGTGTTTGCTCTCCCTCCAAATCTGTAATACCAGACTGAATGTGCTTAGACCCACAGAGAATCAATTGGAACAGAGAGAGGAGGCTGTCAGAGCCCCCTAGGGTTGGTTTATTTTTTTTATTTTTTTTTTCATGGTATATTGGTGTATTTTCTCTTTCCCAAATAGGAGTTCTGTGTGATTTAGTGATGCATAAATGTCAAAAATATATAGTTCTAAGCACATAGACAGCATTTAGGGACAAAGCTCTCCTAAGTCGAGCAGCATTCACCTCCTGGCGGTGTGTTGGCTGTTTTAAATAATATATCACTTAGTTCATTTTCATCTTTTCAGAGCCTGAAAGAAAAGAGTTTAAGTTCACAGTCTATTTTCAGGGTGTCAAACCAGGAAGGGCTGTGAAGTTTTTCCCTTTGCAAGCGTCTCAGTCAACTGCTGACAAGCTGCTCGGCTGCAGTTTTGACTAAAACAACAGGAGAAAAGACAGAGACAGGTGTGCAGTCATGTGCCTATTGTGGTATAATCCTACTTTTACTCTACCTGTACTGCAGCTACTGTATCATACCACATACAGGAGTATATGCTGTTCAAAAGAGCGCCACTGTATATTTTACCTCTGACATATCTGACAAAAAGTGGAACTTGCAAATTCTTTGTTTATTTGCAGAGGGTTTTGTGCATGGTAAAAAGCTTGGTACCCCTGTTCCGTACTTCATGCTTTGAGATCCTGATGGACCATACTGTCCTTTAACCGGGTTCTCTCCTCTGTTGCTCTTCCTGAGGTTTCTTTAATCTTTTCCATGTTAAAGGAGTTTTGGGGGGAGATTTTCTTTATCCAAATCAAGGGTTTAAGGATCAAGGGTGTTGCATGCTGTGTACAGATTATAAAGCCCCTTGAGGCAGTTTTGTTATTTGTGATATTGGGCTGTTTAAATAAAACTGGCTTAAATCCTTTCTCCACATAAAAACAAGCCACTTGCCGTTAAGTATTTTTCTTTATCATTTATGGCTGCAAACATGAAGCCTCACTCCGGCTTTGTGAAACTTTCTGTTTTATCACAATACCAGAGCGCCAAGTATTGCTTTACATGCTGCTCGCTGTCAATCACCTGACACCCACAGGAAGAAACTGAAGCCTCCTCCAGGAAATAATCCTTCAGAAACATGCTGCTTTACAAACTGTACTGTCACATCCAGGTCTCTTATTCATTTAGAAAGTCTTTGTTAGCCAGGTTAGCAGTTACTTTAAGGTTGGATTCCAAAGTAGGCCTACATGCTGTTAAAAAACAAAAAAACAATTCAATTCAAAACAGGCGGAAATTAGCACTGAGGTGTGGCAGCAAATCACAATACGTGTGGAGGTGAGTCATGCTTGAGTGAAAGGTGTTAATGGGGATGGTGAGGACAGATCGGGGAGATTGTCCAAGAGCCTTCCAGTTTGCTCCAACAGTGCAAACTGTGCTCCCGGAGCTGCCTCCATGCGTGCATGAGCCTTGTTTCTCTGAGTTGAGAAAAAAAAAAGATGAGGGGTTTTCGAGGGGGATGAAGGAAGAAGAGGAGAGGTTGGAGAGGTGAGGGAGGGTACATTGCTATAGCTGTCCGGGGAGATCCGCTCACAGCTGCCTCCCCTCCTCAACGGCTCCTCCGGTGAAAAGGGCCCTGAGTGGCGAGCGGATCCATTTCAGCATAGAAACCCTACACACACAAAGCTCTGAAAGCTGCTCTTATGCCACCTCTCAGTATCTCTTACCTGTTAGCCCGATTAATTATTCCCCCAAGTACAGGAGCCAGGGAAAGGAGACACCGCGGATGGGCCAGCAAGATAGAACTGCACTCTCTCTCAACTGAACGAGAGAGGCCAGATAAAGAGAGAGAGTGGGTGGTGGGGTGAAGGAGAGGAAGAGGAGTGGGAGAACTCTGTTGTCTCTCTTTTTTTCTCTCTTAGCCTACACTAGGAGCCTACAGTCTCCAGCCAATGTACTAACAAGTTGTTGTTACAGTATACCCGCACTTTCTTACAGTACAGTAGGATGAAAAAGGCAACAGCTCCCCCCCTTCAATCAGCTCAGCTCAGGCGCCAGCATGCAGAACACGTGAAAGACCCTAAAAAAAAGTGAAGTTGTGTTGTTTCTGCTGTTGGTGTTGCGCACCTTGGAGCATGTCATGTGGATGGCAATTTTTGGCATGAACCACCCTGAAGCAGTGACCAGGAAATCCATTAAATGTGTGCCCTGATTGCTCTGACCAGCAGGCAGTGTTGTGTCTTTGTGTGAGAGTGTATAGGCATTATGAAACAAAGAATATATGTCAGTGTGATGTCTGGTCAGCACTTTTTAATTCAAGAAAGAGTTACATTCCAAAGACCAAGAAATATTCAGAAATTCCAAAGGCATAAAGCGGTCCCAGCAATGCCCTCTGCGACTTTTTGACAACATCCGCTCGCCTCAGGTCTGAGCATCCAATCGCTTTCATGAACGAGCACTTCCTGGTTATGCAGAGCAGTGGGTTTCCATGGCTATCAATCAGCCAATAGCAGTGCAGCTCCTCAGAGCAGCGTGTTAAGAGCGAGGGTCTCTAGGGCAGCCTGTCTTTTTAAACAAGGCCAGACACTTCACAGACAGGGAGAGGGCCAATTAATTCTGCCGGGGGCAACACTCCTAGGTTAGCATTTGCTTATAGTGATAAATTGGCGCTTTGTATCCACAGTAAACTACCTAGGCTCCCCCTGTTTTGGCTGGCTTGGCAGGTCCAGGAGTGATGTCATGGGGTTCAGGCTGATTAGTCGGGTGTGCCTCGTCCTTTTTCACAGGGTCACTGCACTACGGTCTGTGTAAAATTAATTAAAAGCTGGCTGGGGTTAGTGTCTGTGCTAATTCCAGCTAGTCGCCAACATCTGCTGAGGAGGGAAATTAGGGGGAGCATTAGTGTGGATGCAAAGTGAAAGGGGAACCTGGACATTTATAATATTGGTGAGCTAAGTGGGAAGATGGAAAGTATGCAAATGTTTCTTAATTTTGTACATTTGTAGAGGACCTGATGTTCATTTTGAGAATCCGCTGAAATAATGTGAGGAACACATTAAATAAAGCCATTTTTGCAAAATATAAGGTCACAATAGGTTCAAGAAATGAGACAGACAAACAAAACAATCATCAGTGATGTAGAAGTCACCCCACTGAGCTTTCCTGGTGAAACTTGATGACTCTGCAATGATAATAAGTATGAATAACCAAATCTGCATGAAAACATGAACATCTTCATCCCCGCTCCCCTTTCCTCTCTTATCCTAGTTTCAAAAAGCTACCGTGACTAGAAGTAGCCTCTGGTGACTCCACTTGTACAGCCATGTGGCCATGTGGTCTGAATTTAGCCATCCTTTATCTCCCTCTCCCATCCGGCTTCCTTTCCTTACTCTCAGCCTCTGCTAAGTGGTTGCATACATACATGTGTCTTCAGAGTCCAGAGAGTACCAAAGCAGCAATATTGCGGTGGAGGAAAAAGCGGGCATCTCAGATATTTACTTATTTAATACTTTTTTCCAATGCCTCATTATTTCTTAAGACACAGTGTAGCACGTCAAACATCCTTGCAGCCTTCCCTTTAAAATCTCCCCCAAGGTGAAAGAGGTCGATCATTTTTCTTTCTTTTTATGCGAGCAGCGTGAATGAAAGTCACGGCCAATTTCCCTTTTAACGTGGACACGGGAAAAACAACAAGTACTAGAGCAACAAAACAGCCTTCAGTTGCTGAAGCAGGATCTTTGATTTGGCATATCAAAGGGGAGCTCGATCCCCGGGTTGCCGTGGCTCCCAAGGTCGGAACACACTGGCCTGAATGCGATTGGCTGGCGCCTCCAGGGCTGTTGCACATTTGCCTAAAAAGGACTCCATTAGAGTATAGGTAGAAAGTATAGTTTCCACTAAACAAATAATCAAAGTGCTTAAATTAATTTGGAGGTGTTTGTGACTGTAAATTATGATGAAATAGCACGCAAATCCTAAACTGCCTTTTATTTGTTTATCACAGAGTTGGTAAACTTAATTTCCATCAAGGACTTTCACGAAATCATGAAAATGCAAAGCACGCCCATATCGAAAAATTAATGCAACAAAAAGAGCTTTTTGTTGCCAAAATGGTCATTTAGCATGTAGAAACTTGAAAAAATAGTTTTTAATTAAAACAGTGAAGCTCTCCATATCAATAACAAATACACTTTTGTGATACGCAAAACAAAATGCACTAAATGACAAATATTGCATGCACATAGTTGTGTATGTGTCTGTCGAGCTGAAATAAAGCCCCTGTCTCCATAACACACACATTACTTTCAGCTGACTGGTTTATCAGAGCTGTTTGGTCTCGTCTGGTTGCAGGCCGAGGGAGCCGCTGATCCTCCAGCAGATCGACAGGGGAAAGTTGATATCATTTCCACTGTCGGCTGAGCAGGACCCAGAGGGTTCCCCTCATGGGGGGTCCTGAGAATGTCACTCCCTTACAGGAAACACCCCCTCCTTCTCCCTCTTGCTATATTCATCTACTTTATCTCCAAGTGTCACAGAGAGTATAGTCCTGCTTTACCACACCCTCCTCCAAAGAGCGCTGGAAGAGGGTCTGGCTACTCCACACAGCATTCGGGGATTGGAGGAAAACGTGCTCTGGTTTATTGGCATTTCTTTAAACCAATCAGAATTATGGGTGACGCTAAGCTCCGCACAGAGCCGCTGCAAAATAGTCGTACGAGAGAAAACTCTGATTGGACAGATAGTCTAGCTAGCTGTTTCAATTTAACCTGCAGAGATCTGAGGCACAGTCAACATTCGTCCCCATTATTCCACCAAATTTAAAATTCCAACACAAAGACGGCAGAAGGAAACAAAATGCATGCGTCCGGCGGAATTTCCTGCAGGACCGGAGGAATCCCGGAAGTGTAACATGAAAGATATACACTACAGAGAGTAAAACCAATTAGATTTATGAAGGTGCTTGAAGGAAGCATGTTCAGCAATGTGTTTTGAATACTTCTTTTACAGCTGTAAAAAAGGCTGATAACGTATTACAATCAATTAGTCCTTTTTGCATGGTACTACGAGCCAATACGGTACCATGTGGTATGGTACCATACCTTTTATAGTATGGTATAGTACGATATGGTACAGTGCGATATGGTACGAGCCTATACGGCACGGTGCAATACGGTACAGTAAGTTGGAATACGGTATAATATAATATACTTAATGTCCTGTAGGGAAAGTTGTCCTTGACTCAAAAGCTGCACACTGACACATACTATATTGTCATATTGAATAGCTGCCTCCATAGTTGTGTGTGTGTGTGTGTGTGTGTGTTTGTATGTATGTGTGTATATATATATATATATATATATATATATATATATATATATATACATACAGTATAACATTTATTTTCAAATTCTGATTCCTTTTAGAACAAATAGTGCTGCAGAATAGGATAGGTGTGTAGCATTTTGTTAGTTTTGATCCTTTCATAAGGTTTTTTTGACAATAACAAAAACATAGAATATCACCAGCCTTATTCTTTAATATGCATTGTTCTATAATGGTACAATTACATTCATGTATTGGACCTACTGCACATGGAGGAATGCAGGATGTGTACTCCACACTGCAAGTGCCTGCATCTTTGTACTTATTCCTATGTTTATATTCCCTCTGATGAAATTCAGTAATATTCTGAGCGCTATTTAGCATGTTAAATACAGGATACATGCACATTTCATGGGGTTTCCATCCCAGCCTTAAGTACAACTACTGTCAGCATATTTCCTCTGCTGGCCCAGCTCATTATAGCTGCAGCTTTATGAAATTTGACACTGTGAATAGTGAAAGTTTTTTGCACGAGCCTCGAGTTCAATTGGAACAGTGGGACATGACGGATTTCTCCTGAAAGGGTACAAACACCTGGTGGTTATGGGTTTGGACAGCAGACATGTCATATTGACGGCTCCCCCCACTTAAGCAGCACCCAAGCACCGGCTTTTGTGGATTTTTTTTTTTTTAACACTCTGAAATTGTCAATCGAGTCAGTGGCCTGGACAAGCTCTTTCTTTGTGGCGCTGGGGCTTTAAAATGGTGCCAGCCAAGCAGCATGGACGAAGGATTTTAAAAAGGCACAATGAGCAGGGGAAAAAAACCCTAGCTACCTGGGAAACAAAACCAGGGGCAGGCGAGAAAATGTCGAAGAAAGAGAAAAGGGGGGAAGGGGGGAACCTCACTCCCCTCTATTCCCCAGCCAAATCTGAGTCCTGAGAGTAAGCGGCAGGCATTTCTAGTCTTGAGGAGTGACAGAGAAAAAGGCGGGGACAAAAAAAAGAGAGAAAGTGAGAGCCCGTCCGAAAGAGGGGGGAGAACAAGAGAGAAGAGTGGCAAGGGGGAGGGATGGAGGGAAAGCAACTTGAATCGTTGTCATCAGCTCCGTCACGTTGAATAGGCCTAATGAATGCAAGTGAGTGTCGAGGAGCCTGGCCAGCTCTATCAAGGCAGGTAATGCCGCCCAGATTTAATTGGGAGCAGGTATTGGAAGGGGCTGTATTACTTTAATTGGGTAGGGGTTCTCTAAATGGAAAAGACAAAGTATAATGGCCAAATTGTGGTGCACAATAGCACTTAGCCCGGGATTGTATGCATTCGCTAATCTGCCCTGGAATGAGGCAATTCTGAACAATTTTCTCAGTGAAACCAGCTGCAGAAAGCTTGTCCCCCTTTTCTTCCTTCTCCCTTGGGAAAGTGTAAGATTGAAACAGAAAATACCTTTACCCGGGCAATCATCTGCCACGTGTGGAAAGCGGATACAGCAGTGAGTGGTGGAAAGAAAAAAAGAGAGGCAAATCTTTGTAGCGGGAAGAATGGAAGGCAAAAGGAGATAAAGCGGGGCTCAAAGTGGGGCCTGTCACGGTCGCCAACAAGAGAATAAAGTGATGACATTTACAGTGACAGATGAGACTGCAAGGGAGAACTGCCCACTATTTAGAGGAAGGAATCTGATATTTAACTGACATGGCCTCTGATAATTAACAGTGGACATGTATTTAGTGGTGGGCCTTGTCATTATTAATGACAGACTGAGATCCTGATATCTGCACCATCTTAATGAAGTACAGCCAGCCATGCCAGTATCGGGATGCACGGCGGATGTTTGTTAGGCTTGGAACAAAGTTCCATTTCATTCTATTGTGTTCTAACTAGTTTTACTTCTAATGCACTCCTATGTTTATCTGAAAAGAGTTGAAGAAAACCATCCCAGTCATAGGAAAAACACTGCAACTATAACCCCTGCACTTGCTGTGGACAGGAAGTGCTTAGCAGCACGCTGCCACATTATCCCAGCATGCACTGTGCCAGTGCGCTCAGTCTTGTGTATCTTATCGCCAAGGGAAATGGAGGGAAGAAGAGCAAGCAGCAGAGAAGTTAAAGCCATGTTCGCATCAAAAGAAGTATTATTTTTTTATTTTATTTTTTTACTACTCTCACTTTCTGCTGGGAATGGAGAAGTTGTACAGTAATTGTGCCGGTGAAGTGAGAATGATTGCTTTTTATTGTCCATTGTCCCCACAGGTTAGTGCGAGGACGGTATTGTGTATCCTCATGGTGAAGAGGGAGAGGGAGGGAGGGGGGAAAGCATCCAGTGGCGAGGGCCTCTCCTTTAGCCCAGGTGGGTTTCGCATTTAGCCTGAAAGCCAGCTGAGATGAGAGATAGCGGCTGGACACTGCGCTTAAAAAAGGATATCATGCTGGGTTTGTCGCCGCTGTGCAATCCAGAACACTGCTGCCATTAAAGGCACATATGCTTACATTCACAAAGACTCAAAGTTACTGAGTAGGGCAGCGCCAGTCTCTTCATTTTGTCGGCAAGAAGTCCAAACGGTAATGACTATATCCCGTATTCTGCATTGTGACGAGGGAAAAAAACAACCAACAGCAGTATTGTCCCAAAGAAGCAAACCTTGGCATATCGTTTGAAGGCTAAATTGCTCCCTGCGAAATGCACCCTCTGCTTTATTGCGGGCGTCTCTCCCATTAAATGTGTGGGTATTGTGTATGGATTACAATAGCTAAGAGGAACCGAGGGACTGCTTAACCGTTCAGAGAGAGAGAGATGGAGAGTCTATAAAAAGCACACAGTGGCTGGGGTTTTGTCGGGAGACGCGTACTCTCTTCCCCACCTGGTGAGGACAGGAGAGGGTTTTTTAGGGAAGAACTCACTGTCATAAGTATTACATGTGAAGGAGGAAGTAGTCAACTCCAGAATAGAACATTCCTGTATATTAGATTACAGTAAAGGGATTCCTTAGAGGGAAACTCTTGATTAACTTGTACCAAGTGTGTCTGGCAATTAGTTACACTCTGCAGCGGGTAATCCATTGGTATCAGAATGACTTAGTAATGATATGTAATTAAAAGATGAATGAATATGCTACTCACATGTAATACAAATTGGATCTAGAGCGCACTTTGGAAATATGCTGGACTCATTTTTATTGGATTAATACCGCAATGTATCAAATTCTTAATTTCACCTGTCAGTCTAAACAGTCTGGTTTTTGTCTAACAACTTTTAACAACCTCAAGACATTTTCAGTGATGTTTTTTTGTTCCCCTCCATTACACTGATCAGGGAATGGATTTCCTCATCAGTTGCATCACTATAGATAGAGATACTGAACTTCTGTTTACTGGTGTGATTATCTTAAATTGTGCTTTTTCTGCAGCTTTACAGCTCCACTGTCACTGTGAATAAAGGTGGGGATATAGGCGCAGAGCTCTTACATTCTCACACTTTAACAACAGAGTAGGTTATTTAAAATAGGTTGTTTGCCATGGAGTCCCAAAACGATATGTATGACCACATGTTGTGAAACAGTCGCAGTGTGAAACACGTGGTTAACATTGTGAACAAAGCGACTTGGTTAAGTTAAGGCAAGAGAACTACTTGGTTAGGTTTAGGAAAAATCCTATTTTATAATCCGGTTATGGTGTATGTGTATGTAGTTTGTGTGTGTGTGTATGTGATGTTGGTAAGCTACAAGGACCTTGTATTTCCTAAAATTCAATATACCATGTGATGCCAGTAGACATACAATCATAATAAAAAAATGAAATTTAAAAAAAATTAAATATATGAATCAATTTTTTTAATTCTATGAATTGATTTTGAATCAGTAGAGCTTGAATTGCGATTCGAATATGCACTGTTTTTTTTGTTTTTTGCACACCCCTAATAATTATGTCTGTATATGTCCTCTACAGGTTGCTGCATAACAATCGTAAAAATAGGTCGTAGTAAGCTGTTTGCACAGATGACCTTTTATGCCTGATTTTTGGGGAGAGGATGGTCTGAAACTTAAAGATGACCACTGGCTAACCAAAAATAAATACTGTAGTTAGCTTTACCGATGTGAGCTGTCTACCCCTAAGCATGTTTTCTGGGTTTAGGTCCTTGAATGCACCACCATTACAGAGCATTATAACTCCAGGACTATGACCGAGCCATAGTAGCAGGAAGGTTGCTACATGGTGAAGCAATGGATTGTATTGTTGTATGGTATGATGTGGGAACAGGAAAATGACTTCATGTCTGTATCTTAACGTGTGCATATGAACACAGATGTGGGGAAGAATCTGTGCGATATATCTTTCCCTCTCGCTTGACTTCTTGGGTTTCAAAACACTTTTTCACAAGTCTCTCTCTCACCATCCACATCACACATGTCATTCTAGCACATGTTGCTTTCAGTGACTTCTTTACAAATCAGGTATTTGTCACTTTTAATGAATATTACTTCACACCTGGAACAAGGACAATCTGCCGTACAGATGTACGTTATTCCAGCGCTGCTGCACCTTGTGTTGGACCGAAAGATTGACGAAGGTGTTATTTTGTTGGAGGAGGATATATTTTTAACACATCAGACCATCAAAAAGCTGAAGATGTAAGAGGAGTGGATGGAAGGAAAGCAGTCACTGTATCAGATTCATTGGGTGGAAATGTAATTAACTGCAAATGAACTGGCGCCTGATACTTCAAAATGCAACCAAAGCAGCACTTTGAAATGATTACTTTGTTATCTGCTCTTTTAAAAAATTGCCATCTTATTCGCTGATTATCCATTTAAAAAAACTATTTATTCAAATCGTCTTTAAAAAGACAAAACATTTTCCTTTCAATACACATATTTTTAACTGATATAAACATCTGATTGAAGCACAGAACAGAAAAACATGTCAACAACACAACAGACCTCGATTGTCCTACTTTATGGCTCCTTTCTCCAATTAAGGATAAATTATTTCACTATTATTTTTGGCATCACAGATTCGGGTGAACAGTTTTAGCCAAGCAATGGATGGAATACCATAGCATTTGGAAGAGATATTTTAGGATAAATCCTAATATCTTTATTGCCGCCCCCCCCCCCTTTTATCAGCACTATAACATTGACATTTTGGCTTTTTAGTGACATGTATGGATGGTTTGTCATAGAATTTTCTACACATTATGTTCATTCAAACTTTGTACATCAACCTCTATCCATCTTGCAATTCGTTTTTCTCTATAATGAGAATTGTGGCTGTATAGAGCAACTAGTATGGCACTAGACCCAATTCATCCAATTAAGGATAAATCATTGCACTGTATATTTCTTTTATATGGGTGAACTTTCCAAGCCAACTGTAAAAACCGTGTCCAGAGCCACAACAGTGTGCACTGACGCTCAAAGCCCGCTCTGTGTTGGGCATGGGGAGTTACCTCTTTTGAAACCACAGGCGGAATATCAACACCGGGCATCCATCCATCAGTGTAAAAGCAGATGAATCGCTCTGATTCTGTTAAGGGGTTTTTTGGGGTAGGAGGTGGTGAGATCCGGGCCTTAGATTGTATGATAAAGTATGGCAGGCAGATTAAAACAAATAGGGCCAAATGAGCAATCAGTGTCCTCGCTTCCCCCATAAAGACCCTCACAACAGAAGTACCATTGCGCTGAGAGTTTATGCAGACACTGTAGTCTGGTTGTGAGGTAATGCAAGCTTGTTTTGGGGTAGGGGGTGGTGGGCAGTGGCAGGGGGTGCTGCAAGTGTAATTTGTTCTGTCTGGCGGAGATATGTTGTGTTGATGAGGATGGGGGCCTTTTGTACACTTGCTCCCGGTACGATTCCAGTCTGGGGTTGCAGGGCTCCAGGTGGTGGTAACATAGCCACATCCCCCTGCAATGTGAGCCCACAGAGGCCTCTGTGCGAGATGCAAAGATATATAAAAACACACACACACACACACACACACACACACACACACACACACACACACACAACCAACCCTGGAAAACAATGTTTCCTTAACATTTTCTGTGACAATTCAGAGAGGTATTTTTCCTCATCCCTTCGTCTCTGCAACTTGGGCTATTTTCTCAAACAGCCGCCCCCCGACCCGGTTGTCAGGTATTTCATGGTGACAGGGAGAGTTAGGCCGACATGTGTTAGCGCCAAACCCTCCCTGCAGTGGAGTCTGGCGGGGCTGCAGCTGATGAGAACAGACAGCCAGGTAGATCCAGGGGCGCGATAGAAGTCAATGGAGGATTTCTAGACTTCTCAAAGGGTTTCATCAGTGGAGGATTTCTGGGTCCCTCACAGTGTTACATCACTCCCACTGCAGTGATATACGGTTATAGATTGTGTGCCTGTGTAGAGGTATGAGTCCTGAAAATGGGAATGGTGTCTCTATTAAATGTTCAGTTTCTCTGTTGTTTTAGGTGGATCAATTAATTGAATGTTTCATTTACAATGAATACCATTGTCACTCAGTTTTCTTTTATATTGTTTAGTTTTTCTTAGTACACAAAACAGTAAAAACAGTGCAGGTTCTGGACATGAAGTGTAAAGTGAATTGTACAGTTTGTATGGGGGGGATACAAAGTATGGGGTATCCAGAGGAAGTAGCAACATTAGCATATGTTATTTAGTTTTGTTGTCCAATTTTGCTCTGTTTTGGTTTCCACCAACTGCTGCTGCTGCTAAATGCTAATAAATTGTCCTTTTACCTAACATTTATAGTGTTTGAGCTCTGTTTTATGGAAAAGGATTAGTTAAAATGTATGAGAATAAAGTTAGACTTCTGATATTAATCTCAGAATTATGTTATATTAAGAATAATCACAGCACTTTATCTTATCATATTTGTACTTATTTTAACTGAATGTATTTGTATGTATCTGCTGGTAAAGATGGAGTTCATTTGAACTACTTTATATAGGCCTACTGCTGGGTTAAGGTTGCTAGCCTAATCCTTAATCCATCATAATTTAATTTAAGTCAATTTTTTTTTCAATAATAATCTGAATCTGAAATATAACTACATCTGGAGTACAAAGTACAATATTGACTTCCAAGTATTAGTAAATGGAAGTGCAGTTCTTAGGTAGGCCTACTTTCCACCACTGGAAAGTTACATTTACAGTAACCTGTGTCTTTTGTAAAGTGAAAGCCATTTCCTTCAGTGGAAGCCAAGCTGTTCATTTACTTTTATGTCATATATAAGAAACATAAAACTGGTAAGACAAGAAAAGGTTTCCCACAAAGGTCAAAGGAAACCTGGGAAAGTCCTGGAATTTCACAATCTCGTAATCCTGGCCTGGAAAAAAAAATGTCATGCAAAAGCTGCGTGAAAGAAAATGTGTGTGAGCTCTGCAGTAAACACCCCGCAAAACAGCAAACTAACTCAAATCTACCCCATCAGCTGTGGTAGTTGGCTCCACTTTCCTACAAAACAGACGTGTGCATTTTCTTTTTGAAGCCGTTTATTCCCCCCCCTTCTGCCCCTCCTCTCTCTCTGCGAGGAATGGAATGATCCTGCCCGCCGAGAATAATCAGACTCATGTTTGTATACATTTCAGCGAGCGTGCCTGTGCTGTGCATGTTTCATAGCTCGTTGCTTTTCCTTCCTCGTGTTATATGAGTCACTGCTGTTCTGGGGTGCAGGAAATAGGTCTGGTGTGTTGCAAGTGGGCACATTTGGGAACGCTTGTGACTGGTGCTGGTTCAAAACCTGTTGAGATGGACTGGACTGAACTCACAGCAGGGCTTTGCTGGGAAAAGTTCAGTTTGACTTTCCCTGGATAAATAAAGGTTAAAAAGAAGGTGTGTGTATCTGTGTGTGTCTGTGTCTGTTTGAAGCGCTGCACCTTTTGAAGGCGGCCTGCCTGTGAGCTGTCAGTGAGTCCTGGAGTGGGAGGCAGCAGAGACGACGTTAAGTGCCGTTTTTAAGAGAGAGAGAGAGAGAGAGACGGAGACGGACGGCCGGCCCGGTGCCTAGGATGAAGTGTGTGTGTGTGTGTGTGTGTGTGTGTGTGTGTGTGTGTGTGTGTGTGTGCCCTGCTTTTGCTTTGTCTTTCTGTCTCAAAGAGGTCCCTGTAAAGACACATACACACACACACACCATAGGTTCAAAGCTAAATCTGTTATTTGAAGTGAGAACCATATTCTAGGCTTCCTAAGGCTGGACAGGAGTGTGTGTAGCCTCTGTTACTTCAAAACTTCCACTGATCAGATGTACTCTCCATTTAGTCACATATTGTAATAGTCGAAGAAAACACTCCCATCATGGCAGTGCTTTAATGCTGAACAAATTAATAAATGCATTGCATCTGGTTCTCAGTGTCCGTATCTTGTTTTCTGTTACCGTACGACTCCATGACAGCTGATCAAAACTTCCTTTGAGCATTTCACCGCAAGTTATAGTAAGTGGCAAAGAACACCATACACTTATTGTCTCATCGGCATGCGTCATGAAGTTATAGACCGGATGGATGTTTTGTCTAATGGCGTACAACAGGAGAGCCTTCAGGAAATGATTCCCATCATCCCTTCTAGTTGTTAACAGCGCTGTTTGTTGTGAAGTCCGCACGCTGTCTCGGAGATGACACGGCCGCTGATTGTCCCCGTGATTTGTGATATCATCGCTCACTGTGTCTCATCCTGCACCCTCTCTGTCTGTGGGTGTATGTTCGGGGATGTGTGTGTGTGTGTGTGTGTGTGTGTGAGAGAGTCTGAGAAATGGCGTGCTTCGAGACAAAACGCAAAACACAGCTGTTGTTTCCTCGCACGTCTGGATCCAATTAGCTGTTTGGTTGTGCATTTTCTCTTATTTCTGTGGGTACCGGGACAGATGATGAGCGGCCACAGAGACTTGGAAAAGGGTGGAAGTTATCATATCTGTATCACAACATCAACATGTTTGAAATCCCTGTTCTGCCACTGCATAAACGGCTGTACAAAGAGATGCAGATTTGTTTAGCCTTTTTGTTTAATAAATAATATAGATATAGACATGGCATGTAGGCAGGGGAAGAGAGTGAGGTTGATGACATACAAAGGTCCCCAGCCGGAATCAAACTGGGGATGCTGCAATCTCTGCCTTTTAGTTTGAATTAAGTTTGGTAACTGATTGTCTGCTTTGAGCAAATATTCACTATATCACCAAGCTTAAAGCCTACTTGGCTGTGCCACTTTCTTTTCTGACTGCACACTTAGTCCTTTAGTAGGAAAAGTTAAATGGGACTTTTTCTCTCTTCTCTTACCTACTTGCTTGTCTTCTGTTTCAGTGATCGTCATTTCCGTCCCGAGCTGCATGGGACGTCTGCTCTCTGGGTGCCTTCCTGTC
This sequence comes from Etheostoma perlongum, assembly GCA_026937815.1. Lineage (NCBI taxonomy): Eukaryota > Metazoa > Chordata > Actinopteri > Perciformes > Percidae > Etheostoma > Etheostoma perlongum. Next base: position 14,164,031 of record CM049394.1, read on the forward strand.
AAACTGGGGGGAAAACCCCAGCTAGAGAAGGTAGAAATATATATGTCACCTACAAAAATAAGATAAGAAAATCTTTGTCTGTTCACGCAGACATTTGTATTGCATCGTCTGCTCCAACGATCAACAGATAACATTAAAAAACACAAACATAAAAAAGCATCTGTATGGTCACCCAACAAAGTATTAGTTAGTTTGAACAGGCAGGAAGCCAGAACACACACACACACACACACACACACACACACACACACACACACACACACACACGAGGGCTGCACAATTAATTGCAATATGGACTAGTGCAATATCCATATGGGGAGGGGGGGCTGCAGAGACGTCCTGGGCATACACATCCTATCCTACAGACTAAATACTACATCTTTGGTACAGATTCTTGCAAACATCACACTTTATTTATTTGTATTTCAATGAAAAGAATGATGATCCACAAAATGGATTATTCCCTCCAATATTGTGAATCATATCGCTATCGCAACATCAGTCAAAATAATTGTAATTTGACATTTTCCTCATATCGTGCAACCCTAAAACACACACACACACACACACACACACACACACACACACACACACCAAATCCATGGGCACAGTCATGAGTATGGGGAGTATGTATGTCTGTGAATCCTCCTGAGTTATACTTAACACACACTATGTTGTTTCCCCATTTCTTGTGAGGTATTTCATTAAACAACCAAAGGACTGAACACATGATTCTCCAGAGCTTGTGTAACTTGTTGACGGCAGTATTTGAATGCCTCCCTGATATTCTTGGCCTTGCGTTCGTCTTAATGAATTAGACAGGGTGCTAATGAAAATCACCAAGGGGAGACGGGAGCAGCTGACCGTTTTCACCTGAAAACGGGACGTCAGTTTTTACACCTAACGATGATCCCAGCCACCCTTATGTACTGTATATTGTGAGGAACGTGTTTTTCTTTGCTGGATGAAGATTTTGTATCTTTTTGTGTCCTGATGTGTTCTTCACATTCACGGCTTTGGTGTGAAGTTCTACTGCAATTATTTGTAACTCTGAACCTGTTGTCACGCTGATGTTTTTATGGCATGTTTTTTGCTCCATGACAAAGAAAAAAAACTCAACCTCAGAACAGATACTTGAGGCCCTGTAGGCGAACAGGAAACAGACATTAGGGATGGTTAAATAGAGCACCTCTCGTTGTTAAGGGACTAATATTTTACCCAGACCAAGTTGCTCCCCAGTAAGAAGATATGTACCCAGCAGTGATGTAGTCTACGTGATATGCAGGTATACGCAGTATACCCACTAAGAAAGCTCCAGGATTTCCATATACCCATTTAAAAATGCCCAATGACCCAAAACAACACATTTGCAGTTCTATTTTTTAAATATTTAGAATTGTCATCTGTGTTTTTCTTTTTTATATACGCTAAATAGAGGTATTTCCACTGAATATTGGTGCGTAAAAGTGTATCAGAACACAGGAAATTAAGTCGTTGATGCTCAAACCCCCAAAGGCAGATTCTGGTCATTATACAGCACATTGTACCCACTACAATACATTAGACTACACCACTGGTACCAAGGTCATGTTTATCTAACATATTAAAAAAAAACCCGGGAGAAACAACAAGTGAAATAAGAAAATAAACTGCCGTGTGATGCAATGCACATATTTAAAAGCTTTTGCAACCTTGGCCTTCACGCGTCTTGTTAACACACTGCTTTTAGTGTGATTTGTGTCCTTTATGGATGTTCTTTTCAAGGAGATCAATTTCGCCACAAAGCCCTTTATTTAGCCATTGGGCTGGATTATGAAAAATGTATTAATTAAAATAAGAGCCTTCTGGATGGCATCACGTCACTTAAACATATCAAAATAGAATATTTATTGGTGATGCTCGCACAGAGAGCAGAAGATAAAGTTGATCTGACGTAACCTTGGTTGCCGGCACAAACTCAAGCAGCTAAAGTTTGTGAGTTATGATCCAAGTCTTGATAGCACCATCATCAATCAGTGAAAGCACAGCTTTGCCTGTTGTCACTGGCTGGATAGCTGGCTTTGCGGTGGGGGTGGGGGAGCATCAGGGTGACCTCTCAGCACAGACTAACAATGGTGTTTTCAGTGTCCGCAGTTGTGTATTTAGATGTGTGACAACCACAAGCTGGGAAATAAAGGTTAAGAGCTGTTGTTGTCTTACACTACTTCAAGCTGCAGTCTTAAAGGTGTGGACACAAATCATCGTTCATCTTTCCCGTCTGTTTGATTTCCAACTAAAGACAGGTTCAACTTCAGCATGAGATGTATTTTGATTAGGGATTATTGGCCCTGGCTGATTATCGGGCTGTTCTTGGCCATTTGCAGATTATCTGTATTGGCGTTTTATTTGCCTGATAACAGATAAAGTTAATTAATTTAAAAGTGTTGTACTATGGCTGGCTCCAGCTCTGCGTCTGTCCCTCTGCATCGGTTTCACTCACCACTGAGTCTGACTTAATGTCCCGCCCACAACACTATCTGACTCTCTCTTACTGGGTATTATGTTGAAAGTTTTAAATTTATTAAAGAATTGCTTAAAAGCATTTTAAAAAAACATTTTCATTTTCACTATGATTGTGGTTCCAAATATCAGTTTCATTAACTACTTTGGTATTGGCCTTGAAAAACCAGCATGGGTCGATCCTTAATTTTCTTTTATAAAGAATTTAGTCCAACCCAAACACACACTTTACTGTACACAGAATAAGCAGCGTCTCCTGAAAACAAGTTGACTTTGAGCGTCTGCAAGCCCTCGTCTCATTTCCAATGATTGATTAACGTAGCAATTAAAAAATTCCTAGCTGAGATTGTTATGATTAATATTCCCTTCTTGTCTTGAGGTTACAAACCACCCATGATGACATGGAAATAAACCACACACACCGGAGCACTGGCAGAATTCTCAGAGAGATGAACAACATCTACGTTACCCAGGATAGAGAGACAGAGAGAGAGCACTTCCCATATTTCTGCGGCTGATTGACAAGGCTGACATATGGAATAGTTCACCTATTCCCCAGTGACAGGAAGATGGGGGCGAGCACAGGGAGAGGCGGGTAAACTTGCCTGCGAGGCTGAGCACAATTTTTTTTCTTTTAGATTCAGTGCTACTGATCAAAAGGATTCGTATCTCCCTTACTAAATTTAGCACCAGTGGCAATTAGTGGCGGAGTCACACAGCCACTCCAAGAGCAGCTGACAAATGGTACCTTAACAAGTCGGAGATGTACGCCACAGTTTGATGGATTTGTGTGTGTACAGCTGAGGGGAACTTACTGGAGTGTTTCTCTCTCTCTCTGTGTGTGTGTGTGTGTGTCTTGGTTAGTGATCTCCAGACAAGTTGTGCATCCATGTTTGCTGCTGCGTTATATTTGTATATAAGTTTTAATAAATGCTTGGCCATTTAGGTAATTTATCAGGAAATTATGCCGAACAAGCTGTTCAAATTTGACAATTTTTTTTATATCGCTGGAAACCTCTAAGAAATTGTGAGGGCTATTGTCAGCTGTTTAATGGCAGGAACACTTACACGTTTACCATGAGGACCTTGCTCTTATTTTAAGCATAATGTCCCAGGAAATACGTGTCTGTGGACAGACAAATACAGCTGAGTATTGTATTTTTCAGAACCTACTTAAGCGCCGTCTTTGTGTGTAACATAGTTAGGTGTAACGTCAGACAGTCAATCACAGACATTATAGACATGATGAGATTAATCCTTAAGTATTGAAACTGGGTATTGAATCAAGGTATGTTTTAGTACTCAATACTTTAGATGCAATTTAAAAAAACTGTATGTTTGCAGGAGGAAAAAAAGAAAAACCTTAGTAGCCAGCATGTGCACTCACCTTCATCATCACTACAACAACATCATAATTACAACAAATGATGTTATTGTCAAAACACACAGATCCGATCTGGTCACTTTAAAAAATGTGGACAGAAGCAGAAGGAACGCCAGACACACTGAGAGACAGCCGGCTGAATCAGAGACCATATTGCTAACAGAGAGGATACAATGGCATCATGGCTCATTTAAGTCACTTCCCAGTTAATGCAGAGGCGCGGTGACATCAACAAAGCACCATTTGCTGTAAATTACCCAAACACAAAACCAGGATGGAACACTGCAGTTATTAATTTCCCTCATCTTTCTGGTGAAATATTTGCATTTGTTATATAATGTTAAAAATGATTTATGTATTGAAAATATTGGTAGGGCTGGGTACTAAATTCCATACTTTTTAGGCACCGACGGAAATTCCTCCTTAGTATCGAGTATGGAAAAATGCCTCGTCATTCAATACCAGATTTCAATCCCTGAGGAGCAAATCTCATCAGTGTCAGGAAAGGTTACACGTTGTAGAGGCAAGCAGGACACACAATACGTTACTCACAGAGACGTGGAGATGAAAAATAAATAAGATTTGTTCCATAATGTTTATTTATTGTTGTTAAAATGGATTTTATAAAATTGGTATCGAAAAAAAGTATCGCTGAGGAACCAACGTACCGGTATTGGTATGAGTACCGGTATGGATAATCTTTAAACGATCCCCAGCCCTAACTACCAGTCCTCCAGTAGTTACCTTTTACCAAGAGTTGTTCTGTGTTGCTGCAGCATGAAGTGAAGTCGATGAACTGCCCTTACATCATCCTCACTTACCCAGGAGAGTCTGTTGTCTGTTAGACACACACACACACACACACACACACACACACACACACACACACACACAAGATGTGCATGCATGTATTTACGCACAGACAAACAAACAGAAGATCTGCAAGAAGTACAGATAGTCTAAAAATGTCAAGGAGAGCTGTGTGTGTGTCTGTGTGTGTGTGTGTGTGTGCGTGCATGTACGTGCGTGTCAGAGAAGTAGAGCAGATAGCTCATTTCCTCTACTGAGACAGTTAGCTGCCTTCTCTCTCAGGAGGTTGGCTAGCCATGTGAAGAGTGTGTGTGTGTGTGTGTGTGTGTGTGTGTGTGTGTGTGTATTGCAGTGAGTGAGTTTGACCTTAAGTTTCTCCTCCCTCTTACAGTGCCAGCTCTTGTGTATGTTTCCTGGGCCTCCAAGATATGAAAGGGGAAAATATCTGCCGACAGTCCATCCCAGTTCCCGGCTCTTTGTTTATCCATTAATAATTGAGCATAGCTGAAGACAGAACAAGGTGTGTGCTTGGGAGAGTGTGTGTGTTTAACTGGGATGGAGATGCTAAGCGGCAGCTTACTTTCTGAAGTGTATCCATAAGACAGAGGGAGGCAGCATGCACGCTGCTTGCCGTAAGATGAAGTGAATTAAAAAAAACAAGAAGTGATTGTCTTCCTTTCTTCAGGACGGTTTTCCACCCGTGCCGTGTCCCCACTTCAACTCAAATGAACTGGCTACACGATGACAGTAACATGTTTCCGGGGTGCTGACATCGATATATGGCTGGAAAAAAAAGTGAGCCCAAGCCTGAGTTGATTTACTATTTTAAGTTGCCATCTAAAGCAGGGTTTGTCTTTACCTCTCACTCCCTCCTCTAATTATGTGGGCCCTTTTAGAGTTTTTCCCCACAGAGCGCTCGCCGCCTGGAACAAAGTCGAAACTGTTTCCCCCTCGGAGGCGGCCCTCGAGTGAGAGTCTCCTGACGTCTCCTTTGGGGGGCTTTCAAAAAAATAAGTTGTACAAGCAGGAAAGTGAATTTACAAAAAAAAGTAAGGGACACACAGAAAGGACAGTAATGACAGAGTGATTGCTGTTTCCTCTGTTGATTGCTGGGGATGCCATCACTCCATATGCTGTGTATGATGGGAGAGTCAAATTAAAAATGTAGGCTAATGATCAGACGACACTGTAACACTGGGAGTTACATCCCTCCAGTGATAAAAGCGAACGTTTTGGTCCCAGAAAGTGAGCCCCCCTCCCTGTGTTCTGTCAAGTAGGTAAAGTGTTGATTAGCATATCGCACTTAGGTTGACAACGTGTGCTCCATTACAGAAAACTGCAACTCAGGACATCTTATGGCAGCATCTGCATATCCCTAGACCTAACAACAAATTATTTTACCAGAACTAGCTGTGCTGTGACAATACACAAAAAAAACTGTGTTGTAACTTTGCTCTATCCCTATTTGGATATTTGGATTGTATGTCAAAAGTCCCTTTTTGTTCTTTTTTTAACAGTCAGAAAGAATGGCTTGGAAAGAACTAACTCCAAATGTACATGGAGTTTATGGTGCCTTCTTCTGTAGCTTATCCTGTACATGAATAATATATGCAGGGTAGTATGCAGGGTGTTGTGATGCCTCCATCTGGTTGGTGGTCTAGTTTGATAACATATAAAAGCAAAAGAAGTAGGTGGGAGAAAGTGCGAGCTGTACAGGTCTTTAAATTACACACACATGGCTATTTCCTGGAGGCCGTATCAATAGAAAAGACACATCTTTGGCCAGCACTAGATTGAGCGACAGGTACACACTGAGCTGACTGACCTCCACTAGCACTTGGCAGTGTAGGCACATGACGAGTAGGTGCATCTGAAATCTGAATCTGATAATCATACAGGTAGTGTGGGTGCTGTGGTAACACTTCTAGAATCAGTCTTCACTTTGTCATGCTGTGGTATGTATTATAAGTCTTAATTTTCCTACATCCATGTAACGCTGCCTCTGATGCTCATTGAAATGTTTTTTTTTTTTTTATTTCTTTGTACTTCATTCTTTCGCTCGTTGTTAATCCTCTGCATGTGTACAGATTATTATTACTCCCTGTTACTTTTATAAAATTTGAATACATTTATTTACTTCGCAAGTACTTCCGTTTGTCGTGACATAGGTCTTAAGTTCAATTTATAAAGGTCTTAAAAAGGTCTTAAAATTTGAATTTCGTTAAAACCTGCAGAAACCCTACTAACAAAGAAGAAACAAAGGGGACATTTATTTTGGTTGATCAGACCTGCGGCACGGTTTCCGTGTTGAACGTCATGTTTCATTGGAGCGTTGTGAAAACGGTGTGCTACGGCTCTGAGACAATTAGCAGACACGTTTCTGTAAACTCGTGGTAATAGAAAGGCAGAGCACTTGCTCACACAATTGTGTGTTTAACGCTTCCCATTTCACAAAGAAATTGTGTTGCTACGTTTTGTCAGGGCTGAACGTGGCCCAGGTTTTGACACACACTGGAAACTTACAAAAAAACATTTCTAAAAAATAAAAGTAAAATCAAAGACAAAACACTCAATCCCAAAAATGTCAACTTATGTTAAACATGAACCAAAAAAAAAAAAAATAGGACGCTCCTCCATCACATGACGAGTAGTGGAAGTGTCCTTCTTGGCTTCGGCCCTGTAAAGCAGCTCTTGCTCCAGGTGCCAACCTCTTTTGCCCATCCGACCACATGGAACCGTCAGCATTGGTGAGCTCAAAAGAAATAAAGTTTATAAGAAACAAATAATCCAAAATTAACTAAATGTGTGCGCTGCAAAAGTGCACACATTTGATGGTACCATCAACTAAATAAAGCATATGTATGTGAAACTATACAAACAGCCTGTATCTACAGTGTGTCTGAGAAATTCTATGAACCAATCTTAAAAAAAAGAACTGCGTATGCCAAAGAAAATAAAGTGAGTGCAAGAGGTTCCCACTTCTTGAGTGTGGCCATCACATTCACATTGGATTCACAAGTAACACTAGGCTCATTCAAAATGAACTGCACCTCGCCTGTAAAGTGGACGAGAGCAGGCGGCGGAAAGCCGGACCGTTTCCAGCCGATTCCTGCAGCCATCAGGCTGAACAGGAAGTGACATAACCCCTGTGGTCCGATTTAATAAAATATAATCAGACCCATATATCAGCAGGTACAGTCTCCAGTTTTAATTATGACAGAGTAGCTCTCAAAATGCTCTACATGTGATCTGTTGCTGGTTGCAATAAACAGACTGTATATGATCCGTAATCTGAACAGATTTAGTCTCTCTGACTTATTAATGTTATCAGCCATACAACATGTGTTTTGTACAGAACATGCTCAAGTTAGCAGTTAAAATCCCTCCGATTCAAAAAGGCGTCTCAGAACTGCAGCCGACTTGATCTCGTGGGTTTATCGTTGCCTACGTGTGCACGACATCAGAGCAAGTACGATGAAAATACGTGCCTATGTAGTTGCGGCTAGAGTTTTGAGCTCCCCTATGAATCCTGCGTTGGTGGTTCGGACCAATTAGCCAGAGAGGTATATAGAGAAGTCGATGCCCCGGGCTAGCTTGGCTGGACATGTCAGGTAAATAGACAAGCTAACTCAACACTATTGATATCAGGGTACTTAAGTCCTAAAAGTCTTTAAAAAAATGTCTTAATTATAATACACAAAAAATAAGACTTAAAAGTCTAAACTTTCTTCAGAAAGTCTTATATTATCCTTTCATAAGATTCAATAACTCCATAGTTTTGACACAAAGCATGTATGCATTGAATAGTACAATAAAATGTCTTATGTTCTAAAAAAAAAAGCCTAAAATCCTTTTCTGATAATCCAATATATGCTACATGCTTTTGCCTGTATGTTCATTAAATTTAATGTAAATTTTAAATTTAATTCTAAATGATATTAAAAAGGTAAAAATTGCACTTCAATTATGCACCACCTCCAGCAATTATGACACAAAGTTAGTTTTGTAAGGCTTACCTGGTGCACCTTTTAACTTGTGGAAACAAGGTACCCCCAGTACCTTGGATAATGTAAGTCAGTGTGACATATGACAAGAAAAGAACAATATCGTGTCCATGCATTATGGGAAGTGTGGTGTCCACTGTATTTGAGACTTGACTCTGGAGAAAAGGCTGAGAAATCCTGATCTTAGGGCTATGAAGTAACTCTCCTCTCTTTTTACAGCTACTGGTGATTTACTATGATCTGCTACAATGGAGCTGCTGCTAAGCGTGTCAACAAATGAGTGTGTGTGTAAGTATCTGGTGTTGGCAATAAGATGCACAAAGACAGTAAAAGGATGTATAGTTGCAAAAATAATGCACTCTTTCATCTGAAATGTTTCTAAAAGTCATATGTGTGCCTTTTCCTTAACTAACATGTTTATGTTTATTATAATGCAATGTCATTATGTCTATTTGTACTTTATTTTGTTCTGCCCGGTCTGTATCCATTCCCTCATCACTCTCTTTTTCTTTGGCAGATTCTCCAACTGTCTCCTCACATCCATCACGTGTTTATAGAAGTCCACCTTCCTGCTCACACATCAACATGCCAACAGACAGCTGTGGATGGCACTCCCTTTGATATGGTAAAGCAATATTGTACTTCATCTCTCTTTTTAGTTCCCCATTTGTGAAAGAGATGCCATTAGCGGCGTATTATGCTCGTCCAGCCGGGGGAAAAAAGAAAAATTTCTCCAAAAGGAGAGTCAGTGGCCGCCTGCATCCTGCAACGCCTCATTAGTGCATTGCCTTTCGAACAAACGTATCAACAATGTTCTGAGCTAATAAGCTTTTATATTCCCAGGCTATACGATGTAGAAAGAGGCAGAGCTGAAGGTCACGGGTGCGTTTGAACGCATCAAGTGGCTCCATGAGGGAATGATTTATCTGGAATTATTGCTGTGCTTTGCTCTAGAGAGTTGGCTATTGATGCGGATGAAATGGCTTTTTCATGAGGGGAGATTTCAGGAGCTTCAGAGGTGTCCCGTCTTCGCTTTTGTCAGCTGGACACAGGCTCACCTCTCTGTAGCTCACATGCAACTTTTTCGGTGCCCACGTATGAGTGGCAGCGGGAGCATTTGCTGGTACCGAAACTTTGTGGGGTTGACTTCTACATGTATAGAACGGATTACAATATATGTGTGCTTGGTTTTTATTTAGTATTATTCATCCATCTATCTATCCATCCATCCATCCATCCATCCATCCATCTACAGCAGTCAAGACGTACTTTAAAGAAACACCCTAAAGTACTAGAATTATTAGTAAGACCACAGTGAATATTGGCATTTCTGGCACATCTGCACAATATATGTTTTTGTATCGTCATTGCGATATTAACTGGTGCAATAAACACATCGCGAAAGCCTGCAACATGTTTCAAAAAGATTTATATCAATTAAGTGTACAATTTGTTCAAGAATTTGTTTTAAAAAATAATGTCCTTTCCTTTGTTTTAAATTTTATTTTAGCAGAATACTGAAAGCAGCAGAACTGAGTACATTTTAATATCTATCTCTTTAATAATATTTATCGCAAGTAATATTGTTATCGGATAGTTTTACAACAGCAACATGTAAAACTATGTTAAACTAAATTGATAGCTGTGTTTTAATTCTAAACATTAGGTTCTATTTTCCTCTTATCATGCAGCTCTAATTTCTGGATCCATGTTGTTGTTGTTGTACCGTTCATGTTTCTCTACTTAACTACCCACATGTAGACCACTGACATTGCATTATGCAGACAATGTCACTTCAATTCAATGTCGATCAAAATATCATTGGGACTAGATCAAAGTTCCCTTAGTTTTAAAGAGCGAGGACACCTTTCAAAACCCGCAGTTTCCACTGATGTTTCACAAGCATGAAGGCATTAATCCATCATAGATGAGCAACAGTTACTAATCTCTCCGTCAGCTGGCCATAATTACATTCCGCTACAACACATGTTGCATATTTGACAGAAGTGCAACAACTGAAAAAAAAAAAGTTCTCTCTTGCTTTTAACATCACTATCTACCCGCCTACGCATTTAACCCCCCCCTCCCGAGCTAAATGCAACACGTTCATGTCCGTTTTCTGGAAGTTGTTGAAAGACACTCCGGAAAATGTAGAAAATCGTTATCGGCCCACAATTGACATGCCTCGATGCATGAAACCATGTGGATATTATGTGGATACAGGCAGAGGCACACATGAACAAACATACATATAGCATCCCGCTCAACCCCTCCTGATCATTGATCAGCATTAAAATGCAATAACGAGCGAGGTAACAAACTAATTATCCCAATTAGCTCGCTGCTCATGCAAGTGAGCTCGACTGTATTTGTTATCATCCTACTATTCCGAAAGGCGTCCTCTGGGGACTACAGACTGCTCGTGCACGCAGTCATGACCACTTTCCTGCACAACATCTGGCCACGCTCGATGGGACGCAAGAGTCCTTATCCTTCTAGTCTGTCTTTATAGTTTAGAGATTTTACCTCAGTGTTGTTGAATCTCTGCTATCAGCTCTGTTTTCTTGAAGTTGTGCCGGTTTTCAGGCATCCCCCCCCCCGTGTTGATTTGAGTGTTCCTAGAGGGATTGTGGGAGTCGGAGTACTGTCAGGTCTAATTGCCGTGTGGTGTTTGGTAGAGAGACAGGGTCTGATTAGGGAGTAGGTGAGGGAAAACATCATGTCCCCACTCTCTTCTCTCACTGTCTCACCCATTTTCTGTCTTTCCAGCACCCCCTTTTTTTTCTCCCCTCTCTCTCTCTGACTCTCTACATGACTACACAGAATGATGGCCTGCATGGCTCATTAACTGGCAGAGAGAGACGGACAGACACAAAAGGATGGCAGAAGAGAGAGGGGATGTGGAGAGGGCAGCTCACAGACTTCTCAAACACAGGTTACCACGGCGCTCGCCTGGCGTCTGCCGACTACATCAAAGCCGTTAGATGCCAGGCGAGGGCCAACACGGGCTGCCAAATGAGTTCAGACTATAGAAGGATCAGGAAGAGTAGGTAGTGGGAGGAAGTACCTGTACAGACTACATTAATTTTACATATTTCATCTGATTTCCTTTAAAATCTTTGTCTGCCTGCCTCTGCTTTTAACTTTTTAAAATGGATGTCAGTGCTCAAACTGTAATTAGCCCGTCCAGCAGTCATGACTATAGTCTGTGTAATATTTTAGCAGTCCTGAAGTGTGAGCGATATGACTCAAGGTTTTTGTTGTACAGAATACAAAAAAGAACTGCATCATAGGAAATGTAAGAAGTAGCAGCTTAGTCGACTCCTAACATTACTGGCTGGCGTTTCATCAAGCATCACCAGATTTACTGTCCTTGACAAATCAGTCATTGTATATGTTTTTGTATTTTAATGGGATGGTAGTGGTGGCTCACAGGAAGTATTGACAATGCTAATGATGGTTGCTAACAAATGGTTGGCTTCTGTAGAGTTTCCAGTCTTTTAAAAACATGAGCATGAGTAGGTTATTCTTGTGAAAATTTGACAAATCTGCTTAACTTAATGTCCTCTTACGGGCTTTTTTTGAGGGCCTTCAACCCCATAGTAAAGTCTTTATCAGTGGAAGAATTTTACTCAATTGTTATGGAGAAATTTTAGCTGTCCGGTGATTAGAAAGTGGCGGTACTTAAAGTGAAGATGAGGGCTGGGTAACAAATTCAATGCTTTTTAGGCACAGACCAAATTGCTTTTAAAAGAGTATCGAAAAATGCCTCTTCATATAATATCCAATTTTAATACCTAAGGAGTAAATCTCATCAGCGTCGGTGAGCCAATGTACTAAGATCTAATAATGTCTGTGATTGGCTGTCTAACGTTGCATGTCATAGAGACACGCAGGAAAGACTCTACGTTACACAGAGACGGATCTTACGTAGTAGGAACTGAAAAATGAATACAAAGATTAGTGCCGTAATCTCGTAGTTATTTGTTGTTTTATAAAATTGTTAAGGAAAGTATTGATACCGGTATCAAACATTTTTGAAAGATACCCGGCCCTAATGACTCCTGGTGATGGCTTTGAGCCCGTCCCAGTCTATGCTGTGATGGATTTTGGTCTAGTATGGAGACTTATTATGTTGCTTCTTGTTGATAAGGCAATTTAAAACATGCATGGAGGTAATGAATCTCTGACAAAGCATGATGGACGACTGCAGACCAGAAAACAAATGATGAGAGAAGACTACATCCAAACTTTTCCAAACATCTAGTCAGAATGGTGAAACCCTGAAGTGGGAACTCTATGCAGCTGATACTACACTGTCTTGGTCCATTAGTATCAAATGATCCGTATTGAAAGGCTACTGATAGTTGTTTCATAGGCTTCAAGGTAAGGATGCTTTGGGCAGGCGCGGCAGCTCTCTGTTCGCTGTTTTGTAACCATCTTCCTAGGTGAAGAGACAAGAAAACCCCACAAAGATGGTATCAGCACGCTTCCGAAATAATCATCACAAGATCTTTTCCTCTTTGGAGTCACGGGGTGAAGGATAATGAGAGACAGACTAGAGAAGATAGGGACGATGGGATGGTTGCAAGAGGGAGAATAAAAAGAAGGGAGAAAGAGCAAGGCCTCACAGACCAAAGGTGAAAGTCTAAATCTTTCATCCTTTCTCTGGGTTCAGAAGGAGTGGAGAATTGTAGGCTGGATTATCGGTGCTAAGACGCAGTACGAGCTTAACTATACCTCGTCTCCTATGTCCTAGACACAGACAGGCTGACTACCTGACTCACTGTCGGACAGAAGAACCTGCAATCATGACTCACTGGCCTCTGAATGGAGTTACTGTGGACCCAAGGGTCATCTAATTTGACATTTAATTTGATCTTTGAATAGTATAACATTGTATGAATTCCTCCTGATCATCAACAGCACCATCATCAATCGTCATTGCTATCTAAAAGTAATGATGTCCTCATCCTCAGCATTTGTAGACGCTGCTAAATTTGCCACATCTGAATTTCAGTGCCATTATCCGGGGACGGTTGCATGCAGTGATGGAATGTAACTAAGTACATTTACTCAAGTACTGTACTCGAGTAAAAATGTGAGGTACTTTACTTGATTCTTTTCTTTTCATGCCACTTTCTACTTCTATTCCACAACATTTCAGAGAAAAATATTGTACTTTTTACTCCACAACATTCATCTGACAGCTTTAGTTACAAATTCAGATGTATGCACACAGAACACATGTAGCTTATAAAATACAATGTTTTATTATAAATGAAACTACCCAACAGTATAATGGCCTACAAGTACAGCTGAAATGATAAGCAGATTAAACACCGTTCATTGTAGGAACTGTTAGGATTATTTACAGTTTCTAAAATGTGAGGATTTTTCTGCATTGAGTACTTTTACTTTGAATCCTTTAAGTACGTGTTTTTGATGATACTTGCATACTTTTACTTCAGAAATATTTTTAATGCATGGTTTTTATTTGTAACAGTGGGGTATAAGTACTTTTGATGTAAGTAAAAGGATGTGAATACTTGCTGGTTGCTTGTGGGTTCAAACCGGCGGCCCTCTCGGCTCCTCAAGCCCCTTCACGTTGGTCTGTTATTCAGTCGGGAGATCCAACACGAGTCCAGGAGAAAACACTTGAAACACTATTAAGCCTGTAGTGGGGGCTTGTGTGTGCCGGTTGTAAGCCTGCTCTTGTCAACAGGACTGTAGGATGCACACAAGTGCACTGGCTGGATGGAGAGGGAGGGAGAGGGAGATGCTCTGCAAAAAATGCCCGACCCAACAAGCTGTTTAGTCACACGTTCAGTCTTGAAATCAGATTATTCTTTAATTGAGTGAGAAAATTGAGCTACTCATTTCTTTTCTTACCCATGAAAATTTAATTTTGTCAGGATTTGTTTTGCCAAAAATGGCAATAATGTACACATACATATATCATGAAATCGTTAAGACTAGAAAGCGCTATATAGGAACAGTACATTTACATTTAAACATTGTGAAAAGTGACATTTTCTCACTTAGGCAGGTTTCTTTGCTAGTTTCCAAGAAAGGCACGACACCGAGGCGATACCCAGTGCTGGATTAAATATCTTGTGAGGATGGATATTTCTTGCAGTGGTGGAAGAGATTGAGTTAGGGGAGAGATAGCTTGTCAGGGCCCTGATTTCTGCGTTCTCCGCTGATGACGATAATAATAACCATACGCAGGAGTGGCAGCAAATGGGGAAGAGAGAACATAGACATTCTTTTTTAAAGAGGCGTACACGCAGTTACTTTCTGCAATCAAAACAGATTTCTGAAGACGAGTTGGAGCAGAAAGCACATGCACACGCTTGCAGAACATTACCATAGATTGCAGTGTGCACACATCCTGTTGTTTGCCATCGACAGAGAATATTAGCCTGGTATTTGTGTACAGTAATCAGTAGGCCCTTGACAGACTAGTCTCTAGACAGATGCATCTGAGGAAAGATTGTCTGGTAATCAGGCTATGCGGTTTAAGGCAGAGGATTTATGGAATGAAACCTTGTAACTTCAATTATGGCGATTGTCATGTTTTTAATGTTGTGAGGTGAAGCATCCAGCAGTTGGGAAACTTTTATTTTATTTTTTTTTAATACATCTTAAAGTTTTTTTTTTCATATTTTGCTTTCCGCTGTATGTGACAACAGTGATATGCAGTTACCTGCCAGAACAGTTGTATATATTGTAGTGTTTACTGTTTTCCCTCCCCTCGCTGTGCAGTCCACATGTCACCAATCATCATGGAAATAACACCCTGTTATTATCTGTCAAGCAGCAAAGAATATTGGTTTATACCTGAGTGTATGCTATGTATTGCGTGTGTGTGTGTATATATGTGTATTCACGTCCAGTATGTGCATCTCTGTCTCTGTCTGTGTGTGTGTGTGTTGTAATTGTAATTTATTTATTTGAACAGGGATAGTGCACAAAAAACATTTATAGATGTCGTGTGCCAGGTTGTAGCAAATTGCTAATTTCTGTCTGTCCCTGGGGAGGTAGTTGGCACATTAAAATATATATAATAATATATACAAAGTGTTTACAGTTTAACATATACACTACAGATTTGTGTGTGTGTGTCCTACTAACTGTACACCACAAACTGTATTACTGCATTTTCCTTTTACGCTTTGCCTTCAGATACTTACTCTCGTCTCCACCCCCAGAATCCTCATCCTCTTGATTTTTTTCTTTCTTCCCCCATCTTGTCATATGCGTGATCACTCCCTCCCCCTCTCTCCTCCTT
Organism: Etheostoma perlongum; assembly: GCA_026937815.1. Classification (NCBI taxonomy): domain Eukaryota; kingdom Metazoa; phylum Chordata; class Actinopteri; order Perciformes; family Percidae; genus Etheostoma; species Etheostoma perlongum. The sequence goes on from CM049394.1 coordinate 14,180,022, forward strand.
ACTCTGCATCCCTCTCCTCCCACTATTCCCCCTCGACGCTTTTAATCTTGGGTTGATGATACTTGGTGGAAGCACTTAAGTTTCTGTGCCAGGTGTCTCCCCGTGCATACCATCCCAGGCTTTGCTCCTCGTTTCTATGGCTCCCTCCCCTGGCTCTTGAACACACACACACTCAAACACACACACACACACACACACACACACACAGTGTGTGCACATATAGCTACGGGCTGTTTGCAAATACGTGCACAGGTACAGTACATGCGCACAAACATTCAGAAGATATCTGCATGCCTTAAAACATGAAAACAGCAAGCTTGTGCACACTCAAGCCTTTCTAAAACACACACTCATATCCCTAAGATATAAGCATATTCAAGTCTTTACATTTTATTATGCCCACACCCTGCTACATTTTGCTTTTATGAAGTTGATTGTCTGTAACTGATTTCTAAAAACTTTTATTTTAAACAAAACAAAGAAGAAGAAAAAACTGCCCGTACTGCAGGAATATTTCAACCTGTCTCCAGAAAAAAACTTTTGAAATTGCTTTTTTAATTAGTGTCTGGGGGTGTTTTCACACCTGCCTTGTTAAGTTTGGTTGAATCGAACCCTCCAGTGTTTACCCCCTTTGGTGTGGTACGTTTGGGTAGGTGTGGACACGGCAATCAATCTCTGCAGAAGACCAAAACAGACTAACTCTGGAACGTTTCGGTACATTTTTAGTTTTTTTGATCTGACCTCGATCCGACCCAACAACCGCAAGTTTGAGCTAACGGCTCCCGTAGTCGGGTGTGCTTTTACAGTTCGGCTGCTAGTCATTTTGGTTCCATAAGCATAATTCCTTTGCGATGCCCTCCCCCACCCCAATAAATTTTTTTTTGATTTTTCCAGTTTAGCTTTTTATACCAATAACACAATATCAGCATCACAATGTAATACCTAACAGCAAGTTACACACAGTACAGCCAAAATATCCATACACACAAGTATGGGATGTTCAAAATCTTCGTAGAAATGAAATAGTCATCCGTAAATACAAACTTTAAAGCAGAATTATACAAGTAAGCAATCTTCTTCAATAAAGCAAATATTTAGAAGCAGAAAAGTCACACAATTTTACTTTATTTTGTAAACACAGTAAGTAGAACAGCTAAAACACATTCAAATATTGAGAAGTGCATAATATTATCAAAAACCATCATTACTTTCTTGAGCAACTCTTGTTCTGCCTGTTTTGTGATATATATGCCTAAAATGTCCCTAATATTTCCATACTGAAATAATGTTGGCATTATAATTATTATAACTAATGATTTTTCATTAGGTTAATTTTGGTGCCCCCTCAGCACTTGGTGCCCTACACACAGCGCGTGGTGGGAGCGCCGGCGCTGCTTTGTAATCTGCGATGCGGCAGATTATGTAAACTGTAGCCGCTTGCAATGTTTCGGAAATATACTGAAATATACTGAAATATACTGATTCGGACCAGAGCAAACAAGTACCAGTAGGTGTGAAACCGCCCTGAATCTTAAAAGGGACAGTCAGGTTGCTGCATTTGCATTAAGAAATATGAGCTGCTTTTAGAAAATACTTTTAAATTTTAAAGTATTTGCCTGGAAACAAGATAAAATATTGTTACTCCAGTGGCAGATGTTCACTTGTTTTGAGGATAAATGTTTTAAGGAGTTTAAGAGTGTAAGAGGTGTCTTTAAAAACCCATTATTCTCAGAAAGTGTATCTGTGCATTGTAGCATTTGTGATTACAGTGCACTGAAATGGATAAATCAAAGCTACTGTAACGCTTGCTGAGTCATATGGATCTTGATTTGCGTCGACTGTACAAAATGCAGTTTACAGCTAACATATCATTTTGGAGACTTGGGTGATGTGTGGAGAATTTGTGTGCTGAAAGAGTTTGCTCAGCGTTGCTTTGTTCTTTAAAGACACACAAGAGGAGGAAGGAGGCAGAGGAATGAAAATGGGAGAGAACTAAGGGAGGCGAGAAGAGGCAGCGAGATAAAGAGATAGCTCTCATGTGTTTATCATATGTTTGTTTGTGTTGCCGCGGGGACCTCCTTTCTTCACCCCCATATTTCCTCTCCCTCTGCCTTTTTTTGTTTTTTTTTAAGTCACCATCTGAATATTTTTCTTTCCTTTCCGTTACGTATCTGCCGCCTGTCCAGGCAGCACTCTGTGTTTCACTCTTGTCTGATGTCTCAATTAAAATGAATGTGTTCACTCTGCTCAGATAAAGAAGAAAGAGGAGGAAAAAGCCTTTCCAGGAACAATGGCAGCTTCTTACATATTGGTTACCAATCCTTCCTTGTCTAGACCCACGCTAATGCTTCACAATATTGACAGCTCTAATGGCACAGCTCCTCTAAAGTGGTATTTTTTTTTTAAAAACCGAGGGCCAAAAGGGACCACAGCATGCATATCGGATTGCATACTGATTTCAGGTGGCATTTATTGTGAAAGGAATTGCCTGAAGTTTAACTCGGTTCTGAGGTAGCAGAACCATCTCCTTCCTCAGTGTGGGGTAATCAGACAGACCAAAAGATGCAGGTTGTGTGTGGTCATCCTGGGGAGTGGAGCCCTCTCCTTGTCCTTGAGACGTCTTAATCCTTGGGCATGGCACTGGCGCTCCTCTGGCCCTTCATCAGGACAGAATGCTGGTGTCAGCACTGCCGTTCCCTTCCTCCTCCCCCTCTTCCTTTCCCGCCCTCCTCCACCTTTGCCTTTATCTGTCGCTTCTTCTAAAGATGCTCTCTCTATCTCCGGTACCACAGGGGTCAACTTGGTGGAGGAACAGGGGCAGGAGGGAAAGAGGGGGGAGGTAGGTAAAAGAAAGGAGGGAGGGAAGCACCGGAGGCAGAAAGATAATTTCGGCCGGACGGCTCTGTTTAAGGTTGAAGCCTGATTTGCATTTCAAAAGCAGCGGCCGGCCGTGTTGCCACCTCAGGGACGCCGTCAGACCAAGTGGAGTGTCATTTAATGTCAGCAGGCACAGCGCCTTGATGAAATTAATAGAGCAGCCTGTGATTGATAACGGCACCACTCGTCAACTCCACCGTCGTGACCATCCGCCTGTCGTGTCCATGCGGCACTTTCAAAGATCCCATCAGCCCCTTCGTCTCTCGCACCGCCTTCATCTGAATGCTCCTGACCTCCCAGCGGCATCTTAGCAAAGAGATCATCTTCTTCTCTTCGCCAACAGGACAATGTAGAAAAATCATCTGAGTGCTGTGGGGCTTTAAGGTAACCAGGGTAACACCAGCTGCTGTCAGCCAAGCGCCAGATGACCGAGAGCCCTGAAAGCTCTAGCTTTTCATGTAAAGACATTTTTCATATCTCACTGTACAAAGAAAATTATGTGAGTCTAGAGAAAAGAGATACTGAAAACCTACATTGATAGCAATGGCAGGTGTGTTGAGTGTGTGACGTCAGTGTGTGAGAGGTCAAACAAAGAGAGCGTACGAGTGCGGCTGTGTCAGGGAAAAGCGAGAGGAGACAGACATAGCAAAGACAATGTAAAGTGAGTTTAACAATACAGCAAAAAGCTTCTCAAGACACAGTGGCTTCTTCTGTTGATGATACAGCCGGTAAAGTGAAAGAGCAACGGCCCTGGAGGGAGGGAATGTCTCCCCTCTGCTTCCCGACCACGGTCCGGGAGTATTAACGTGCACACTGCAGCGCACACAGAGTCCGGAGTATCACGCACACAACGCACTTTTTTGTTTTTGCGGTTATCCAATTGCACAGAGTGACATCGCAATTGATTTAAATGAATCAAGTAGCTCTATACTTTGAGAAATATTTATTCAATTTGTAACTTTGCTTGCATAGTCACATTTACAGTAAATAGAAAGTAAAAGGCTTGCATGTGCAAACGCAATGCTTAGTCACTTAAAACACCCAGGTGGGATCATGATGAGTCACATTGAGATGACTAGAATCCCTTCAACCTATAACTACTGTAAAGCCCAACCCTGTAATTCTGGATGTCAGCCCTTATCTGAAAGAGCTACTCACCCCTCTAACTACAACTCGATCCCTCCGTCCAACAAACTCAAACCGCCTCCTCCTCCCCAAGACCAAGCTCAGCACCATGGGTGATCAGGCTCTCTGTTCTGCCACTCCTCGGACCTGGAACGCCCCCCCGACCATCTGAGGGCACCTTAAACTATTGAGACTTTTAAAAAAGGACAAAAAAAAGACATTTCTTTTCAGGAGACATTTAACTACAATGTCATAATGTCTATTAAGGTCTATACAATGTCTATTATTGCATTTTATATTGATGTTTTAACCATGCTTTTATGGTCTTAACTGTAGCACTTTGAGATTTGCTCCAAATGTAAAGTGCATTACAAATACAATCTATTATTATTATCGTTATTATTACAACAGTGTCTCCTGCCGCCGACGGCCTTCCCCTAATACCCAGAGTGTTTTGCAGCGATAAAAAATATGCACCTGAAGCCCAGAGAGCAGCGAGCCGAGGCGGGGAGTTGGAGATGGAGAGGCCCAGCGGGAGGTGTCAGTGCTAGGCAGGGATGAAGCTGTTAGCTCCCACTAACGGATTTCCTGATCCTAGTGGTTGGTGGCCACCGGGGTCAGACTCGGCACACATTACAACGTGTGTGAGGTGAAGGAAGGGACAGAAAAGACCAAGAGCTGGAGTGAGTGGACAGCGGCAGTAAGAGAGAAGTGTTATCAAACGAGAGGCTCAGGGAAGAGAGATGAGAGTGAGAGATCTGCTTGTTCTGGAATGACTTGATATGTTGTCAGTCTTAATCTCTGGGTGTTGTGGAGGAGCGGATGGAAGGGGGGAGGGGGGGTTTGAGTCGCACAGTAATCTCCTTCACAAGCAACGGGCGGAGCTCGCCGTTTCCCAGCCCGCATTCAATTCCACAGCCATCTCCAATCCCCTCTATAAGAGCACGTTATTTTGCATACATCACTTTTCTAAAGCGTGCTCTTGAAAAGACAAAACAAGAGGTAGACGAAAGGGTGATCCACATCCTTCTTCCTGCATTCTTTTCCCCCCTTTCTCTCATTCACTCATTTACATCAGCCATTATCTGTGTATATTGAAAGCGGCGAGATAAAGAGAGCGGGAGGAAAAAAAAACAAGTGCCAGGAGAAAGGGGGGAAAAAAGAACAATAAAAGGAGGCAGAGGAGGCGCAGCAACGTTTGAATCAATTACATCCTAAAGAATCTTTCATTTGCATTTGTTCAGGTTTTGAACAGATACGGCTGTTCAAAAACTGAACAAATGCCAGATGCCTTTGTGTGTCCAGTTATTTATAGTGGGTGTTTTTTCATCTTGTAATTGTGCAGGAAATATCAAATTTGCATAGAGTGATTATTGTTGATTGTTTATCTAGCCGTCAGGACATTTCAATATTCCAAGGCTGACAGGTTGTCAAGTACTTAAAACTCATTTATTTGGGGAAATTTGCATGTAATTTGGCGGTAATGAGGGGATGTCTGTGGTCATGGATTAGATGCCTGAGATGCTGCAGGGGAAAGAGGGATTCTGTCTGACTGGCATTCCTCCACTTGAAAGACATGCTTATCATCGCCTCGGCTGCCAGGGTGATGCTAATGCTACCTAGCGCCGCACACCCAAAACAACAGAGGATTGTGTACAAGCGGTTTCCATAGCTGTGGACTTAATAGCAGAAGCAGGAGCGAGCCAGCAGCGCAGCGCTACACAGAAAGAATTGTGCTGAGCGCTGTTCTGTCACCCTGCAGGCCCGCTTTCTGAGGCGAATAAAACATGCTTGTAAACAGAGTAGTTACAGTATTTCTCAGTACAGCAGATGCCAACTTGTCTTGCACAAGCATGTATTTTCATATACTGAAAATTCTCAAATACAAGGCCGGTTTCAAAATAAAGACTAAGAGTCTGAAATAAACACAGCTAATAACAGCCAGATTAAAACAAGGGGAGTGAAATTACATCGACTATAATGATGCACATTCAGCATAATATACAAATTCAGAATACTGTATAAATAATTCCAATTGTTTCTACTTTGCCATTTTTACATGTCCCTAAGATGTTTCAAACTAAAATCCTACTAGCTTAGTTAATAGCTATGCCCTTGAGTTTCTAGAGGATTGTTGTGAAAACGTATGCGCAGGAAGTGGGAAGAAGGAACTTCATTGACAGAGGTGAAGCTAATTAGAAGCAATGCAACAAATCATGAGATGGGAACAGTATTTCTTTTTACAAAGAGCAGCAACAGCATGGCTACATTGTTAGAATGCATGGTGGAAATGCACATTATCCTTTATCAACCATGTAGGATGTGTTGATAGATTTAAAGGGGACTTATTATGCAATTTTTCTGGTTTATAATATTTTGGGTTTTCTACTAGAACATGTTTGCGTGTGTGCGTTTGCGGGTCTTACTGCATGTGCACTCTGTTCTGTGAAGTGCAGCCGGGGAATGCTTTAACGGGACTGTAGTATGCACTTTCTACCTAATACGTCACATCACAACTGAACAGAAGTCCTGATGATTCGTTTAAAGGCACAGTTTCTGAATGTGGGCTGTGTACATTTCTCTCTGGATTTAGCATTTTATACTTTCACAGTACTCGTACAGCATGTCAAAAGATCAAAGACTTTGAAATCTTACTTTTTACAACATTGGACCTTTTAAATTAATTTTAACTTTTAACAAAATCCTACTTTTCTGTATAGCATATATTGTTTCTTGAGTTGCAGTCATTTTCAGCTTGGATGGATAAATCAACTAAATTGAAATAAAATAATAAATAATAATAATACAACCACAGAGCAGGTGCCACCCATTCCAGCGTGGACGAGAGAAGTGGGCTCCCAGTGGGGTTTTTGTGTGCTCCGTTTGTTGCTGTTAACGGCATTACCTTTCATTATCAGTCCTCTGCTTCATCTTTCATCTAGCAACGTACTGGACGTGGTGAGCTAATGAGTAAACATAGCTGGGGGCGACCGGCGAAACGCACTCACAGAAGCCCGACTTAGATGAGTCGCTTGTTTGTTTATCTCCACTTGAATTTCAATATTCCAGCTCTCTAATTCACCTGTCACAGAGACGTTCCTTGAGAGGACTGGCTTCAGCAGCAGGCAGTCTCTGGCTGGTATGAGATATGAGCCTGGGCTTCGCACCACACAGCAGTGCATTAAACTTTGAACGTGTGTTAAAACATTCAGCATGTTTACCCTGAGCCCAAGGTCATCTTCAAAAAGAAGACTCTGCAAAGCGAGCCCTTAGTTCCTCAGCTCACACACATACTGGCTGACTCACTCTCAGCAGAAAACACAGCAGGAAGGGCTCGCCGGCACCCACAAAAGCAACTCCCACACCTCTGTGACTCACTCAAAGTCACCTCAGCTGCAGGGTTAAACACTCACTGTATTGCCCTCTTAAACACAGATCTATCCCGGAGTCGGGGCCATAGCCAATACGAGCCACTTGGTGGATGTATCTACTGTATGCATGTGTGTGTATGTGTGGCACTCTCTCACTCCTCGCTAATGTGTGTATATCTCTATGTGAGTGAGTGTGCATGTGTGTTCATGTGACTTTTTTAAAAGGGTGAGTGAGGATAATCGGCCCCCAGCACACCGGACTAAAAGGCCGGGTCAGAGTTTTAAAGAGAAGCTATGTATTTCTCATCCCTGGATAACGGCGATGAAGTGGGCCCTTGTGACTCAACCTGAGAGCATGAAAAGGGCCTCAAAGGGGACCCACCATCGCCGGCCCTCTCTTTATTGTCCTAACGGCTGCCTGAGCTCTCTTCTCCCAGCCGTGGCGAAGCGAGGCGAGAGAAAGGAGTGGAGTGGTGGAGGGCTCTCAGTACTTTACCTACCCAGCAGCCACTCTCTGGGTAGCCATTAAAGCCCAGGTAATGTCCCTGTTCAGGGTAGTAATATTTCAAAGAACACCAACCTTGGTATATGTGTGTGTGTATGCATGTTATAGTGTGCTATTTTTGCAGTGAAACTATTGACTGTGGTTGAAGTGGCCACTGGTTAATCTTTACTCTGGAGTCAGTCACTATTATGTGGCCAACTCTTTGTTTACAGACCACATTACTTTTCATACGTAAAAGGGCAGAAAGGTCATAAACTCATGAGAGAATGTCAGCTATAAAGCTGCAGGGTTCGCCGTTTGATGGGGACACTGTTGCTGGCTCACTGGTGCAGTTCAGACACACTTTGTTATGCAGTTTGAATAATTTGGTTCTTAAGAATTTAAAGTTACAATCTCTTTGGTGGCACCTATGGCGATAAGGGGTAATTGCAGCTGTGTTTTTGGATCTCACTTTCACTTGTTTTTTCAAGTTGAATCGTCTGTAGTCATTGCTCTAGTCTTCGTTTGTTTACTTGAAATGCTAACCGAGACCAGAAAAAACAGTACTCTGCTTTACACCCACGGGAGTTGAAGAGCAAGTCTGTTGCGTTTGCTCCGCCTAATTTTCTTAGTAAGTTTTTAGCCATGAGGAGTACTAGTCATCCTGTGAAAACAGTTGTAAAATGTCTGTGGCTATTGGAGGAGGTCTGTCAAGTTTTAAGCAGTTAGTATAATGTCAGGTGGTATCTGGGTTTGGCCTTGGAGACCACATCAGTTTGTAATGCAAGTTAAGGTGTGATATTTGAAAGATATGCAATGTAAAAATCATGCCTCTCTTGCAGAATGTTTTCCAGTAGAGTAAATACTGTATGAATTTATCTAACGCTTGTTAGTGTCAATACAGGTCCAGCTATCTGTGTCTGTGTTGCATTTGTGTTGATTTCTGTTAAATAATACTGAAGAACTTGTGTTTGGATTGTCTTAACTCTTAATCGGTTTGTCATCTGGTCATTCAATCAAATCTCATTTCAGCACCAGGAGCTGTCCACAATATGAACTGTTGATCACCATAGGGCTTTAAATAGCTTGTATGTATGGTAGAAATGCTCACACGTCTTTGAGCTAGAGTCCAAGTCAAGTTTAAAGACTTTGTCCACATATTTTCCATCCGGCGCTTCTTATGTTTGGTCCTTGTTGTATGCAGCTTCATAGCCAAAGCTTCTGAATTGCACAGCATCTGCCAGTGTGGTCAACGAGTTTGTCATCCTCTCAAACGGGTGGCTGTGCACAGCACATGCTTTACGTTCAATATAAATATTCATGTGACATTTCCTAAAAATAAAGATTGTTCACAAGTCCCTCATCTCAAGGTCAAGTTTGAAGTATTTGAGTGTCAAGTCTAAAGTTACTATGTCTGACTGAAGAGCTTGAGTCCCCATCTCTGACCTATTGTTCCAGATAACGGAACATATAGTAAATATGCCAAATGTGTTCTAAAGGACAAGATTTGGCCCATATAGCTATTGCTATTTGCTGTCCAATATTCCATATGGTAGATGTTGTTGATGGTTCAATGTCCTTTAAGTGTACATATATCAGTACTGTGTATATATAAATGAGTAACCAGGTATTCTAGTGCTGTACATCCCAGTAGTAACATGCTATTGAACCCCAGCTCCAACAGAAAATAATGTTATCACTGGCTACGTAGTGGAGTTTTTTTTTTTTCCAAGATGTGTTTTTTATGTGATCAAACACACACACACACGGCTATCTGGGTTTCCGTGGGACAGTTGGCTAAGTCAGTTTATGTTGCTACCGGTCCGTCTCGACGCTTGTCAGCATTACAGCGTTATTAATTCTTATCGCTGTACAGTGTGTTGACAGCAGAGACAGCAAAATATGTAAAAGTTGACATGGCTGACATTGTGACAGGCTGACAGAAATATGAAGTAGAGGTGTATATGTGCTTCACAGATGATCTATAAATAAGTAGTTTGGATGGGAGCGATAAAGAGTGTGTGCCCCATTAGTTTTTTTTCTCCTCTTTTTCTTATTTTCTGGGTTCTATCTTTTTTATCATTTTTTTGACAACACCTCCCTTCCACCCTCCTCAAGCATCTCTCTCTCTCTCTCTCTCTCTCTCTCTCTCTCTCTCTCTCTCTCTCTCTCTCTCTCTCTCTCTCTCTGGATGGCTGCCTACCTCTGTGCCTGTGTCTGGGAGTTGGCTGGGGCAGAAATAAACCACAGTAATGGCTTTGCTTTGCTGCTAATCTTGTCATAAGAAGGTGCGGCCCTGAGAGGATAGCTCCTCGCGTGTGATATCCTTATTTAAACATCAAAAGATTCCATCATTAGGAAGCGTGCGTCTAGCCCCAGTTTTCAAGGAAAATTATTACATCTTCCCGCCGCAAAAGTGTAATGCAGGAAGACATTGCTGTCAAGCACACGCATAGACACACATGCATAAACCTCACCGGACTTGATGTTTGTACACTTGAAGAAAAACATCATCATTAGCAGCTTTCTCTTGTGATAGACGGAGCAATGACTTTTTGTGTCACAGCCCACCGTGGGCTCTGATGATAGCCTTCATTTGGAGTTGCTGCTTGCCGTTTGAGATTTGAGATGGGGATGGGGTCTGGCTAAGTGGGATCCGGCCCGCCTTCTGACAGCGTCTCTGGTGGGTCTCCCTGTGCTTCAGAGCCATCACGCTGAATTTGATGCATGTGGTGCAGCAAGGGAGCATCAGGGACTACCACACCTGGTTAATGTTGTCATATACTGTGACAGGTGCAAATCCAAACAGGAGGTGTGTGTGTCTGTGTGAAAGAGGACAGCGTATATATTGCACAGCATGTATACTTTGGTAGCAGAGGCATAGCTACAATGAAAGACACTCAGGTCATGACTCTGCTATTGCTTATGGGACTTTTGGGACAACCTGGGTTGGGTGGATATTTTAAGGGCTGATTCCATTATTCTTTAAACTATTTAAAGTTTAACCCTGGCTGATCTTCTAGCAGCTGTTTTCAGCTAAAAGCCGACACTACCTCCATAATACCAAACAGTGCTCTGACAAATTAAAGGACTAAAGAGAAACCAACACCGAATTGAAAAAAAGAAACTACGACTCTAAATCCCAACTTTTGCTCTGTGTCTGCTGGTCGTATAAATAGGCAACTGTTTGCTAACTTTATAAATTGTAAAATGTCGCGTAAACCACTCCGTACAATTGACAGAACAGACATTAAATGAAGTGATGAAATACCTTCTATAAATAGAAGTTTATGATTGGTTATCAGCTGTTTTGTAGCAACCTGATTTAGCTCTATATAGAAGAGATTGGCTCTGTGATTATACATTATTACTGGACAAAAGAATCTACACAGTCTTTTAACACGCTTTTCATTTTCACTGTTTGAACCAAATATGAGCATCCATGCCATATCAAAAGTAATCTCTTAATTTGAGATGTTACTTGCAATAAAAACTGGCGCTTTTTAAGGCTGGAGTTGGTTAATAGGTTCTCCAACTGTTTTGGTTCCTGTAATTTAATTGTTCACATGGGTGTATGTGATCTATTGCTTCACAGCTGCACAGGTGGAATTATTAGTTTGACTGATTTAAGAGTGAATCAAGAAATACCATGTTCCTTAAGAGAGTGCCATCAAAAGACCAAAGAGGTGTTTGCTCTTTTCGTTTCACTTTCTACTCTTTTAGTCTCTCTCTCTCTCTCTCTCTCTCCCTTCCTCTTCAGGAATAGTACTACAGTCGGTTTCAGTTGCTGTATGATTTATTCATTGTTGTGTTTTTTTTCCCCCTTCTCCTTGAATGTTTGTAGAGAGGACAGGAAACTTTGAACCAGAGTACAAAGCAATGTATATTTGGGTCACACGTGATTCACATCTCGCTCTTCCTCTCTCCTTACTTTGTCTCCCTCACTCTCTTGTCTGGCGACTGGGTTGACTTCCCTCCTCTCCGCCAGGTTTGTCCTTGAAGTGAGAATCAGCGGGGTGCCCCGATCCGAGGGGAGGGCTGGCAGGGAGGGAGCAGGGCTGTAAGGGGTGGGGGGAGGCGATCAGGGCAGAGAGGTTGGGAGCTAAATAATGGATGATTTCTTATTGAAATAAAGCCTGGTGGAAACAGAGGAAGGGAGCGAGCGTGTCATTACCTGGGAAACAGAGCAGAATGCTTAATCCTAAACGCCGCGCAGCAGATCCAGGCCACGCAAAGCCCTGCATGGTTAGCGGCGTCTGCTTTGGCTGGGAATCATCCCAGAGATGTAAAATTCACTTTGATACTGAGCCTGTTTGTTAGGTGTCATTACAAGCAATGCAACACGTCATAGCGTTACGTCATGGCGTCAGTGTGAAAGACTGAGCCATGCTCCGAGCCCCCCCCATCCCCTTTTATGTCCCCCCCCCCACACACCGTGACTTTGACCTAACACCATCACAGCTTGCACTGATTGACTCAGCAGTCATTATCCCTCCTCGCTCCCACCGCCCCCCCTCCACCACACCCAGACAAAACTTGTCTGGCCCCAAGCCAAGCCTGTAAAATATGAGCCGACACTGAACCCAAGACACCACTTCTTCCCAGATACATTAGCAGCACTTCCCCAAGCCTCACCTTCACCGCAGACGCCCTCCTCAACACAGTGTGCTTTTCAAATCTTATGCACATAATCAACATAGTCACACCTGAGGGGAAGTTGTATACTTTCCTCTGGTGTGAAAGTTGATAAATAGCTAATTTGGGTGTCAAGAAAGTCAAATGAAAATCTCAGCTCGTGGAGGCATCGGGATTGAACTGATTTGCCAAACGCCAACTTCTTTATGCTGTTCCAGTGTCAGTTTTTTGCATGTTAATTATTCCAGCCCCACATTTTCTGATGATAAGTTGAATTATGAATTCAGAAATAAGCAGGAAACGGCAAAACAAAATCAGGCTAACGATGTTAGCTGTAATTAAAATGGAGAAGTAGCAGGCTGCCGTGCTATTGGCTTGGAAAGAGATGTATTAGCCAGGCATATGGTTATGATAATTAATCCCAGGACTACAGAGAAACAAATAAACACACGCTAAACAAACAGAGGGGACCAGCTGAGGGCTGCAGGAATTGGTACTTCTGGGGAGGAACCCAAAAAAGGAAGGGAAAAAAACAGATCCTTATCGTCATTGCTGCAAGAGCATGAGTCACACACACACACACACACACACACACACACACACACACACACACACACACACACACACTGCAAGGAAGGAGGAGCATGATGGAGCAGAAAGCAGAGGAAAAAAGAGACCATGGCCTTTCCTTTGTAAACTACACTGCACAACATTTATGTCGTAAGCTGTAGCAGGAAACGTAACCTTTGCAATCATCTGCCACTTTACACGAATACCATTACACTGAGTCATTAATATGAAGCCATCAGTGTTGACGGCATTATCCCCGTTTTTGTTTTCCACAATACTACAAGCACAAAAGAAGCTCATCTTCTTACAGGCTCTGAAATAACAGCCAAACCTTTGTACTGGCTTATAAATAACTGGAAATGCTTTCTTTCCCCTTCTTCTTAGTGTGATTCAGGGCTAAGACTGTGAAAGAAGAGGAAGGGAGAGTAGACGGGGAAAGTGGGGCCATCTAGAACGTGTGAATAGTGGCAAGGGTTTGTGGTAAATCGGAAGAAGAGACGCTGGGATAATGCTCTCTGTTTCCTTCTATCTGCTTCCCAGTTGGAGGATGAGGGAGACAGAAGGGAATAGCTGCTAATAAGGCATTGGGTGAAAGGCTTTGGGAAAGCTCCCCGTGGTGCTGGTCTGTAATGGAGATAAGCGTTGCCGTGTTGTTGTCTCACAAAAATCAACAAAGGGAACATGCGATGGGAGATTTGCGGCCACGTCCCCAGTGAAAAGCACGGCTGTCACAGCGCCGTAATGTTTAGCGGCATTAGAAATCATTAGGCCCAGCACCGAGGGGAGAGCGTGCCAGGCGCCCATGCCCCAGTTAATGCTGTTTTCAAAAGCCGCCCGTAATCTATTCCTTAAACTTGCTTTCTTCCATTCACCTTCAGATGTGGGCCAATCTGATGGGAGGAAAAAAAGGACAAGCTCTCTGTGTTAGTTTGTTTGTTTTACTGTAGCTGAAGATTTAGCCAATCTACATCCCTGCGCCTTGTGATCTGCAGCAGCGATAAGGCCGCAGACAGGCTTTAGTTAGTCTAGCAGCAGGTGCCTTGCCAGGCAGTGGGGGAATACAGAGGATGCTGATAAATGGGGCCAGTTTCCCCGCATAAAGCACAGCGCCCTTCGGAGGGAAGAGCGATAATGTATGCAGAGTTCACAGGCGCTGTGGGTTTCTGCTGCAGGCGGGCGGACATCTTTAGAGCAAAAATGATAGCTGCAGAGAGACGAGGAGACTTCCAGGAGGTTATTTCAGCCGAGTTGTGCACTCGCTGGAAATGGACTCCTGTGATCTGCAGTGCAATGACTGCAGATCTACTCGGAGGAGAGTAGGCCTAACGAGGAGTGGTCAGGAATGGTTGCATTTTTTTATTTGATTTTTTTAAACTCAAGCTCCGCATAGTATGTAAAAACCATGTTTAGAGTGTGGACATAAAGTAGGTTATTGTCAGACATATTTCTGTTAAGGAGGGACGATGAGGAAGGAGGATTAGGAGGTCTATATCTTCAGTATGTCAACTTTCTAGGATCTAAGAAAAAAGGTCAAGAATAAGCCTCCATGGTCAAGTTTATCCGGAGTTCCACATGTATATACTGTAGCTTCAAGGTTGTTGAAATGAACTAATTGCACACCCTCTGCAGCTAACGGAGGCCTTTATGTGGCCCTGTTAAGCAAGCTTTAACCTCTAACTGCAATTAACTAGCCCAAGCTAGCCGTGCTAGCACTAGCTGCTTTCCAGCTGATAATGAATGCACTGAGCCTGTGAGGTCAAGCCTGGTTGTCTGGGGACCCATTAGCAAGGCAAGTGAGCCCTCCCAGCCCCGCGCTCTCTCCTTCCCTCCCCTGCACGGGCCCTCTATCCTGCAGGTTCCAACTAGCAGCGCAGCTCCAGTACAGCACCAGAGGCCGAGCCGAGTTCTGCCCAGGGACCCCACCTCGGTGAACTGTCATTTGTCTTGGCCATCCGGCCACGCCGCAGGCTACATTAAGCCTTGATCTATGGGGTGGACCAGGCTACTTGGCCCTGGGATTCAGACGCTGTATCTGCTACAAAACTGCCCCAAGATGGGCTCAGGTTTGGTATTTTTTTCTTCACGGAGTATTAATGTGGACTTGTTTAAAAAGACCACATTAATGTTTCCCCTAATCAGTCATTTTTCATAAAAAGAGCTATGCTACATTTCCCCCTCAGCCTACCAGTATCTTGTGAATCAGACAAAGCTGTTGAGTGAAGGCCTTTATCTGCCTGCTGCTTTACAGTATCTCCATGTCCTGGCTCTGGTGTTAAGTGTCTTTCCAAAGGGTCTGTGTTGCTGTCAGCACTCACACGTTCACTTTTCAGCGCCGGACTCCTTCAGATGGCCTCCTCGCTCTCCCGCCCCTCTCGCCTTATCTCCAGGTTTCCTAACACGTTTAGCTGTATGTGATGAAATAAGATCCAGGGTTGAGCCCGGCTTGACCGCATCCCTTCTTGAGTTTCTCAGCGGTGACTGCTTTGTTTTCCTTGTTGCACGGACCCTTTGGTGGTGTAAACTACTCTTTTGGTAGCGTCCCTGGAGCCCGGCCAATCACCAGGCCGAGACGAGAGCTGTCAAACCCAATTCTGCCAATGGCGGGTGTCGAAAGCTGGCATGGTAGACATTGAAGAAAAGCCGGCGAGCTGCTGTCACATTACTTCTCAGTTGTGTGTGTGAGGGGGGGTTGCAAGCATGATCATTTTGCAGAAACTACATCAAGAGGAGGGAGCCCAGTTGCTGGCTCCCGAGCCCGGTTTCTGGAAATAGGCAGTGGGCATTTGCATGTTTCTTTCTAAGGCTGTCTATTCATTAGATTAGTGTTGTGCTAATGTGAAGACTAGCCCGACTTAAATGCAGGATGTCATAAATCATAATGTTCATTTTAAGCTCATCCACACACGAATACTTAAGCGTGCGCGCACACAGGAACACGCAGTAATCGCACACTCACGCAATTACACACTTAAACAAGCCCAGTGTTTGTGTTCGGCGCATGTCGGAGGTGGACATCTTCCCATCTCTCCAGCTTTTTGTGGAGCTCCCATGAATCATTGCCTCTTATTCCTTTCTCAGCGCGGGGGAAATCACATTAAGTGAAGCGCCGTGTTTGGCTCACACCAGTCTTTTCTTAATAGCTGTAATTTGGAGGGGGGGAGAAAGAAAGGGAAAGAATGGAGAAGAAAGCTCACTCACAACACTAATTCCAGTCAACAAAAACACCCCTCTCCAATCCCACCACATTAATTTGCATTAAAATATCCAACAGCTAAATATGTAAAGACGAAATAGTGGCATACTATTTATACACAGGCACATCTCCTGCCATGTGTGCTATGGTAGCAGCTGTGTGTGTGTGTGTGTACAACCTCCTGCTACTGTAGCATGCTGAACAGACCTCCCACACCACCATGGTTAACCATTCCACCTTCGCACAAGTTTTGCAAGAGTGAGAAATTTGGAAAGGGAAAAACAAGAGTGCCCGCATTATTACGGCCACCTGTTCTTTCTATGAAATTAATTGTCTGGTTGAATCTGGCAAAAATGCTGGCTACTTGGGGAATTTCTTTGTGATCTATTACTACCACTTCAATTGAGAAGAATTTATCCAGTGTAAGAGGAGGATAACGATCAGATATATTTAATATCTCCTCTTTTGATATAATGTACAATGCTACTTAAACCAAAGACCCAGTTCTCTTAAAGACCCTTTTTGTTTTCACCAAAGAGACAACAGTTTCTACTGCTGGAAACATACAATCTATAACATCCTGCGTACCCAATGAATTGTCCTTTGGAGATAAGATGTTGCAGCATTGTTAATGTTAAATCTTGGGCGGCCTGACTGCTCTGCTGGCAGAGCGGCTAAAATGTTAAAGCTAAGTGTCAGTTGTAACTCCTAGGCACACTGGACTCATGGTAAAAGAGTCACTCAATCTTTTGGCAATCTTTACAGTACCAGATGAGCTTAATCCAGGCCAAAGCCATTATTCTTTATTCCTAATTCCAGTCACAAGAATAATTTGTACAACGGAGAAAGGGTTTTAGGTGACTGATAGGTGAATCGTGAAACAGCGCTGACTTCAACGTCTCTTCCCTCCACTTACATACTTTGTACCATCATCATCTGTGATGACAGTAGGCTGGTTGCACCCACACAGTGCAGCTGAGTTCATGTGTGACCAATATATCTCATATGCTAACACCTAAAAAACAAATACACCGTCTTAGGATGTGTTTTGTATTCCCACTGTTCCCAGAGGATTGAAATAACAAAGAAAAAAATGTTGGTTAAATGTGAAATGCATGGGGGGGGTGAGAGTGTTGTTTAGTGCTGCCATGTTTTCTCAGCACAGTGAAAAAAGACGCGTTTGATCATCCTTTGTTAAATACCTGTTTACCCGACAAGACACGAAAACGTGATGACTTATAATTCGAAGATTTACCGTCAAGTTTGATTCTCCACAGTGCCTTTCTATATCTGGATCTCATCTCTTTGGGGATAATGCAATGATTTTATGGCGATTCTCTGCTGCTGAATCCGTGGAATTATCCATGCTAATGCTTCTTTCTAATGCTACTATCATACTGATAATAGCATTATCTAATCCTGCCGGTGAGCATTTGCACCTCAAGCTGTTGCAGCCGTGATCCTCATAATTCCACTAACTAATGCGCCAGTCACTCCCAACACTTCCCAACTGCTCCACTGCACAGATGAGCACCTCTCATGACCTCGAGCCTCCCAGAGCACCACAATCAATATCCAGGCTCTGTTCATGGTCTGGCCACAGGGCACTCTTTCAGTTTATTTGCAAAATTATTAAATTCATCGCAACAAAAGACTGAACAGAACACAAAAAGAAATAAATGTCAAAATCAATGGAACAACACTGAAAAATGTCCCCTGTGCAGGTTTAAATTTGCAAAATGGCATACAATAATTATGGTTTTAGTTTTTCTTGATTGAATATTAGAGTTGAACAAGAAAAATACACTTAGCAGAGAGAAGTACACCATGTTAATGTAAGTAGTGCATTATATAACTTTTTCTTCTCGGCAATCCTGCCCTAAGTTCAACCCTCAAACTGAATTTGTCCTAGCATGATTATTATTGATATCACAAAGTGATTTTGTAGCAAACATAACCACACACATTATAAATCCAGGCATATACAATTTGTTGGATCAGGAGCACATATCAAATCCAACCGGAACATTTTGTACCATAACGGGCACAGTGGTTCGTTTATAGCACATAAATGCATACAGTAACTATTTTCTGTCCTCCCAGACCTGCACTCCCCAGCGATTGCCACCCACTTGTAGCATTTACACGGTGGCTGCACTAATCTTTGGCTTCCCTCCTCTGTGGTCGGCTGTGCAAACAGCCCAATCTTGGACAGAGGCTCCCTCTCTCTCATTTACGGAGGTGAGGGAAGGTGAGAGAGATGGGTGGGATTGGAGAGGAGGTGTGCATGCCACAGAAACAGCCAGAGAAATGTGATGTGGATTTCCTGTTCAGGTTAACTAAATTAACAGTTGTTTGGCTGTGGAGCATCTTCAGTGCATGATCCCCCTGGAAATGAAACATTTCTGTTACTTGGGCATTGAATGTTTTAGCTTTCCTCATGGCCATGATTGTAGGAAGTCCTCATATTTAACTTAAGTCAAGTTCAAAATAAAACAATTTTATACCTGTTGCTGATGATGATAAATTGGCATTATTTCTTGGGGTTGGACGAAGGACCCATTTTAAGCATAATAAATAGAATATCAGTTAGCGAAAGGGTATATAATTTAACAGGTTGGTTAGAAAGGTGGTAGATTTGAAAAAATAAGCATTTCATTGTATCCTATATTTTTCTCAGTAATACATTTCACGGTTGCCCAGTACATAATCTAAACTTAAGGATGGAGTAACACTGCTTGAAATCAGTCCCTAGTATGTAGTTCCTGAATAACTCCACAACCAATTTTAATAAATTGTCAAGTAACTATGGCAACACAAGTGCCCTGATCTAGGCACTTGGCTACATTATACTTTGGAATAAGAATCCTATTCAGAAACAGTTTGATTACAAATATGAGCAGTGGCTCTATTTGCAGATTGACTGACTGATGGTGTAAAAGTTTAGTGATGATAGATACCTGATTCTGAATTCTGTTAAATCCATTTAGGAGATGTCTTTTCAATATATAAAGGCCTCTATAGTCATGCAGTTTGCCTGGGGACTGCATGGAGAAATCCTTCCACTGTGCCAACCCTAGATTCATGGCCCTGTGTGTTTGGCTAGCCATTTCCTGGTGCAGCACTTGCTATTTTATTTGGCCCGCTTCAGCCCCGAGGATAGGGGGACAGTTGTCTTTCCCTGCTGCTGAGCCTGGAGAGTTTACTTTTCCTCTGCTCTGTGGGAGGAGAAAGTGAAAAAGAAGATAACTGGATGGAGGCCCTGTTTGAGTTGTTATTAAAGGGGGGAGGCAGGGAGGGATGAGCAGAGGACTACAAAAAGATAAAAAGGTGTAGAGGTTGAAAGAGAGGGTACTGGGTTTTCTCTCCTATGCACACAGAGTTCTCACCTCTTCATGCTTCTTGGACTGGCAGCAATCGGCTGACACCAGCGCCTCACCCCTAACAAGGCACCATCGATTGTGCTGCCTCAATCTAAACGGATTCTTATACGCAATGTTTACCCACAATGCTTTTTATGAAGCGACATTTTACGGGAAGACAAGCTCAAGTGAATTGCAGGGTGAGGGATAAAACTATCTTTGGGGGCCACACTGAAGGAGGCTCTGTTTGCAGGTGGAATTACATGGCAGAAACGCACCAAGGCCAAAACCCATTTTCATATTATGCTCAGGTGTTGATTTGCTTTTGGCCCTCGAAGAGTAAAGTGTGTGTAATTTTTGTGCTCTTCAGCCTGAGGGACATTCACAATGATTGTTTGGCTGAATTCCCTCCAGGTGTGTGCTATACATTGAGGGATAGCGGTGCAAAGAGGGACAAACCGAAAGAAAAAGACTCAGAGGGAGATGCACCTGGCTCTCTACCACACCTGGGAGGAGAGTGGGGTGGTGTGGGCTAATGATGTGGTTTTAAAGCTCGCTAAACACTGCAAGCAGCATGCTCTGTCCCTAGATGGCCTGTGGTTGGTTAGTCCTCACCACAGAATATTCCAGAGATGTTGCTCCCCCCCATCCCCGTCTCTTCCACTGGAATGGATCTCTTGTATGCACACGCATTCCTAGACATTTGATGGTGCTGCGTGGAGAATTTTAACCTAAATAAGTCAATAAAACATGAATTTTTTTGACATAAGTATACAAGTGTTCGCCTCTCTCAGCCTTTACACTGAAATTTACTTTGCAAACCACCAAGTTGTTTTTTCTTTATAGAGCAAGAAAGAGGGCACTGTTCTCCCAGAGCATGTTGAGCTAAAAAGCTGAGAAGTATCAGACATGTGGTGGAATATTGATATCCAAATAAGATCTTCTTTGGAACAGAAATCGGCCGAGTTCATGGGAAATTGGATCAAATTTGATGAAAACTCATCGTGATTTTTGATTGCACGGTTGATCCAAGGGGGACGCTGCAATAAGATGTCAACAAAGTGACATGCTTAGATAGGGGTTACATGAGAGTTGTCCCTACATCCCATCCTGGCTAGCCTCTGTCTCATTAGCTTCTTTTTCGCCCACTAGCCCAACAAGGATGTTGATATTGGACAATGCTGCAAAACCCCACAATGGTTCAATGTTTTTAATGTCCAATGATAATGTTATTAGTGAAAGAACATAGTTACATAGCACAAAAGTCCTTGTTTTCTGCATTGCTACATATAGTGCAGACTACTGTCTGCATTGGCACTGGACATTGACATTGAAGATTCGTCCAATACAAATGTAATTCCTAGGGATACTGGGCTTGTATCTCAGCAGAATCTGTCAGTGAGGGTTTCTTTTTAATCATGTTAAAGGGGACGTATCATGAGAAATGTACTTTTTCTGTGCTTGTGCACATACATTTTTCCAATCCGAGCAGAGGTGGCTTTTTCAGAGGTGGCTTAAAGAGACAGGCACTTAAGCATAGTTTTCTAGCAAAGGGTGAATGCAGGTATATTCAGATGAAGTATGAGAAAAAAATGTGTTTTCTGAGCATTAAAGCATGTAAAAGTGTTGACATGTTCACTGCTATGGTTTGTGTACACAAACCAACCAGACAACAGTTTGCAGGGCTGCAGACCCGATAAGAAGGAGAAACACAGCTATATTTAATCGTTATCAAAGACTTGGATATCAACAGGTTTTTGGATATGCGCACACATCGCTATGCCGACCTCAAAGTCAAAGTACTTTTTATTGGTCTCCCTAAGGAGAAATTTGCTTTGGACACTGAGCGACTTACTTAGCTGCAAAAGTTACAGACACAACGACAAGCACAGGGTTAAAAACAATTAAAAGACAAATATACAGTCAACATATGGGCTACTCGAGGGCCTGTGCAAATTGCAGATATACGATGTCTTATACTAAATAAGATAAAAGCCATACTTCAAAACAAAACCAATTTCATTCATCCATCACAGTCACAGATATACATTAAAATAGTCAGTCATACATTCATCTCTGTTCATTAATGAGCTTTATTGCAATAGGTAAAAATGAGTGCTTATATCTGTTATATTTACACAAAGGAACCCTGTACCTCTTTCCTGAATTCAACAGCTCAAACTGAGAAAACAAAACATGAGAGTTATCAGACAGAATGGTCTTAGCCGGCCTGATTGTTGCCTGTTCAAAAAGCTCCTGCAGGTTGAGAGGTGCAGGTGTTCCCATAATTTTACCTGCCGTCTTAATCAGATTAAAAATCTAGGTTTTAGATTTGACTGTCAAATTCCCAAACCAGCTGGTGATACCATACCGAAGAATTAACTCTATTGTTGCTCTATAGAAGATTAACATGATATTTTTTACAGACCCCAAACACTCTAAGCCTGCGCAAGAAGTGGAGACGCTGATGAGTTCTGGCACAGACATTTGTTACATGTGTGCACCGACTCAAGTCCTTGTCAATGTACACTCCTAGATATTTAAAAGAGGACACCTGCTTGATGTCATGACCATGGATGGATACAGGGATCTGGTCATTTCCAAAGTTTTGCTTGTGTTAATATGAAGTTGGTGTGAATCACACCAGTTGACAAACTTGTCCTTGACCTGTTCAAGAAGCTGGTTGAAGGAATGAAAGAGGGACGCCGCCGCTGGTAAACTATGAAAATACAGCTTAGTCGGAATATTGTCTTTTTTTTTTAATTACGGCAAAAAACTGTATATTTTGTGGATGTTAACGTAGTCATTAATTCATAGTTTAGAATTGGAAAAAAAATGCAACTCCCATCCTGTGAAGTTGCAGATGTTTAATCTGCAAAGTCCTTGGGCTTGCTTATGGTGTTTGTAGGCATTACTAATCTGAGTTTGAATGACCATGGCACCAGTAGTAACAAAATTCTAGTGACAAAAAAACGTGGCAACAAAGGAAATATAGGAACGGAAGGAGAGTCACGCAGTGTTTCCCACACTAGTGATCTGAGGAAGATGTTGCTAAAAAGCTTAGTACTCAGCACACAAGAATCCTCCAAATTATCACTCTAGAAGTCAAATTTAGCAATACAAACCTTTCCAATTTCTCTCATAAGTCCATTTTACACATCTATGCTTTTTATAAGTAGGCACCGTACAGTAGCTTCTTCTCTCCTCACCTTCATCCAGCTTTACTACAGCATGCCTTATCCCTGTCTAATGTAGCTGATCCCTCCACACATTCCTCTCCCTCTTCCTCACTCTATCCTTCCTCCCCTGGCTTTTGTGAGAAGGAGAGGTGAGGGGATATGTGTCTTTAACTGAGCTGGAGCTCTGGTGCAGCTTACCTCTTACTGCTAATATAGGATATGTGCTCTGCTTTGTTACTGCTAACGTGTGTGTGTGTGTGTGTGTGTGTGTGTGTGTGTGTGTACACTGAGAAATCCTATTATGGAGCCAAGTTTCTGCCACGCTTTCCCCATACACACTGTGAACCCGGTGTAATCCACTCACACACTCACCATGCATCCTTGTTTGTGGGCGCACGCTCACACAAACACATTTCCCCTGTAGACTCGGTGGTGAGCTGTGTGTGCATGCACTGTTGTGTTGCCTACCGTGAAACATGACAGCTAATGATATCGAAAGGTGTGTTGGTGTGTATGTGAGAGCTGGAGAGCTGGATTTCTTCCAGACTGACATCGATTAGCAGGTGAAAGCTACAAAATCAAAAGCTATGCTTTCATGTATCAAATTAATTGAATTCTACGCCCTTTTCCCCCCATACATAAGGTTACTTTTTTAGCTAAATTCAACCAATGACTGATCATATTTACTGATATATCTGATTATTTTCTGAGGATGAATCTTTCCAGTAAGCAAGGATAAAACTCTCTCAAATTACACTGGAAAGTACATATTTTTTAGTCTACACCACACATAACAATTGTTTCTATATCATTTCAAAGGACCTGCTTCATAAAATAACCACAAAACATTAACCCCAGACCTGCTGGTGGTGGTCATGACATATGGTGCAGCAAAAATGTTCAAACCAATATGACTTTATTTCAAATTCTAGTGGAAATCCCTAAGTTTTTCAGGTATGTTGGGCTGAATTTTGGGGAAATGTGTATTAGGTGATGCACAAGACGTCTGCAATATTTCTTTTAGATGATACCAAATGAAAGGTATTTAAGGTTAAAAGAGGAACAAGGGGACATTGTATGTTAAGGGGATGAAACATTGGTTATATTTAACCATATAAAGTAGATGTCTAAAACAATTAACTTTTCAACCAGATTTAGACTTATAAGCAACAATGTGTTCATCTACTGTGTCTCTAAACACTATGATGCAAATCCACTGTGTCTGTGGCTCTTATCCCCAAGTCCTTCTTCTTTAGGATCTTTAGAAACAGATAATACATATGTAATTTTTAATAAAGACCAATTAATGTCCTAAAACAGCTGGCCACTGTAGTTTTTGGCAAATGTTACTCCACCAGGAGTAAATACACCATTTGTTGGGGGACTATTTTCAGCTGTGGATTAATACATATTTGATGCTGCCTTGAGTGTTTTGGGCAGCAGGACGGTGTATGTGGGACTGAGTCACAACAAACAAAGTCTGTTCAATTGCCCATGCTCGTAATGGAGAAACATGTCACCAAGCAGCATGGCTCATGTGTTCAATAGTTTCTGGACAACAGTGTCGCGAACACATTTGTGGGATTTGTGGATGATATAAAATACAGAATATACCCAGATAGGTTAAGTTCTGAGTTGTATAAGTACAGTTGTATATATCCTTAGCTCACTTTTAACCTGGCTGTAGAGGCTGTTTTTCCTTTTAAATCAACACATCCATGCTATGGGCTATATATTATACAGTATGCATTATGTCCTGTAAGATTGTGTTGCTTTGCTTCTCTATTTTCCTGTTTATTATTTTTTATTATTTCTTAAAAGTTTACTTTTTTTTTTTCTTTTAAACTACTAAGTGCACCCACTGAGGGGTTTTCCACTCTACTCCGTTAGTTTCCTCCAGGCCGAACATAGGGGGCGCTGCACACACTGCATTGCATGTGGGAGACAGGCACAGAGGGGAGCCTATCTGTTACCAGCTCTCTGCCTTGCCATTGAGTGCTCACTCACTGTGTGTGTGTGTGTGTGTGTGTGTGTGTGTGTGTGTGTGTGTGTGTGTGTGTGTGTGTCACATACACATACACACACTCCATCCTGTCCTCCTCGACTCTCTCCTCTCTCTCTCCCCCCTGACCCCAGCTTCTCTGTCTCATCCTTTATGCATACTGACAGCGAGCCCCACTGCATAACGTTCCCTCATTACCGCCCAGGACTCACAAACCCAAACGAAGCAGGGAGAGAAGGAGGGAGAGGAGGGGAGGGAAGGTGTGTGTGTGTGTGGGGGGGGGGTAGCCATATAGAGAGGTGGAGGAAGAGAGGAGAAGTGCCAATGATGGCATTCGCTTTGGCTAATATTAATCTGATTCATCTTGCATGCCAGGAAGCATCACTTTAACTGTTTCTGTGCTGCTGCTCTGCTCCTTCATGCACACTGATGCCTGTGCGTGGCCATATATTTGTGGTGTGTTTGAGGTCACACATGCAACACACAATTAAACAATACACTTTGAGATTTAAAGCAGATGCATACAAACAGAAAAGATGCACTCTTCGTGCCATTTGTTGAACAAAGTAGGCACACATAATATTTGAAGCGTACACACATATAGGTGATAGATGATAACACACCCATATACGCACTACATACCCACGTGTTGCAGTATACACACTTAATGCATACACACAAATAACACTCACACAATAAATACATTTATTATGTCGTTAATGCTAATACATGATTACATGCACACACAAACTGATGCATCATGCACACATGTCACTTACTCTCCTGTGTCTCCACACACAGATATATAAATCCCTACAGTGCACACACACAGCACAGATATACACATCAGCTGGTGCAGAGTGCGCGGGCAGCTTGTGTTGGCTGTAAACAGCAGTGCAGGCAGTATGGAGAGCGGCGGCTGTGTGAGCACCGGGCCGGCCAGCCAATCAAGCCCTCGATCTCCTGTCCCTGCCCTTCCATTGATCCCCATTAAAATGCTTAGCAGATGCTTGGCTTGAGAGAGAGAGAGACAAGCGTTTTATTTCTGCTGCTATTTTCATTTGTATGCTCCTTACCGCCAGCCCACAGTCTGGAATAGTCATTTTGCCAACTGGGATACACGCCCACTCTAGACAGTACAGTAGCATCCATTCAGACATAGCAGGATGTGTGCTAAACTAGCAAATGTGTCAATGTTGAATGAATAGCGTCAGGTCGGCCTGCAACAGGTTTGAAAACCAGTTGTGCATTTTGTGCCAGAGTGACAAATGAACCACCAGGGGTTGAGCAGACAGATTCTCACCTGCGTTTTGTGTCATCAGAAACATCTGGAATTCTTGAGAAAATGATTTATTCCATTTTCATAAAATTTGGATCTTGTAGTTTTTTAGCCGGCTTTAAAATTGGTAATAAGAACATTTTAGTCACCAGTGGTATTGCTCGGATATTGGACCCTGGGGACATCTGATTTGTCTTTTTAGCCAGAGAAAACAAAGGGGAGCATTTATTTATTCATAGTAAGTCAAAAAAGTGTCATCTTTACAAATCATTTCTCAAACTGTCATATACATCATTTAAAGTTTACAGACCTCTTGGTTCAATTTTGACCTACTTTTCTTGCCATATACTGCTGGCTCAAAGTTACCCTGTGCAAGTAGGGGTTATAACAGATTCCTGGTGCACCCACCTTGGATTTTAGCTCCAAATAGAGTGCTTTTTTTTTAGGCTTATTAAACAATAAGTTTGCAGCCTCTTGCAATGACTGTGAGGACAAAGATCACTGCTTTAGCGTATATTGCTGAGTCATTGTATGACTACTCGTGTTTCACGTCAGGCTCTGTCATGGCAGTGCTGCAACATTCCCAGATCTCAATTTCTTTGGTGTGGAAACAGGGTGTAATGACCCCGAATTCTCCTTCTGAACCACCTTCTCCACAACCAGAATGACTATTCCAACAACACTGGCTTCTGCTTTGGTGGGGATGTGGTGTTTACTAATGCCTGGTGAGGCAGATTGACATAATACGACTGTAAACCATTCCCCCTCTGTCTCTCTCACCCTTGGACACACTCACACTCAACACACACTCACACTATAAACATCTCATTTGTGACATAATCCTGTAAGCAGCGCGTGTCTGGAGCATGTGGGGCAAAGTATACCAGGACCACGACTGGTTTGTGTTGTTTTGCCAGCCAGTCAAAGAAAGCAGCTATTGTGTGTGTGTGTGTGTGTGTGTGTTCATTTATGTGTGTACCCTATGTGAAAACTGTACTGTACTCTCATGTCACGGGTGAGTGTGTAGGACGTTTACTTGCACGCATGCATACGTGAGCGTCTTTGTATTTGCGTGTGCGCTTGGACATTGTTTTGTTTTTTGTCCGTGCACCCGCATGGTAACTGAACCCGCTGTCTTCCTGTTACTGTATCTGTGTGTGGCGCTCGCCTCTGAGTACAGGCGGCATACACTAGCAAGCTTTGTCTGCCCGGGGGGCTGACGTACGTCCGTGGAAGAAGCACTCGGCTTAGGGCCGCGGCTATGAAAGAGAGGCTCTGTTCTCGCGGCCTGCCAATCACTCCCCGGCTTGTTGAAAGGGAGGAGAGGATGTTCAGGGCTCCTTAAACTTCTTCAAGCGTGTAGAAAATGCAGATATGCCTTTCTACCTGGACCTGTCTTGTCTTATGACAAAGCAGGACACAGCGAAAATGGAAAACCGCACCACTCTAGTTTAGGAAACTGACTGGAAAATGGGTTATAAAGGCTGTGAAGGCTCAGAGGAAGTGAAGGATGGTTAGCCGTCATGAAAACGACAGCCAATGTCACTCACATATTGTCAGTACCATCCATCCATCCATCCATCCCTCAAGAGATGCCAATGAGGTATAGGGGTTGTGAAACGGTTAACAGTATTGGAGACTTCTCCCAAATGATGTGAAGTGCTGGAGAGTTTGACATCTAAAAACTATTGATACTGAACAATGTGTAAAAGGACTATTATTATTTACAGCTCAAAGACGTATGCATTCAACTGAACACCACACAGCCAACAGTATAAATGAAAAATGCCGACCACACACAAATCAAAGAAAAGAAGAAGAAAAGATAAAACAAGAAGAACAATAAACAAAAAGTCTTGTCTGGTTTGGAACAAAGCAGGACGTTGACTTAAAAATAATCTTTAAGAGAAATTGATTTACCAGAGAAACATTTAATGAATAAAATCAACCTGGAAAACACTATAATAATTCCTTTAGGAAAAAAATAACGGTTCTATGAAACATCCTCTGCCTTACCTTAGCAAACACAAAGTAAACACCAGCACAAACATACATGCGAGCACTCATACACACTTCCCACTTCTTGCGTCCCATAACCGTCACAGTCAAGAGACATGTTGACAGCGCTCCATTTAGTCGACAGGGAAACTCTGACAACAGCTGGAACAGTGAGTTGGGAGTTACAGAGATACACAGAAGATACGATAAGGGGTGAGGAATGCTTGGAGAGGGGAGGTGTGAGCGGGGAGGGACAGAAGCTGAATTTGCGATGTCATGTGGCCGATTAGGCAGCTAGTCTATCTCGCCGGCGTCGGGTGGGGGGCGGCTGGCCCTGATGGCAGTTATGCCGTCCTGCCACCACATCGTATCCATCACCCTCCCTCCCCGTACACACACACACCCCTTCTCTGTTCGCGTCAGGATACATCATTCCCTTCTCTGTCACCTGCTTGGACCAGGAGCATGAAAAATGGCTGTCACGCCGACACCCAAAAATGATTGGTGAAAACAAGAGGAGAGGGAAAGCGGGTAAGGAGGAGGCAGCGGGGAAGGTGAAATTGGAAGAAACTCTTGCCAGATTAGGTGCGGGTTAAGAGAATATTGATCTGTGTGCCGAGGACTGTTGATCTCTCTTAGCAGCACAAGACAAATGGCAGCAAACAGAAAATCGAGCGCTTGCCTCCTCTCCAAGGACAGGCTCAGCCTCTCTCTGCCATCCTTTTATTGCTATTTTTTTCCCTCAATTCCCCCGATTTGGAGCACTCCTTATAACAACATCCAACTTCCCATAACATGAGAATGAAATGTTTAAATGGACAGGTATTACGTTTTGCCACTCAAACGTAGATAAGCTACCAAACTATGCAACATCTTTGCTTGTACCTGAAGATCAGTGGGGCATTTTCCACGCTGCTTGTAATCTCTGTCTTCTCCAGCTCTAGCACACAACCTTGTTACAGACCCACACACACACACACACACACACACACACACACACACACGCAAACACACCTAAGCTAAATGGTAAGAAGCAGGAGTTTGTGTCAATGTTAGATGCTGCTGAGTGATTCTGAAGGTTGCCTCGATAATAAGTCGTTTTCTCCCATTTGGAGTGTACGAGGGTGTCCGCGGAGGCGCCGTGTTTGATTGGGGCCACAGCCTTGGCCCGGCACCCAGCCGGGATGTTTGAAGATGGGGAGAGAACTCTGGAAGGGGGCTGAGGTTCATCCGCGCCGGCTCAACATCAAACAGCCGGGAGTAAAGGACTCAAGCCCTTTGGGACCCCTCCAGCACGGTTGCCTGGATAGGTAGATACACTCCTAGTCGGATAACGAGGGAGAGATGGGTTAGGAGGGAACGAGAGAAGGTGGGAAAAAAACAAGAAAGGGAAAAGGGGCTGGTGGTGGGATGCAGAGGAAGAGGAAAAGAGAGAAGGATGGAAGTAGAGAGAAGTTGCAATGTATCAAAATGCGAACGGCGGAAAAATGTTTGGGTATTGCAACTTAATTTAAGCTCACTTTCTCTTTCTCGCTGCCTCTGTTGATCATTCTTTTTCACCCTTCCTTCCTCTTTCCCTCTGCATCCTTCACCATTGTCTCTCTCACTCTTTCACCTTTCAACACACTTTCTCTCTTTCTCTGCCTTCCTCCATCTGTTGGAGGTAGGAGGTAGTTGATGCACTTTTTTTTTTTACTGTATTGATTTTTTTTATCAAGTCAACGTATGCAGCTGCTTTCCTTTCTCCAGTCTCTCTCTCCTCCCCTCCCTTGTCTCTGGCTCTGAGGTGGTGGTGGTGGGGGGGGTGATGTTGCACCTTTGCCTGACTGTTCACACTTCACCAGTCATGTTTCATTACAAGGCCTCGGTCTTCCACCCGTCTGCATGTCTATCTCTCTGTGTGTTAACATGGACAGGGCGTCCTGGGAATGTGGCAGTTGGAGGGTTAAACTGTTATTAGTCTGATTAGGGCCAGTGGTGCTTTTAAGATTCTTTTAAGTAAAGTGCTAATACCACACTGTAAAACTACTCTGTTACAAGTATTAGCATTGAACATGTTACATAAGAAAAAGTAAGTATCATCAGAAAAGTATTAAATGTACTCAATTCAGACACATTCTCACATTTTAGGAACTGGAAACAGTCCAAACTGTTCAGAGTTTAATCAGAGAATCATGTCAGTTGGACTTGCAGGGCTTTATATTGTTGGGCAGTTTCATTTATCATAAATATGTGCTATGTGTGCATTGTAAAGTAACTACTGATCTGTCAGATGAATCCAGTACAGTAAAAGTACAATATTTTTCTCTGAAATGTAGCGGAGAAGAAGTAGAAAGTGGCATGAAAAGAAAAGAATTATGTAAAGTACAAGTACCTCAAATTTGTACGTGAATCAATGTACATTCCTTTTATTCCCGCTTTCAGAACAGAACAGAAGAAGAAGAAGAACAGAAGTGCCCAAGTGCACGTGGACATACTTTTGGCCATCTAGTGTATCACTTCCACATCTCTAATTGCAACTTGAATATTTGTGAGATATTTTGGCTTAATACACTTCATCAAAGCAAAGAAACTCAAAAAAAAATCAATGCTGGCAAGGATGTGCTGCAGCTAATACGGTAGCCCACGTAATCAGATGCACCAGGCAGAATGCTCCTCAATTAGCAGAGCAAAACTCAGGAGAATATTTACAGTAATCAATGTACAATTCTCAAGTCAACATTTTTTTAAATCAATTCTCTTCAGCAATTAACTCCAATGAAAAAACACCCACAAAAAAGACCTCTCTTTGTGACATTAAACTTATTGCCAGGCGGGCTGCCTCATTACCCTTCTTGGCTGCAACAAACAAGTGTGTTTTTGGAGTGGTGAAAAACACACACACACACACTGGCTTACAAAACAACTATTTTCTTGGTGTATATTCACTTAGAGTGAATGGATTTCTAAAATAAATTAGGTCAAGCTCACTGTAGTTTTTTCACTGCAGGGATCGAGTTGCCTACCTCTCCTCCCACCATCCATATGGACTCATGCATATGCATACTCTCTGGACAGGTACGCCCAAAAGTGGGACTTTTTTTTATATTATCCTAGATTCAGGGTTTTGTGGCGAAGATTGATCACTGTGACAAGCTGTCTTTTTGACTCCTTTTGAAGGGGTCATGTGCTAATGAATTCAGCAGAGGGAGACCTGGCGTTCTGCAGGAAACACACAGTATTCTGTAGACAGCGGAACAAATGGAATAGTTCATATCAGTCAGAGGAAAATAATAATCCTGGGTGAGATTTGTTGTCGCCCTGTAAATGAGCGCGACAATCACGCTCACATTGTGAGGCAAGCAAACAGAATTACAGTGAGATTTTCTCTGTGATTGGGGTGTCCCCCCATTACTGTTGTGCCTCCTGATTGATCCTCTCCCTCTCTCAATCACTCTCCTCTCCCTTCCACTGCCTGTCTTGTTTCATCTTTTTCCTTTGTCTCACTCTCTCCCTCCACCTCTCCTTTTCTCTCCGGCTCATTCTCCGGGCTAATGAATCTAAAGCTGGAGGGAATGGTCCGGTCCCGGTGAGACCTCCAGCCTGCTCGGGCCCTATTTCTTGCTCCACAATGTCTTCAGCTGTCCATCACTCTTCCTCAGGTCTTCGCTAACACTTTCACTACCTTTTTAAATTAGCCACTGTCACCGCCAACCATGCCTTGGCGCCATGCGTATCCAGATGTTGTGGCAGTTTTTTTTTTTCCAAGGCTGCCGCTGTAAATCTTTCCTTTCCAGAGTGGGAAGGCAGGCAGGATGGCCTGGAGGATGGCCGGGCTCACCTCCTCCCATCTGTTTGCTCAGGCAGCATTCGCACGAAAAACACATCCTTTATATTGTGGGCTGGTGTGGCTCAGGAGGAGCACATCAGTTACACAAAGACACGTTTTCAGCTTTGCATCACAAGATGTATGTACTGTGGGTAAAACCAGTTACCCAGCATTGACATGTCATTGGGGGGTGTTGTAGTTAAGGAGATGAAAGACAACACCAGTTGGGATTTTATGTACTGTAGTTCGTCATGTAGAAGATGGCGATGCAAACCAGACTTGAAGAAAGTTGAATGCAACAGCAGGCATGCAGATGTAACGGAAGAATGAATAATTTCTGTTAGAGAAGTAATTCTGAAACTCTCACCGTGAGTGCAGCTTTACTCCAGGTTTTTGTTCCTTGACAGCTTTTCCTTGAGTCTTATGCGTCAACACTGTATTAGGAGCTGCAGCTTTACAAAGTTGCATTTGTTTTTTTGCAGTGAACATAATGTACCTCCACAATGGATAGCAGTGAGTGTCAAAATACCACAGCATGTTCCAGCCATGCCATTGGGGCTTATCTTTTCGAGATATGATAGATCAGCTGGACATATCCCACTCGTTCCTCCAACGCTGCCAAATTCTTTGGGACGACGTCACTGCAACATTTCAGTACAGCCGTAAGCACCTAACTTTGGGTAAAAGTTTGTAATAACATTGTGTTTTTCATGGCTTTCTAAATACGCATGCCAGGACCCATGTGTTCTGTTTCATGGTTCTTGGATTTCCAAATGGAAATTGCTCAGTGATAAATCCAAAATGGGCCCTGATCTCATTTTATTTAAATATAATATATGTTATTTTAATCCTGGAGTAACGTAAAGAAGCCTGTATGAGTAACATTAAGAGAAGAATGTTCAAATAAATTAATAACTCTGTATCTCTTTATTCCCTAGCTTTCTTTCTTCTTTTCTCATTCTCTTCCCTCCTCATGTCTACACTTCCTCTCACTTTTCTCCAAAGCTCTTTCCCTCCCTTGCGTCCATTCATCCAATTAAGAAAAGCCCTTCAGTTTTGTGTAATTTAGAACAGAACACAGCGGTTGTGGATGTTATTAGAAGCGGTATCAATCAGTCCGGGGACAGTAAGGAGACATCCCTAATGCCCCATCACGTAGCTCGGCTCCTGTATTTATGACCAGGGGCCTCTACTGCACGGCTGGCATCACCCAGCCATCAAATAATAAAATAAATCAAAACATAAGTTTTGTCTATTTGCAATTTCCCTTTTGGTTCTCCGAATACGAAACCAGATGTTTCCGGCATCCTAAAGATGCTTTTCATCCGCCCCTTCTTTCCCTTTTCTTTTCCGCCCGTCTGTGTCTTTCTGTGTTACTTGCTCTCGTCTTCTGTACCCTCTTTGCCTCCCCTCCGCTTTCAAAATTAATGTAAGCCCAGAAAAAAAGAAGGGAGGTTTATAAAAAGTGAAATGTCCTCTTTGCCTTAGGAAGTAGTCTGTTTTGCATTGATAGAGAGGCACAGGCAGCCTCTGGCCATCTGAGCCTGAGCCTGTTTTTCCTCTGTGATATCCTGCCGCCACATCTCTGCCTCTCGAGTGCGCCTCCAAGTAAAGCGGCCGGGTCAAAGCAATAGCATTCAGCCCTCCACCCCCCCCACCCCCACCACCACCACTGTCTCATCCCCTCCTTTCTCCAATCCTCTAATTGGAGGTGCTCAGGTTAAAGAATGTCCTGGTTATCGCAAAGCCAGCAGAGAAACACAATTCAGCACTATAATTCCGCTGATGAGTGACTTGCATTTTCAAATATTTAGCAACGCTGTTTACACAAGCTGTGCGTCATTATCTCATTCATGCACATTCAAACATTGACATGAGTTTATACAGGAGAATTAATTCCAAGTCAAAACCCGAATGGGATTTTTAATAGATTCTGGATATATGTATGGGAATTCATAACTGTCTCTAAAGAGCAGACATTGATACTGTGTTTGTGTAATTCTCTCGGTGCAGTAAGTGTGGTCCCAGTCGTCTCCCTTGTATGAAGACGTTGTCCATTTTATGCCTCTGGCCTCTGTTAATTTTTGACAAACCGTGCGTGCTTTCTGCCAGTCACTTCCAGGCAACCACAGCTACAATAAACACCAGCCATGCTCCCCCCCCTCCCCGGCTCAAGGCCCAGGTTTGATCCCAAGCAGAACCCCAGCCAGCTCACTTCCTCCTGGGGCTTGAAAGAGGGGGACAAGCACAAACAAACAGGAACCCTGACATACACGGCAGCTCCCTGTGAGCCCTGCCCCTGCATAGTGTTACACTGGACTCAACGGCTCCAGGTTTAGCCGGCCAGGGTTTATGGGTGCGAGCGTGGTGCTGCTGAAATTTGCCAACAAGCATGCAAAAGCATTCGCCGCGGAGGAATGCCCCAACCGAAATTATTTGTCTACCAATGCAAGGATTTTGTTGGTATTTGAATATTTATTTTTATTATAAATTTTTCCCCAGCAGAAAAAAAGTATTTCAGCAGTATTTGTTTAGAGATGGTATCTTATACGTATGCCACACCATGCGGTAGGGGAGAGAAAACTGAATGGGCAACCTTGAATTGGTATTATGAAAAAGTCTGTCAGTAGTACATTCCTTAGTGCCTTATTTGCTTTGTGAATAGATCTTAAAAGTCTTGACATTTACACCTCGCTACTTAAGGAAACAAGGAAAAAATTGGCTCATGTTTACTGAAATTAAAAGAAATTCCTTCCTTTCAGGGAACACAAAAAATGTAAGTGCTGACAACTAACAGCATTTTACACCTACTGTTAAATACACAAGTCCAATTAGGTTTGTCCTCGTTAACATGACAGCATGTTAAACAAGCACTTCCTGTTAACTGCCTCTTATCTTAATTGGTCTAGTCTCAGAGGAGGGTCCGGCTCTGTGCTATGGTCACAGAGTCTGCCTCTTGTCTGGCTTAACCCCGCACAGTCTCATTTTGTTGTCATCGAAAGCACTTCAAAATGTCTAACTTTATCCGAAGTGCCAGTCGTACAAACATCATTGGGTGTCTTGGCAGGAGCTTTGATTTTTAACTACAGAAAAGTCCAATCAGTTACGGAAATATGGACGCTATGGCACATGTCCTGAAAATCAACGCTCCGCTCCCTGATGATGTTCAACAATAACTCAATAAGTAATGGTAGGGATTCAGTGGTTCTAGTAGCAGAAGCCTCGGAACTTATTTTTACTCAGACGTCCAAGCCCTGCCTCCTCTTTGGAGTTTTTCACTACGACAGAAAGCTGCACTCTTAATAAAACCCAAATGCAATCTCCCTCTAACCCCAATGAGATGCTGGGGCTCCTCAGCTCTTCCATAATGCACTATTCATGCTTTTTATTAATCTCCTTTTCCTCCAGCCATTTTTCAAATCACTTCTTTTGTTTACTCATGAATATTTTTCAGAGAGAGAGAGAGAGAATCAGCATGGCGTAGGAATGGCCTGGTGGCGCTCTATCCGTGGGTAATTTGTGGCAGGGAAGCCTTGTATTTCATCATGAGATAATCTAACCTTAGAGGTGTTTTACAGACTGCTTCCGAGCCCAAAATAGGTCACTTAAGCAGGCTTAGCAGACGAGGCCAGCCTGATACGAGGGCCCTGCTCCCCAGGGACACCTAGCCGCAGTAATTGGTAGTTATGGCCCGGGGTTTTTACAGGCAATGAACAAAGTTGGCCATCTAATGTCACATTTAGGACAATGCCGTGTTTTCCGGCCTATATTGGCGATAGCATGCTCTTATTAACAAGCTCTAATTACAGACCGAGTGAGTGGATGACACGGAAAACCACTGGCTTTTTTATTAGTTCAACGTTGTTCATTTTGGGCGGATGTGCAGCATCCCAGTCTGTGTTGGATGCAAAGCGCTAGTGATCATATTAGGCAGCCTGCAAAAGGTACCCAGCATTAGGCTAATCTGTCACCCATTTCCATTTTTCCAGATCCAACATGAGAGGGAAAGAGTGAGGTTGTGTGCGCATGGGAGGGGAGGCATAATGAAAAGGGCCTAAATGACAGTGGGTTGACAGTGGGATTGGCTGGTAAATGACTGCGGAGTGGCTCGCCTGCGGTGAGGGGATGGAGGAGGCTCCCAGTAGGCCTGATTAATTCCACTCTCGGCGGCTGCCAGGGGGAGAGCCGGGGTTAGCGGCTGCTCAAAGAGGAGCCTATTACCAGTCCGCCGCCGAAACTGATATAATCACTACACAGCGACCCAGCCTTCCTGGTGACAAACTTTTCCAGGGCTCGCTCCTCATTCGTTCCATGCGGGGACTTAAATTCCACTGTGTGTAGAGAAGGGAGTTGGGTTTGAGGTGAGGAGGGCGTCAGGTCTGGATGAGGGCTACAAAGGATTTTCTTTTTGAGAGATGGTTTGGGGAGCTTTGTAAAAAATCCTCTCTGCTGTTCTGACTCCTCTCTCTCTCTGTCTCTATCTCTCTCTCTCTCTTTCTCTCTCTCTCTCTGTCACTGTGACTGTACCTCCTGTATCTCTTTATTCCTATCTCTCTCCCTCTCTGGCTGATTTCCTGCAGCTTTGATAGCGACAGACCCTCCCCTGTGGCAGCAGCTTTAAGTCTGGTCAGATATGAATATGTCACAGCTCTTAATCCCAGACGCTTCTCTCGCAGCTTCACAAACCGCTGCAAGTATGCCATGTTTTTTTTATCTGATGTGGGCTCTACAATATGGAGCCCCCCCTCTCCCCGCGGAACATTCTCCTGACCCTGCTCCTTCTGTTTTTGTGGGATTGACCTAGAATATCAATTGAGTTCGGGATAGCATACAATTATCCAAGTGACATACATTCATCTATGTTACAGGTATGTCTCCTACTGGAGGATTAAAGGATTACCAACGTGTGAGAGGTGTGTTTGCTTGCATTTTCTGACTATTTTATGAAAATACAGACTTTAAAATAAAACATTTTCTCAATTTACCTCTACTGGTATTGGTATTTTAGATATTTCTGCCTCCACCTAAATACAATGAGGTTGTGAAGGGAATTGTTTGTCTTTCTAGTAAAAGGCTTCTGATAATCCCTGTATCTCATTGTTGCATCAGAGCTACTTACTACCAGAGAAATACTACCTATGAAAGCTGTTAACTGCAAGGTCATGGATTAGTAGAGCTGAGTTCGAATGTCCAATTTTTTTCATTTGGTCTCTGATTGGAGGGGTGGGGATGGGGGGGCGGTGCATGTAATTGGATACTTAAAGTTGTTTCATGTATCGTAACCAGTGGTAGAAGAAGTATTCATATCCTTTACTTAAGTAAAAATACTAATATCGCACTGTAAAAATACTGTTACAATTAAAAGTCCTGCACTGACAATGTCACTTAAGTCAAAGTATTTGAGTATCATCAGGAACATGTACTTATAAAAGTACTCAATGCGGAAAGATCCTCACATAAAAACAGTTCTGAACTTTCAGCTGGACTTGTAGGCTGTTAAATTGTTGGGTAATTTAATTTATAACAAATAATTAGTATTTTATAGATTACATGTGTTTTTTGTGCAAAAATCATAATTTGTAAAGTCGCTAGCAACTACTGCTGTCAGATTAATGTGGTGGCTCGTAGCTCTCAGGTTTTACCCAATGTTTGGAGAGAGATCCCATCTGGGGGGGAGGTTAGGGGAGGGTCCGGGGTCATGTCCCCCCCAGAGTTTTTTTTGGGCCATAAAAGCCCTAATCTGGCGGAGTCAAGCACATTTTAATGCCACCATTCCATCATATACACTTATCTTAATTATGGCATATTTTAATGAGTTTGCCTGCCTGATTATAAATGTTGTGAATTATTATAAATGAGAATTAGGCTTATTGTGTGCTTTAGCCCACACAGTCTGCAAACACCTCTTCATATTTAAAAACACGCCTATTCCTCACTAATCAGAACTTTTATAATAAGAATCATTAGACCTTATTTATTAGCAGCCCCTGCATCCCGACTGCCAATGTGTAAAATCTCTCAAGGGTTTTGCTATCAGTTACATTTGACTATCGTACATAACTGACCAGCAATAGAAATGATAACAATAGGTAAATCTCATAAATTATAGAATAATTCATCCAAATAAAATGTATTAATTTATGTAGATTAAACACATGTATCAAAAATAAAAAAATATTTGGCCCTAAACCGTTCACTGAACAGCAGAGCTTAAAGTACTGTACATGCTCTACTCATACAGTGGGATTGCAGAACTTAGCCTGAGCATCGTTCTGACTAAATCATAACAATTCCATCCAACAAGTGTTTTATTATTAATATAACCTATAATTCAAAGAAAATTAACATTACCACAAGTCTTTTGGTTTTCCTATTTACCATATAACCTTGGCCTCCTGTGCTGTGCACCAACAGAAGCTAGAGCATAAGACTGCAATGCCACTTGTTGACTGCAGTGCATCTTCAAATCTGTCCCACCATGATGGGCCCAGTTCTCCCCGTCTGCACAAAGAGCAGTTGTAGTAGCTGCTGGTGCCATGAATGACTACACACTTTCAAAAGCACACCGTGGCTGCTCCACTTAATGCGGTCTTCTGTCTGTCTTGTCCACTGACTACACCAGGCGTGAGAGCAGCGTGATAGCGGTGTGTGAATCGCCTCCAGTCTTTGTTTATATGTTTGCATTGAAACACAAGAACAGGGGATATTAATGATTGTGTGAATCACGCTCATAATTCTGCAGCGGCGATACATACATAGCTTTTTGCAAACTGTAACAGCAGCTGAGTGTCTGAAGCTTCTTTTAAAAGCCCAATAATAACTATGATGGTGTTCATAAACCATGTGAAAAAGGAGGGATTGATGCAGTGGAGGGTGACAGACAAGCAGGTATACCATAACGTAATAGCCCATATTACCTTTGCCTAAATAGCGACCTTTTCTAAAATACTGCTGCATGTTGGCAATTCTAATCTGATGCTTGCAGTGTGCAATGGAAGCATCAATGAGGTGCATTATCGCTTTCAGTGCGCTTGTGCCTTCATCAGCGTGAGAAATACAATGTGTGGCTATGAGAGTGTGAACTGGTTGAAATGCATGCGTCTCACGGTAAATGTGAGACTTGAGAGCCCTGTTTTTTTCTGAAATGTAGAGGAGTAGAAGTAGAAAGTGGCATGAGAAGAAAAGACTCAAGTAAAGTACAAATACCT
Source organism: Etheostoma perlongum (assembly GCA_026937815.1). Lineage (NCBI taxonomy): Eukaryota > Metazoa > Chordata > Actinopteri > Perciformes > Percidae > Etheostoma > Etheostoma perlongum. The sequence goes on from CM049394.1 coordinate 14,219,113, forward strand.
CAAATTTTTACTTAAGTACAGTACTCAAGTAAATATACTTAGTTACAATCCACCCCTGATCAAAACATAGCTCCAGTATATAGCCAAGACAGCAAACATTCAGCTGATGTAGATGCAGTTTCCAGTGTAACATAATTTATCGCTTTCCTTTGATACTCGCGCCACTGTTCATTTAGGCGCTGGATTTTCATTGTAATTTCAGTCATGCATCTTGAAGCTACAGCTGCCGTTGTGTGTGTTGTTTACAGTTAGCATGGTTATGGGATTTGCTCTTGTGTACAGTATCGCAAGGTAATAGAAAAGGCCCACGTAATTTTCCTTACCCACATTCATGTTACATCCACAGCACTTGATAATGTTACCATAGCTATAAAAGCCTGCATGGCTTCATCGTTTCTCCCAACTGTTGTGTTGCTGCTTTAGCAGCCATAACACATGGACGAAGAACTCTTTGTGCCTCATGTCTGATCACACATGTAAGTATATTGTGTTCTATGCATACCAAACTAAAACGATCTGCTGGCTAGATACTGCTTGAGGGGTTGGAAGTAACAAATATGTTTTTTTTTATAATTTGGGTGAACCAACCTTTTAACCATGTGTCTCTTGGCTTATGGATGTGCTCCGGCAGTCAAGGATGCAGCCACTCTTACACGCCCACACATGTTCACACACACACACACACACACACACACACACACACTTTTTAATTTGTGTCCATTACACAGTCCTATTTATGTCCCACATAGAGCCGGCCCTCTCCCTGCCTCAATCAGACAAATGTTGGCCCCCTCCTCCATATATCCCACCCGTTCCTGCCTCCCTCCATGCCGATAAAGGTCGTGAATAATACATATTAAGCACTGTACTGAAGGCCGTAACCGAACTGTTAAAATATTGATCTTGGACAATCATAATAAAGACAAATTACTGAAAGCGATCCATCACCTATAAGCCAAGTGCCTGCTCCTACTCCAGGCTTAACTTACTCAATTTCCCCCCTCTGTGTAGCGCCACATTATGGCTCAATAATAATAAAGATGATATCAGCGCTGCAATTGCCGCTGTGTGCGCAGTGAAAAGGTAGTGTGTTGTCATGCAAATTAAGCGACAACAAATCCATAACACGACTAAATATATTTGGAGGATTACGTCTCGTTCATCTGTGGAGAGAAATAAATACTTTCAATATTTGCCAGTGCTCGCTCATCTCTGCTCTCCAGATTCCAAATGGTGCATGCCATTTGGGTTGTGACGTGTGTGTGTGTGTGTGTGTGTGTTTGTGTTAGATGTGCATGAGGAGGAGTGTTTGTTTGTGTATGTGGTGAGAATATTTGTGTGTAATTTCACATACTGCATGTGGATTTTGTATTGTACGTGCAGACACAAAATAGTTGAGTGTGTGATAAGTGACATGTGCATACATGTGAGTCCAGATTGTGTATAATATTGTAAAGTGTAACCTGTGTGTGAGAAAGGTGCCTGTTTATATATGCAGATACTGTGTGTGTGTGTCTATATATATATATATATATATATATATATATATATATATATATATATATATATATATTAGACACACACACAAATTTATGTGCACTTTTGTAAATTTCAAATAAGCAGCTCTGATCAGATGAGCCACTCCACTTCCAACCTTAAACTCGTGCTGACATTTCACATGGGCCGTTAATAGCACCTAAAGGTGATCATACAAGGCTGCCTGCCCAACTAAGCAAGACGTTCCCCACACTTAATGAGTTTTTAAATATTAAAAGCAGCACACATCGTCATCACTATTGTGAGCTCTTAATTTACCAAGCAATTAGGCGCGGGCCCTCATTTATCAACGCATGTTCATTTGCTGAAAACCTAGTCACTTTTTATTAATCGATGCCATACAAACAGCGAGGTGAAATTAATGTGCGCCCAGCGGAGGTCAAGCCAGCCGTGCTAGCTAGCTTCGGCTCAGTGAGACAGGAGATAAATAGGAAGTGTGCCTCGCTGGTTACACTGGAGATATGTCGAGGCATCGGCGCATACGCCGGGGGACCGGCCTCTGCAGCAGGAGAGAGGAGGAACAGAAAAGCTGCTTGGCTTTTCTGTGTTTTTTTCCATGCTGGAGTTAAATTAACCAAACAATTATAGTTTTAACCTCACTGCTTTGGTGCTTTTCCCTATTTCACTACTTCTCCTCTATCACACTGCAATGATCCTACTTGGTATTCATATAGAAAAGTGTGAATGAATCAAAAGTGATTTCATCCATATGTTGGTATTATTTAAATGGGGAGCCTTGTCTCAAGCTGACCCCATGCTCCGTCCTATATGGAAGTCTAATGGCTGCTGATTCGTGTTCATGTTCTTCAACATATGCAGATTAACACTCATGCATAGCTCTTTCCCATAGGTTAACACACTAACACACAGGTTAACACGAGGCCTTTGTAAAGGGAAAATTCTCACCGTCAATATCACATGCATATACTGTGTGTATATATATTTGTCTCACTTAAACACAAATAAAGCCTGGCCGCTGGTAATGGATGGTGAGACACCTACATGCTAATGTTAGCTCTAGCCTGGCATACTGTAGCTATCCTCTGGGATGTGCAGGTGTTGTTTCCCGCGCTGCTCCGACTGTTGTGTTAGTCGGTCGGACCGGCCAATGTGGCATTCCTTAAACTTGCTGCCGCCACGGGAGTGAGAAAACATACTGTATACCTGCAAGATAATTTCACCGCCTCATGTAAACAGTGTAGTCTGTCATGCTGGACACTTACCCGCATGTAGCCAGAAACTTTGCTATACCGCATTCCAGCAATGATGGAAGGTGTTTGTTTGGAGAGGATGCACAACCTTTGACAACATCGGAGTTGAATGCTTTTAGTGTAACTTGGGACAAAAGCATCTGCTACATGAATGTAACGCCATGCCATCTATGTTAAAGAATTTGGTCCATAAACCAACACCAACATTACTCATAATTATGTTTTCATTCCAAAAAAATAGATATTACAGCAATAACAAAATTTCATTTCTGACATTTATTTGCTATTTTAATCATATATAATACTGATAATACCGATTGTAAGCACCGAAACAATTCGTACAACACATCGTAAGTTAAGATTGGTTTTCCAAAGTGATTTGAAGATTTTCAAAAGCCAATGTCAACTTTTCAGCTTTAGCGCCAAATTATCTCTTTACACACTGATCTGGGACAAATTTGGGTCTCACTCTACAGGAATACATTCTGATGTGAAAACACATTGGGTTATATGCAAATACCCTAAAAAGTAAGGCTCCTAGACCTCAAAGGGTTAAATCTAACGTTTAGATTTACAACAGTAGAAGTTCCACTTGGAAAAAACACTTCTGAATAGATTTATAATCCTCTGAAGATGCTTGTTTTATGGTTGGATCTGGACCTCCACCATCTCTACAATCACTGCAGAACTCCCTCCTCCATCCTTGTGTGCCCCTGATCCACGACCCCCATGGGTGTTTGCAGTAGACTGTGATGTGGCTGTGCCAGGTTGTTGCTGCTACAGCCTCGGCCCGGGCCGGCACTGTGCTGATATGCTCCCATTCCTCATCCAGACGGTCTGTAAAGCACTCAGGCAAAATATTCTGTCTCCCTGAGCAGCTCCTAATAAATTGTCCTTTCATCAACGCACAAGACAAATTTTGCCTTCTCCTCTCAGCCCCCTCCCTCCCTAGCTCGCTACACTTTCTCACTTTAACTGTGTTCACACGCTCTGGAGCTCCCTCTCCCCCAGTTCCTCAGCTCCCTGTGGTTTAGTGAAACTGGCACACTCACTCTATCTCTCAATAAACTAGAGGGATGCTAGGGGCGCAGCTCAGTTGGCCAGAGAGGCTGATGGGAAGGAAGACAGACAGAGGAGGCAGCTAGGGGATGGAGGTGGAATTAGCAAGGTACAGTAATGGGAGAAGGATAAAAAGAGAGAGAGATGGATATTTGTGCACATTCCTCTCTTTGCTTCCCTGTCTTGCTCCTCCCCATACTGCAACAATACGGTACCACTTCCGCTTTGTAATTGCATAATTAGTGCCACAGCCTGGTTTTCATATATCACAAATGGCTAGCTGCTGCTATTAAAGCAGCCCCAGCGCTGGGCTAGGGGGCATGGCAAGCCGAGGAGCATTAAGGGCAGGGTTTTGTAAAATGTGAGCCAATTTATCATGATCTGTTTTTGCTCCCACCCACTGCTAAAACGCCCCTACTCCCTTGTCTTTGAGCCTGACCTTGTGCTGTGCGTGTGTGTGCGTCTGTATGTGTTAGTGTGCGGAGGTTCAATTTGCTCATTGTTACTTGCTTGCATAATTCCATTGGGCTGGCTCGGCACACAGCCTCACACTGAGCCACACACACGCCTGCAGTTACGCACACAAACACAAACATACCTTCGTGTTCACAAACGCACATACACACCTCCACACAACACGCCGGCCACTGATTGCTTGCGTTGCCACTTTTCCTTCCTCTGTCTCTCATTCCACTCTATTTTCATTTTTTTTCCTCTCCAAGCAAAATCCACTCATTTATATGCCCAGGCTAAACGGTGTTCATTTGTAAGATGGCAAGCGGTATAACACCGGTAATTCCTCCTCACCAATTTCCAGCGCACTTTCCCCTTTAGCTGTCATAAGCAGTGCATTAAGTGAGTGAGGAAAATCCGCTCCCCTTTCTGCGCCATCTCCCCCTCTCTCTTCGGCTCGCCACCCTCCCTTCCCCATGGATGCATGTTGTTGCCGTGAAGATTTACAGTGCACGCCCTCTCTCTCTTTCTCTCATTCCTTTCATTTGGCTGGGGTTGGTGGAAGCCACAGATGACACACTTAGCTCATAAGAGCCCTGCCGGCTTTTCACCCCGGAGAGCCGCCCTGAGCGCCAGGCGCAGCGCACTACACTGCAGATACCTGCCCCACCCCCTGCTGAGTAGCCTGTAGCCCAGAGAGAGGCTGAGCCAGGGGGTGGATGAGGCTCTGGGTGGGGCTGGAGGAGGCTGAATGAATGGATTTGAAGGTGGGGTTAGCCAAGGAAGGGAACAGATAAGTCAAAGGGATGAAGGAGGAGGGCTGAGGAAGGGTTTGGGAATAGAGGAAGGTGCTGGGAGCGGGGTTAGTTCTAGAAGAGTTGGGGTGGTGTTGTCGGAAGTGTGTGACATGGTGGATTATGGGTTGGATGGACCTAGTTTGCACCGAAACAAGAAACGCATTTTGGAATTTGTGTTGCACTGGCATTAATTGAAATTGATTTAGGGATGGAGAAAGTATTCTTATAGGCAGGGTGCAGGGTGTGAAGCCTGAAAAGGAGTCAGTGTGCTGAGGGAGGGACTGCAGGTACAGCTAGTATGAAAGGGCAGGAGGAAAGAGGTCTGATTCTCCTCTTTCCTTCTTTCCATCACTCTTACACTCTCACAGCCACTCCTGGGTTTTCTTCCTCCTCTAACATGGGCTGCCTTGTTCTCTGAGCTTGTCCTGAAGGCTCTTGTTCCCTGGATGAGGCTGTTTGGCAGAAGTTAGTCTCCCCTCCAGGCCAGAGTGCATGAAGTCCTACCCACTGTCTGCTCTCTGGCTGCTGCTGTAAGCTGGTCCTAATCACCGCACTGTGACGATGACCAATAACTATGGCCGACAGCCTCGGCCAAATGAATAAACAAATACTGTGTCCCCCCCCCCACCCCACCCGTGTTGACAGCCGCTCCATCATTGGAACTCATCAAACCGTTGTCACCAAATGTCTGTTATTGTGGAAGAAGGAACACAATTGTGGTGTTGCTGACAGCATAATTATCAGGTAGTTAGTATTATTTGCAAATAACAGGTTTTAAAGTTGTCAGATGAACACATTTCACCACAATTTTACGTGAGTTTTTCCACAAACAACCAGTGTTATAAGAGATTGATCAAAATAGAAAAAACAGGCTCAAACATATGCTGACCACCACTCTGCCACTGAGCTACCATTTCTCCCACCTTGGTGTTAATGTGTTTGTCGCTACTTGTCAAACACCCACTTGTTTTGAATTTTCCACAAGAGTCTTGGCACCGCTGCCTCGTAGTACTACCGGCAATACGGACAAGAGAGCAATCATTGTTTTGTTGTTTAGAGTGCCACACGAGTCGCTAACTTTTTGGAGGGCTTGGCAAGAGTCCCTTTTTTTTCACCCTCACCCCCCACGTTGATGATAAGTGGCCAACTACCAGCTCGGAACAAGGTCAACACAGGCCAATGGACTCAACCATTTTCCATTTGTACAGGGGTGCAAATTGAACAAATAAAACATGGAATGAACACAACTGTTGCATACATCTACTCAGTCGCACACCTTCAAACCTTTAATTTAGTTCACATGCAGGTAAATGACCTTTTTGTTAAAGTTCCACTATAATAAACACTATAATAAGCTCGGCCTGTCGTCTCTTTGTGTGCCAGTAGGGAGGATGAGGTGGTGGCAGAGGGGTTCTGTAAATAGGTGATTGGCTCCACCAGATGTGGCATTTAAGACTTAAAGTAATTAACTAATTGCAATAGTGGTCTGCTGATACTGATTACTAGTAGTTAATGAAACCGATATATGGAACAGATATGCATTTGCAGTGAAAATGAAAATCTTTGGGAAAGTTATAAACTCCAACACAAAGTTAGTTTAGATTCTTAGAGCAATTATTAAATTTTCAACATAATGCCCAGTAAGAGAGAGTCAGATAGTGTTGTGGGCGGGACATTAAGTCAGACTCAGTGGTGAGTGACACCGAAGCAGAGGGACAGACGCAGAGCTGGAGCCAGCCATAGTACAACACTTTTAAATGAATGAACTTTATCGGTTATGAGGCCAATACAGATAATCTAGGGTTGGGTGATAGGGAGGAAATCAGATATCACAATATTCTTGACCAAATACCTCTATTGATATTGCAGCAATATTCTAGGATTGACAATTGGTTCTTTAACAAATTATCTTTACATCTAGACTGTAGATAAATAATCATCATTAATGTGGACATAATGTCTAAGTGGGGGAAAGGCACATAATAGAACAGTCTGGTAAATTCAGAAAAGTACATGACTTTACTGTAATGCAGCCTACAATATTACGATAGCCAAAATTGAAGACGCTATCTAGTCTCAGATCACAATATAATATTGAAATATTGCCCAGCCCTAAAATAATCAGCAAAATCATAAAATTGTTCTCATCAAGCTCTGAGTATTAAGAATATGTAGATTTAATGGGGTGATGGAGTCCAAAATGATGAAATTATGAAGTTAATGAAATTAACCAGCATTTTAAGGTACTGTAAGGTCTGCCACACTACACTGAGAAAACCTTATGGACCTGGCATGCTCATGTTCAAACAGTAGAGGGACTTAAAAAGTTAGAAGCACACTGTCTAAAATACTGCATATTTGCACTTGCACAAAAGATATTCCTTAATAGTTCCTAACCAGGGAAAACAGCTTCTTCACTATTCTGTGTAAGTGAACAGGAGACACCAGGGAGTCAGATGAGCGTTGCCCTCACCCCGAGCTGTCGGGTGGCACCACATCATTATTCTGCTCTCGTTCATTTCCACCAGGAGAGCAGAGGTCAACCTTTGGACAAGTCCCCCGCTATACACAAGACACTTTCATGCTGGGACGGACTTCATCTGTCTGTGGGTGAACGGTGGAAATTGTAATTGTGTCTCTCTGTACCACTCAATGTGTTCAGGAGTTTCCGCATCCTTCAAAATGGACGCACCGTTTCAACAAAAGCTGAACCTGTTGGACTGCATTAGTCTTTATCTAGGTGTACCTAACAAACTGCTTCAACTGCTACTGTTCAAAGGAATTGCACTGCACCATATAATATCAGTGCCACAGGCTATTGTACATTTACAGGCATGGGAATAATGTGGTATTTTCTGTCCAGATTTTGATACTTCTGTTTTTACATACAGCTTTTCATCTTTTCATATCTTTCCGTTTTGGCTACAGTCATAGCCACTCCTGCATCTAAAGCCTTGGATTGATTTAGCTGTACATAAGCAGATTTACAACTGCAAACATGCAAAGACATGGAAGAAGCACACGTAGGAAAGTGACACAGCAGATAATTGAAATTTATTCCCAATTACACAACACAACAAACAACCCTCCCCCGATATGTCTCTTCCTGTAGTTCTTCCACAGTCGATGAGCGGCGATCGCAGTGCTGCTTTCCTTTGGGAGGACTTATGCTTTGGCACCAGGGTGTGATAGCTGAGAGAGTTAATGTAGCTTAAACAGCCAAACTAATTGTCCCTGTCTCTGTCATATTTGTCTAGTGGAACACTCCCTAAATGGGGAGACCACATCTATTGTGTGTGTGTGTGTGTGTGTGTGATACTGTATCCTCTTTATATAGACCAGGTATGGGAGACAGTGGTCCCCTATTCTCAATCTATATAGACCTTGTGGTGTGTGTGTGTGTGTGTGTGATACTGTATCTGAAGTCTCTTTATATAGACCTTAGTGGTCCCTAATACTGTATCTGAAGTCTCTTTTATATAGACCTTAGTGGTCCCTAATACTGTATCTGAAGTCTCTTTTATATAGACCTTAGTGGTCCCCTAATACTGTATCTGAAGTCTCTTTTATATAGACCTTAGTGGTCCCTAATACTGTATCTGAAGTCTCTTTTATATAGACCTTAGTGGTCCCTAATACTGTATCTGAACCATTTCTAGCCACTGGGGGACCATAGGCAGGCTGGGAAACGCTAATTAATGTTAAAAAAACTTTTAAGTAAATCTGAGGTATAAGGAGCTGAAGTCATGACGTCACTCCCTGTCTAGCCTCTGCAACGCATCTGTCTTTCTGAAAGTTGTGGCCCCTCAAGAGTATTTGGAGGAAGAAAAGTAGCAGGGAACCCTGGGAAATATAGTCCAAGCCTTTCATTAATCACCTCCCTTGAATGCAGTCTTTTTCAGATTAACGATCCGGGTTTCCATCTTGAAACGCATTCAATATGGATCATGATGATGGATAGGAATTTTATTTTTTTTATTTTTTATTTACACTGCCTTCATTGCTGTTTTTTCACTTTGTGTTTGAACTAATAAAATTACATGATCACACATCTGCACAGCTGGCTATAGGATCTGTTGCTGATCTCGCTCGGCAATACATGGACTCAGTTTGTTTGTGCGCGGTTTGTCGGTGTGTACTTGTGTACAGGTGTGCAGCGATCGTGCCTCTGTGTTGGGGCTTGTTTGCCAAGATCAGAGGCAGGCGCCCCGGTGTGTAAAGTGTTCCCATCATGCATCGCTCCATGCTTGGATGGCCCACGCCCACTCATCATCCACACATTAGCGTTCATCTTTCCTGCTATCTCTCCCATGCGCATGCAGACAGACACACACACACTCACACTCTCTTTTCTTCTTTCTCATTCTGCCTGTGTTTCTCTCTCTCGCTTGTGATCTCTCTGTTTATGTTTGACCTTTTTGCGGTTCTGCACCAGCTAATGACGGTACAGGGATAGCAGGTGTGCAGCATTAGCCGACTTCTGCCGTGGCGGAACAAATTAGAGGTCCACCGCCACCGACGGCCAACCTTTCACCGCCAATGCTCCTGTTAGTGGCAGACACACCCACAGATGCCCACGCGCTCTCACACAACACTGGCAGAAGTGCAAATATACAGTAATGTACCAATCATACAAACACACACACATGCATACGCACTGTCAGGTGTGTGCAATTTGAGCAAAATGACACAACCCAGCCACGTAATCTTCTCACCTGGAAAAATTTGAAAAAGAGGACAGTGGAGAACGTGGAGGCTAGATATATAATCAGGCTTTGTTTGAACAACTAGCCCGGGTTTACAAATACTATACTCTGTTGATTTTGCATAACTAGACAACAGTGTTTCTTCCCCCTGCAGGGTTGTACTGTGTGTTGAATTTGAAGAGAGATTGAATGACTGAAAGATAGATACACAGAGGGAGAGATTAGTGCCTCACACACACACACACACACACACACACACACACACACACCCTTTCCTACCTTATAACACACCGCCTTGTCTCCCACTTCCTTCCAACTAGCCGCTTCACTCTGACTTTGCAGAGTCAAATCTGAGCAAGCCTCCCTCGGTAAAAAATCAAAGTGGAACATCAGCTTGATTTGGACCCCCTGCTGCTGGTGAGCACTTGTGGGAGCCAGCCAGGTTGCATGAATGCAGATATATGCACATCATGTGCTTTTTTGTTGGAGTATGGAGGGAAAAGCTGAATTATGTGTTCTGTGTTGACTTGCATTTAAAAAGTGAACATAGAATTCATTAATTTAGGCTAGTTGTTCCTGGCTAACTGTAGGACATAAATACAGTAATGCTAAGTTTTGGCGGTAATACGGTATAACGCAGGGTGTTAAAAGTAGCAACGGTATCAGTTTCAACGTGTCACTAAAAAGATGCACTACACTTATATAGGAGACTAGGATAAAATATTAAATATAATTTTATTTAATGGATAAAAATGCTTATGTGTGGTTCTTATCACGTGACAGAGTGGAGGAGCGGTGGGGGGCATCGAGTGGCCTGGTCTGGAAGGAGGACAGGACTTCTGCAGTTTGGTAGCATATGGGGTTCCTCCCTAATGAGAAGGGAGAGGTGTTTCAGTATTAGTGTTTGGTATTCAGTTTCTGTATGGTGGAGGCACACGCCAACAGTTTGGTGACGCCGTCTGAGCCTTACTCATCATTATTAATTAGTCATGGTAATACCGTATACTGCGGTAAAATAGGAAGGAGGTTTGACAGTATCAAACTTTGGATGCCGCTCAACTCTAAGTAATGCACAGCTTTACACATGTGATAGTAAAGATTTCCATTTTTGTGTATTGAGTATTAGAGACAACAAAATATGTGCATCACCTGTGCAAATAAGTGTTACTGGACAAAAGAGGCCCATCACAAGTTTCGACAAGACAAAGAATCAAACCTTTGTATGTTTAAGGATTACTAGCAGTGGCAGAGAAAAGGCCTCCAGTCCAGAAATTGTACAATCAAGTGAGATGTTAACAGCAATTGTAGCCTTCACAAACCAGCTGCCCTGCGAGACGAGTAAAGAGGGGACAAGGAAAATTAACCACACACTTGATGGAAGGGAAATTGCCCCCTGCTTGTGGTTTCGCAACCGTTTCACCTCGGCAAATGAGCACCTTTGGGGGAGAAAAAAAAACAGAAATCACTTTGCTTATTTCTGTCTCTGTCAACCTTGGTCAAAGTGCTATTCTGTTGTCTGTCATCGGACTGGCTCTATTGCTGTCATTAAGGGCAATCGGCACCAGTGCTTAATGTGTTTGTCTATGTATACAAGTCAGTGGCGGCCCACGGTTGAATGACACCCAATCTACATGTAGCAGGATTGCCTTTGGTTTGGAGGGGGAAATAGGAACCCGCCCTCTTCCTCTTAATCAGACTTTTTTGATTGATCTGCCCATACACTGCTTCACACACTCACACTTTTGCTGATTGACACGCGACTAAACACTTGTCCGACCTCGCCCTCCTCCCATAATAGCTATAAAGATGTGTTCAGTCGTCACGCCAAGTGCCGAGGACAACTGAAAAGCTTGACAGGCCCAACTCCTGGCCTTAATGGGCGAGCACATGTTGCATGCTGACACGTTTGCCTTTTCTTTTTTTTCTTTTTTGTGTGGCAGCTCTGAACCCTGGGAACTTACGGGCTTGGAGATGAAAGGCAAACAGCAAAGACAGACTTTACTGCTTTTCTTCTACTTCTTGCTTCTTCATTCTACAGTTCAAGTGGGACGTCAGAACAGACGGGGGGTTTGCCTCCGGAGGGTATTCGCAATAAAGTGCAAGAATCGCAAGCCCAAGGCTTCCTCAGTTGATTCCAAGCATACGTAACACACTGCCCACACTATGAGAGGAATAGTGTGTTTTCTGAGGGAATCCAGCCCTCTAGGACTCCAGGGTTTTCCAGGCAGACAAGTGGGCTTTCCACAGATTTGTGTTTGCGAGTTTGTGTGTGCTCCCGCATTAGGGATATTTTTCATCCATGCAGGCCTCAGGAAGCCGTGGTCTGCTCAGGGATCAGCAGTGCACCTTCGGAGACACCTCTATGGACACAGTGTTTAGCCACTGGAACGAGTCTCTCACACACAGTTACCACTTCAGGTCTGTACACATTCAAACCCTCCTGTAAATGCGTTAATGGACATATGCACACACACACACACACACACACACACACACACACAGAGATTTACCTCCTGACCACCGTCCAACCACACATACACACATGCAGCCTAAACCACAAACCATATATCACATTACAGTGCCTGAAATCTCGTGTGAATCCCTCCAGAGGACAGAAAACTATCAGACCCAGACACAGGTTAGCATGTGGGCCTCTATGGTGGAAGGTCTCAATGTTCAACCAGCCGGAAGCAGAGAAACCCCCTCTAACGTAGCTAAACAAACACCTAATTGTTGCTAAAATAAACATTTGACAAGTCTCTTCACCAGCAGTGAGAGGATAAACAATGCTCTAAATGCCGAAGATGCAAAATGATTGTGTGGTTCTTAAAGCTTAGCCACCATAAACATAATTAATGGATTTTGGACCACATCCATGCCTCTAGAGTGTGTTGCTTTTCAGTCCATCAGATCTAATAAATCAATTCCATCCTTCACTTTGGCAAGAATCATGCAAAGTGGAATGATTGAGAAGAACAAATAAAAGAAAATACAGGTGAAATTTGAGAATCAAAGCACTCACATTGTAGTTTTTCAGACTGAAGTTGAAGAGTACATTTTTGTGACACGTATATATATTAAAAGTACATGCTGCAGTTCAGTTTTAAAATTAAACCGCAGTTGATTACTTTTTGCTGAAACCCACTACCTCAACAGGCAAAACACACACAGCCCTAATGTTGAAATCGCACAATTGATATTAATGAAAACATATGGAATGTAGCTGCGGCGACACATTCATCCACTGCGAAATGTACACGAGGCATCCTCTGTGAAATGAACCAAAGCCGAGCAATCGCTTTGAAAATTAAACGCCATGATTTGTTTGCGGCGCCAGTGCATTACACCTGATTGTGTATTTGCTCATGTGTGTTGAAGACACGGCTAATGAGGCATTACTGGCGAAGGGGAACCCAATCGATGGCCTGCTGTCGCCGGACAATGCTGATCAATTGTACTGTATTGACTGCATATCCCCCTCATTAACTTCTATGAGGTGTGTGTGTATGTGTGTGTGTGTGAAGCGGGGGAGGCGACGTGTGTTTTGGGTAAACACACTCAGGTGGCGATGCAGGCCTGTGCCATTTCTCTGCTGTGCTATGTAGGCTGGTAGCAGGCATGGGGGCACTGATTACTCTTATTAACACGGAGGGTGTCAGGCAGCGGTCCAAATGGCACCGCAGCGCCTGTTAGCTCACACACACACTGGCGCACACACAGTTTCGGAGCTCGTTGGAGTCAAGAGACTGAGCCAAGAGTCCCAGCTGAACCCTGCCGTTAGGCCCAATGTGTTGCCATGAGCTCAGGAGGAGATCTTTGTAGTGAGCTGTCTGAGTTTTAACTACTAATATGTCGCTCTCTGAAGCTGTTGTCTTCGATGCCATTCCAAAAGAAAATAGAAAAAACACCTGCTTTTTGCCAAATCCTATTAGGAATATTTTTGAAGGAGAAGCCGATGGGTTTTCGTTTTTATGTCTTAGGTTCCTCCTCCTGTTTTCAGGACCCATGAAGCCATTTAGAGGTATTTTGGTCTGCAGCCAAGTTTCCCATAATGCTTTCAGCTCTGAATCCACACTCTACCACTTAGCCTGGCAGATCCAGAGCCAGGGATTGGGCATTCATACTGGGCATTGTGTTGATTTCTTTATTTTTTCTATATCTGTATATCTATGTATATATGTGTATATATATATATATATATATATATATATATATATATATATGTATATATGTGTATATCTTTTTGTCCCAAGCTCCTTCCTCCAGAACCAGTTGCAGTCCTTATTCTTGGAAATAAAAATGGATCCTACTTCCTCTTTCCCATTCTCTTTCTTCGTGTCACAGCTGATGACAGTTAGCTCATTAGCATTGTTAAACACAGATAGTCCTTGAGTTCACATATCCTGTGTGTGTTGTATTGTTCCTGTTTTGGGAACACGAGGCGTGACAGCTCATGTTTGTGACTGATCTTCTGATTTAGTAGTTTTAGCTGTTTGACTTTTTGTAGAAATCAAACAGAAAGCATGTTAAACCAGCATAATTACAACATGTGGACATATTTTCAGCTAGAGCGGAGCTCAACACCAGAAAATGTGTCATTGCAGGTTTTGGTGTTCTGCTCCAATCACGCCATGTGTGCAGAATGGGAAGAATGGGAAACCCTGCCGTTGCACAAATCACTCCAAGGTAATGGACCCCATCGCTAGACAAGTCACACCAGATAGAAATTAAGCTTAAATTAGCTGTTAGCTCAATTAGCTTTGTGTGAGTGCGTTGCATGATTGTAGCTAACAAATGAAACCGCATACAAAAACAGTGTTACGTGTGTGAGTGTGAGGATTGAACATATTCTGGTCACAAGTCTATTACATTTGTGTGTTGGCTTACAGGATGCTTCCATGGTTATTCGCTCCTTCACTGTCTTTTTACTTTGATGTCGATGTGAACTGTATTACAAGTCAAAAACTGGCAATTGCATGAATACGTCACAGGGCTTCTTCAGAACTGCAATTTTAAGGCAGCTTTAGTTTGAGTTCAAATGCCATTTTCCCAACAATAAAAAACTCTTATAATATATACTTACATAATAAGCAATGAATCATCTCAACAGTCTAGTTTGAGCACTTGAATCACTTTGTCGGCAGATTTTAATCTAACTTTCATATTAGTATCAGTGGTTTGACTGCAGGGTGAAGTGAGTTTAATACACCGTTCCTGAACTCGTTCACGACCATCGGACTGCCTGAAAGAATTTAGTTAGTGAAAAGACTTCCCGCCACCCTCACTCAGGATAACTTATTCTATCCCTACTTACAAATAACCTGCAGCTGCTATAAGTTCATGGAAAATTGATTGATTTTAAGTAGGTAAATTACACTTGATCATAAAAGCACAACTTAGCTCATAAGGGAACGGCGAACAATGATGGGTGTACTTGGATGTGTACAACAGAGTGTGATGGAGGGAGTTTCTCACAATCAAGAATGCATTGCTCAGCAAAAGTTGGAGAGAAAAGGAAGAAAAAAAGTATAAAATGTGATGTTCGTCACTGCCTCCTCCATGTTGGATCCACAGCGCGTGTATCAGGAGAGCCCAGCCTCCCGACTGTAAGATGATTGGCTTCCACAGAACTTATTAAACATAATTGCAAACTAATTAGTACAGCGATGGCTTGGCACCTCCGTCTAGTGCCAGACACTCAATGTGGGTTTACAACATAAATTTAAATTTTACACTAATTGCCAATCCCTGATTAATTCACGACTGGGGTGTGCTTTATAATAGTTATTAATAGGGCTGTATAGATTAGATTAAGAATTAATTTCCAAATAAAAACCTGCCATTACATGCATGGAGAAAGCCATGTGTTGCAGAGCGACCTGCACACGCTGATGTATGTGTTGTGTCACAATGGATTGCAAAAGCACTTTGATTTCACAATCAGGGTTTGTTTTTGTGGAGCAGCAATTTGTATGGAATCACTTGATCTAATGAGGACTTGCTTCAAACTACTCGTCTAATGACCGTTCGTGGCCAATTCGCTATTGAAACGACTGACTGCACCCACAAAACATTGCTAATAAACCAAAGAAAAAAACCTTCACTCAACGTGCAACGGATCCCCTAATTATAAAAACAGACTGCGTAAGACATATCGCTGTCTGATGCCGTCCTCCACACTCGTTAATGTCCCAACCTAAAGCCTACTGGATGGTGACCTGCGAGGTTCTACATCTTGCTCTTGAGGTATTAATCCTGGCCCACACTTGTTGTGCTGCTCTCCAACAACTAATGGTCACAGTGTGGACCTCCCAATGCTTCCCTAATTTCCACTAATTGAATGGTCGTTAGCAGCCACGGGCCTTGGCACTAGAACATGCGTGGGTGTGTGTGCGTGACTGTACGGCTACGCATTAATGCGTTTTCATCTAACTACACGTTTTCCTCCACATGCACGTGTATCAGGGTGTATTTGCTCTGACTCAAATGGCCTGGCACCGTTTCGGAGGGCGTGCAGGACACCGGTGGCACAGGGAGATCATTAATTCGCCCTGCCTCTCTGCACGGCTTATTTTGATGTTTTTGTAATGAGCCCCTGCCAGGGAGGGTAAACAGCGAGACTCGTCGCGGCCTCTTTGATGTCAAATGATGTGAGAGGCGATGAGGGTGGAAAAGACGTGGAGGAGCAGGTCTTAGGAAGGAGTGGATGCTGAGAGGCCCGCAAGGAGCGGCGAAGATGAGGAGAAATCACTCCTGGGTCGAGTGGCTGCTGGTGATTTCCTGTCACACACACAGTGAGGTGTGAAGAAAATAAGTTGCGCGTGTGTGTGTATGCTTGTCATGGCTTAGGAGCATAAGTGTGTGTCTGTGAGCTCTGGCTTCCTGCCCGTTCAAACTAAAGGAGCCCCAAGGTATATCAAATCTCTTGAATTTGGAATGAACAGGGGGTTAAGTGTTAAGTTGCTTTTTAATAGTGAAGTTTGATGTCTTCATGATTAATTGGTTAGTGGTGCAATGAATTCACCTTCACATGTCACTGTTTGGTCAATTTCAAAACTAGGTAAATAATGAACTATTGTGCTTTACTCTTAAGCTAACACGGACGAGAAGTGCTGCCGATGAAACCATAAAAGCTACTGTGCTTGCATTTCTCCATCTCCATGACAACTGGGCAAACTCCACTCAGCGATGAAGACTGTGATACGGTAGAAAGCTGTGGGAAAGGGTTGTCACCCCGTTTATGGGCATCGGAAAAACGTTTTCCCCAGTGAAAACGTCATCATTCACGTCATCTCCTGTGGGAATCAGAGGTGGGAAACTGGGGCTAGATTTTGCTAACAGTTTCCCAGTTGGTGACACGTTGTTGACAACTGACGGAAAGAAACACGGCCGACAATCATTCAGAAGTGTTATAAAACATTGAAAATGAGTGCATGCATGTAATATATGTTGCCAACGTCCACAATGTGCTGTGGATTTAGCCTGATGCTCTAGGCTACGCCCAACAGTTCGTGGCAGTAATGCAACAAGTTGTTACGCCAAACGCCAATATAACCAAAAAGAAGAACAGTGTCGGAAAAACAACGTAATCACGGGGGCGGTCCTTGATATTCCTAGGTGGCATGAATGCAGCATCAGTAAACCTGGAGATGAAATTATTACAAAGATGTGATTGAGAGTTGTTGAAATGATTATCCTGTCTAAAAAAAATATGCATAATATGTGGGCATTTCCCAGTGGACAGTATGGGTATAAATTGAGATGACCACTGTTCCGTTTTATTTATGCATAGGTAAACGCAACACTATAACTTTTTATCTATAATCGTTTGAAGTTGTGTTCAGTAACGTAGCCCCCAACATAGTAACTTGCACCCTGCCCTATCAAATTTACTATAACCCTGACTTTGTCTGTCTGAAGGTGTCAAACCATAACTATCTGCTTCATCAAATACATTTATTTGTAAGTCTACACCCATGCACTTGCACAGTAAATTTAAAGTTCCAGGTATAATTTGCAACATGCATCTTCAAACTCTTCAAGTAAACAGCTTCGTGGGAAGCAAGAATGATTACTTTGAGTGGGACATGGACAATTTTCCAATGTTAAATTAGTTCATCCCTTTCCGCCCCAGACTTGCATTGGTGTCTCAATGTAGTTTAATTTTAGGGCGGGAAATATCGGGTAAAATTGGGCTCTTGAGTCTGGGGTGACTCAACCTGGAAGTTTGTGTGACTCGGGTCTCATTTCAATCACTTGACTCTACCCAAACACTCCTTTTCCGAGCCGTTTTGCTTTTGATTCCTCCCTTTTTCAATATTTCTAGTGTTTCCAATCAGTCCACTTGTATCTTTTCTTCACTATTTTCCTCTTCGTTTTCTCCTTGTTCTGTGCTACCGTCGACCACAGTTAGACCCCTCCTTTGCTGTTTATCAGCGCGGCGTGCTGAGACCCCAGCCGAGGGTGACATCTTGACAGTTTCCTGTTATGCTGCAAACAAAAGGACCTTTTTTGAATGATGAGCTGTTATTATGTAAATGGGCTCTGACTGATACTGTCTCAGCACGGCAGAGTCTCAACGTCCAGGCGATGGCGTAGGCTGCTGCAATGATAGCCATCATTTTCATGATTACAGGGACCTCAGAGAGGAGAAGTTACCAGGGGTTCCATTGGATGAGCAGGTCTGTTCACTACACAGTAACTGACCCCCATATGGAAACATAGCTATGTGCTGCTGTCTTGATTCCATGGACTGACTTTGAGCAGTACATCCCAGACACACTTGAGGCGCTCAAGGTTAAGAAGTTGTTAATTTGTTTCATGGGAACTGCATGAAAAAATAGGCCTTATAGTTTGTTTACTTGTGAGTTTATCCCAAATCTTTCAGGCGCCATTGCTTGTATAAAAGCTCTTGGTCGTTGTGTTGTATAACATCTGCTGTGCCTCAGGAGGAGAGCTGTGTCAGGTCTGAAAAAAATAACCCTCATGATGTCATAATGATGCCATCACGGTTTGAGTTTGGCGATAACAAATGTACACCATGACGTTTACACAGCAGATGTTGGAATTTGCTAGACAGGGAAAGTGTATAAAAAATACACTATTGATATGCATTATGGGAAATGTAGGAACCAGTATTTTTGGAGCTTAAGTCTTACTAAAGACCAGAATATCTCGCCCTTTTAGATGTGCCTAACACTTAATATTTTTTTCAGTATTTTAGCACTGCAAGATGGAGAACTTTCCTTTCTTGGTCTAACTCAGCGATTTACAACCTTTTCTAAACTTCTTACCCCGTTAAAACAAAGCTACAGTATGTCTACGGGTTATGAGTATTGTTGGCTCTCAGATTTTTTCATTTTAATTATTTTTCTGTACAGTACGTAAAGGTAAAAACCATAAAAGGTTTAATCAAAAGAAATCATCTCGGGGCGACCTCTAGCTCACCCAGTGAGAGTGCGCCCCATGTAGGCTGAGTCCTTTGTGGTGACCCGGGTCCGAATCGGACCTGCGGACCTTTGCTGCGTGTCCTCCCCCATCTCTCTCTCGCCGTTCCCTTTTATCTCTTGTCACGCTAAAAATAAAGGGAAAAAAAGCCACCCAAAAATAATCTTAAAATAAAAATCATCTTGCTACCAGTCCAATTTAACTTCCAATACCCAGCTTGACAACCACAGCTCCAACTTTTTGTTTTCGGATTGCAGCAAAATGGCAACTTCTCTAAGTAGCACAATGCTGGTCTGATGAGTCTAGAATGAGATGCTTCAGTAAGACATGATAATACTGTTGCTGATTCCTGTGGGCTAAGAACACTTTATAATTGATTTTCTGTAAATAAAACCTTGGAGGCAAAGGCCTAGCGCACACGGATGTGCTTACATCAAAGTACAAACTAGCCTTCTGTGTGTCTTTATCAATGTGTGTGTGTGTGTGTGTGTGTGTGTGTGTGTGTGTGTGTGTGTGTGTGTGTGTGTGTGTGTGTGTGTGTGTGTAGGCCTGTGTGGTTGCAATGACTCACTCTCCCTGACCTCCGCGCTACCCACACACACAAGCACAGAGAGGAGCTCGGCGCTAGCTTTGTGCTTTCTCATCAGTCGACCTTTGACCCCTGCCATCAGCCTCTCTGACGTGGAGCTGAGCCGTATTAACCTGGACCTCTTCTGTTTCCAAGCACAATCATCCATCTGCATAACAACCGTGATCGCAGAATCCATTGCACCACCGCTCCCCGCCATCATGCAGGTTAGATTTGTAATAATACATGCATGCTCACACCGCACATAGGCGCCTCGCCTCTACGGCACATCTTTGCAGGGAGATCAGAAGAAGAAGAGAGGGGACGGTGATGAATATAAGGAAAGGGGATGGGGGCAGTGAATGGAAAAGGGAGGGAGAGCGCTTGAGAAAGAGGTTTTGTTGTAGACGAGGTGTGTTCATATTCTTCACTTCATTGGGTCTCATTATTCTCCAGCATGGCTGTGAGCATGTCCATGTATGATTCATCCAGAAGTACCTCAGCATGGCTCCGGGAAAATTACCCTGCGTGACACACACACACACACACACACACACACACACACACACACACACACACACAGTGTACATAATGTTAATCATATTTGCTCTTACCAGGAAATAGACTGACCAGATGAGTCCAGGTGATGATTCCATATTGAATTTGTCCATTATATTCACTTCGGCGTACATAGCCATGACTAAATCTGTATTCTATTTCTTGTTAACGAGATATTTTCATGTTTATAATGGCTTATTTTTCGTGTCATTATAAATACTGCCCAACCAATGTCTAATAATAAGAAAAGTAGGTTTGAAACATTGTTGTAACCAGAAAATGATCCGGTCAAAGCTTCCACTTTACTCTGTTGGCTGCTGAATGGCATTCCACGCATAAATGGTGTTATCAGATAAGTATAAGGTCATCATCATCTAACCGTTTTAGGCAGTTGAATTTAAAGGGTTACCAGAGGGCTAGCCTGTATTCTTGATGTGCGACTTCCGGGATTGCTCTGGTGCTGCAGGAAATTCCGCCGGATGCTTGTATTTTCAGTTTCCTGCCGCTTTCTTTGTGTTGGAATTTTAAATTCTGTGGATTTATGAGGAACAACGTTAACTTCAGATCTATGCAGGGTAAATCTATCTGTCCAATCCAGTCTGTGAGTTTTCTCTCCCACGACTATTTTGCAGCGGCTCTGTGCGGAGCTTAGCACCGCCCATGACAATTCTGATTGGTTTAAAGAAATGCCATTAAACCAGAGTATGTTTTCCGCCCATCCCTGAATGCTATGTGGACTAAACGAGACTGCCAAAGGGCATAAACCACAGCACAAATGTTATCTAAGCTTCTTGTGGTCAGTGTGGAGAACACATGGTGGGCATATAATATGATATAATATGAGTGAGCTAAATGAAGTGGAAGTAATGTGACTACTTGTGACATCTTAATTCCTTAATTAATGCATGACCTACTGAAATTGGATATAGAGGCCTGATAAAACATAGGATAGTGTTGTTTTTTGGTTGGAGTTTTAATCCCCATCGGTATATAGTAAAAATGTGGCACCAGCTGGAAACTGTTGCCCTCTAATCCATCATACGGCCCTAAGATAAGGCCATTTATATGTATTCATATTCTCAACATCCCAATGCTTTGATAGTAACATAGGCACTACCTAATTTGATACAAAATATTGAGGCATATGACTGATATAATAACTAGGATTGCCATTTCAAGGCAATCCTAGTTATTTCAAGGCTTCAAGACCTTATACAAGTTCCCAATATGGCATCAAAATTAAGAGACACTTGCAAGACACAATTTGTCTGGGAGTTAAAAGTGTTGATTGATGTGATTTGCCAGTGTGCTGTTAGGGTAATAATGTGCTGATTAAATAATAGTCCATGTGTCCATGGATATTGCTTTGCACATGGAATATTTTGCACAACCAAAACATCTTGTTACAGTATTTTATCAGGCATCGGATTGCTTGTTTATGCTCCCAAATGTGATACAATGTCAGAGGACACAATGTACTTTGTTTTTGGTTATATAACTTGAGTTTTGGTGATGAAAAAAACACAAAATGAAAGATGAATAAACAATCAAAACAAGCTAATCTACGTATGATAGGCTTGCCTCCTCTCCGATCAACACCGTCCCACACAATCACAACACAGTCACCTGCCTATCCTCCTCTGCTCAACAGCTACACAACCAACACACCCATCAGCTTCAATACTAAAACACACACATGGACTTGGACACACACACACACACACACACATTCTCTTACTCTCCCAGCCAGACCAGTATTTATGAAGCTGCCCGCCTGCCTATCTTTTCCCCAGCCTGGGCGAATGATTTTCTTTGAGTGCTGTAACTATCGCACCATGTTGTCATTATAGTGATTGCCGACGGCCCTGATAACCTCCCTGCGGTGATTTGTACCATTGAGGAGTAGTTTCATTTTTCTCTCTATACTCTCGTTTCTCTGCTCTCATCTTGATTGCAGCAGCTCCCATCAGCGCCCTCGCCCTGTTTGTAGTCGCGGTGAAAGAGATCTCTCCTTTCCACGTGCAACATTTCAACTGCCAGCCAAGGGGAGACGCAGCTCCATCATCCTTCTCCAGCTCCTTTCACCCCGCCTCCCATCGTCTCGCGTCACTCTTCTTCTATCTCCCCTTTTTTCTCTCCCTCACATAGCTCTGTCTCCCTCCTTCCCCAACCCCTCTCACTAAACTCTTTACCCTGTACCTCACATTCGTCTTTCTCTGTATCCCTTTTCGTTTCACAGAAAGCTTGAGCCATCTCCTGGTATGATACGGCTTGCCATCAGCACTGTTTACCGCCCGCCTTTGAAAGAGGAATCAGCTTCCCCTCCCTTTTCTCTCCCTCTTTCTCTTTGTTTTCTCACTCTTTTATTTCTGTCTCCCCCCCTCACGTAAGTTGTCATTTGTTGCCCATTGTCTCTGTGGTATTTAGTGGCAGGGAGATTAGGCAGCTGTGAATGGACTGCAGCTGTCTGTGCTGGATTAGGGGAGTTTAATCAAAGTATTTTCTAATGCGCCTCGTAATGATGATCCATAGGGACGGAGGCTCTTTAACAGATAATGATGGCTAGGCTGGTTGCCGGAGATGACTTGCTTGGAAGCAGCGCAGTCGCTGTCTTATTGTTGCTTTATATAGGCCCGGCTTTGCTATAATAACGTGCTACGTAATAGTTGCTTTTCAGGAAACAACAGGAGTTGGCCGCAGAGAGCTGTAAAGGTTTTGTTTTGACTCATATCTTGTCATGTCTCTAAATGTCACAATTTGGTACTCACAAAAATGGCGTGATAACAGTGGAAACAGGTGTTGATTGGCCCCTTCCGGTAACAGCTCTAGTGCTAATGATATGCCTCCCTCTCTTGATACAAGCAAACTATTGTCTGTGTGCTTGGCTTTCTTCTGGACTTGGCTTTCCTCAGAGTGTGTTGGTGACAGAGAAGTCTGTTTGACAAGCCTCTCAATCCTTCTGTAGGGCAAATGGATCTGCAGGTAGCCTAACAAATGCATTCATTTAAATCACAAACAATGTTGTAGTTTCTTTTTAATGCCTACATTTCCAGTATTGTACAGTGAAGTGACATTCGCATACCACTTGATACAAAAACTGATCCGAACATTGAGTAAAGCCATAAATCAAATGTTATCAACTCACTATTTCAGCCTCACCTCAGAGGGCAGATTGATTGGAAAGATTTTTTTTAAGTAAATATTTGGCTCCTAACAGTGGAAAAAAATTATTTAGATCAGATAGTCAAATAATGGCAACAGTGTCAAACACATGTTGAACTAAATCCCAGTCCGGTTAAACTTACCCGCAGAATCAATGCCAGGGGGGAAAGAGGAAAGTGAGCCAATAAAGATGGAGGAACACTTTGTGTATTACAAGATCCATATTGTTTTTGGCTGAGTACATAACTGAACACTTTATACGCTCTTGATCTGCCAGAAGTACAGTGGAAATCTATTTGAGGTGTCCACAACCTTAGGTAGATTACACTTTGTGCTCATCTTCATGCATCCATAAGACACCCATTACAAGATTTCAGCAATTCTTTCCTGGACATTTGTCTGGAAAGATAGGTTTATTTATTTTTACATTTTATATTTTCCCTGTAAATTGTACCAAATGTCATAGTTAATAGGTAATTAAAAACCTTGTAATTGTGTTTTACCTTATTCTAAACAGAATGTTGATTTTAGATCTAAATCACTTTTTCAGTGACAACTTTGGCCGTGTCGGCACGTTACACAAACCAAAACACAACCAACACTCACAGATGAAAACCTTTAAGTCATTAAACAAATGTATGTTTAGAGCTTAGCTATGGAGTTGCACAACACTCAATTGTAACCAAGATCCAAAGTGTATCCTCTCTGTATGTGTATCCTCAACATGTTGTCTTAACATGTTGTCTTCTGTCTTTGGATGAATGGCTCCAAAATGCCACGTTACTCATCCTACTCCAGCCTCACACACAGCTCCAGTCCACAGCTATTAATAGACCCGTGTACCTCTTTAAGGACTCTCAGAGTTGTTCAACCTTTGCTAGTAAACACTCAGGAGGCTCTTTAAGAGTCCTGATTTTAAAAATTAGGTTTTATTTTTTTGTAGCTTATATGAGACTCCGGCTTTTAGGACGCATCATTCAATTCAACTCAATTTTATTTATGGTATCAAATCATAATGAGTTATCTCAAGACACGTTTAGATAGAGTAGGTTTAGACCATCCATCTTCATCCGCTTATCCAGTATTGGGTCACGGGGGCAGCAGCTCTAGTAGGGGACCCCAAACTTCCCATTAGACCACACTCTACAATTTACAATTCTAATAATTCCCCCAAGAGCAAGCATTTAGTGCAACAGTGGTGAGGAAAAACTCCCTTTAGGAAGAAACCTCAGACAGACCCCGGCTCTTGGTGGGTGGAGTCTGATGGTGCCGGTTGGGGGTGTGATGAACAGTGGAAATAATAGTCAGAATAAAGATAATGGAACAGTGACTAAAATAGTTGTAGTAGTTTATGGCATAGCAGAGCACTGCTGGGTGTTACAGGTTGTAGCAAGTCATCTGTCCTTCTCCCCAATGCAGCTTGAAACTCCACTGGAAGATTAGCTAATTAAAGCAACATGGTGGACTAAAGAGACAAAAGTTGAGCATTAAAACAGGGAATATGTGGAACTAATACTGTAGGGGTAGACACAGTAACATAAAATGCAGACAGGATTTGAGGTTATATTCCAATAGGTTGTTCAGTAGGAAACGTATGCATTAGTTAATTTGGCATTGCTGTCTGTACTTTGGTGTATAGCTAAAACAGAGGTAGAAGTTCATTTAAAACAAGTCAAATTGGCATCAATTCGTCAACTTCCTGGAGTGGGTAAAAGTGGATGAAATAGCACCCCAGCAGAGCTAGCATATGGAGCTGATCATCTCACAGCCAGCTGACTTCATTTTGCACCTTCATTACTAATCATTACAGCTAAAGAGAGATCTCAGCAGCAATGGGAGGAAATGACTAGGATGCAGCGCCTTGTTATGTCTATTAGCCTCGCAAAGGTGTTGTCTATGTCTTGACACTATAGTTAACTGACCCTCCAGCACTCTTTGCCTTTATTTGATCTACTGTATATGAAGACCAGCAGACAGCAGTATTCTTAACTACTCATTTAAAAACCAATCTAAAATCTAAATGGTTAAGACTGAGACTCCATTCTCTTGTTTCCACTCTTTATTTCCTTCTACATTTCCACCCTTCTCAAGGAACAGATAAGGGGTGGGTAGTAGTGAGATTCTCCCAAACATTTAGGACAGCTCCTCGTTCGACTATCTGCCTTATCTACCTCCAGTGTTTTGACAGTGCAGCACAGTGTGTCTCAAAGAAACTGTGTCTGTGTAAAGGAAGTGGCGGGGAGCTGGCGTGTCTGGTGCTAAACTCACTGCAGAGCACGTCATGTTGTGATATGACCTAGCGCTGACTCGCAGATGATGGAAGACAAAAAA
This sequence comes from Etheostoma perlongum, assembly GCA_026937815.1. Taxonomy (NCBI): domain Eukaryota; kingdom Metazoa; phylum Chordata; class Actinopteri; order Perciformes; family Percidae; genus Etheostoma; species Etheostoma perlongum. The sequence continues at coordinate 14,244,962 of CM049394.1, forward strand.
AAAACTGAGACAAGAGAGGGGAGAGAGTGTCTTTTCAAACTACAATGTTGCCTCCTAAATAATGAGAGGGGGGGATCAGAGAAGAAGGGACGCCGCCTATCCGTGGTTTCCTCCTTCCTCCTCTCTCCTCCCTCAGAGGCCCCCATGCTGCTCAAGACATATGCTGAGGGAAACAGCTAGGCATGTTGCTACTGTGGCTTGTTTCTCAATCAGAGGCTTAACTCAACACTTACACACACACACACACACACACATCTTGGCACAAAGATGACATTTCATGTGCTCATACACACTTGCACACACACACACACACACACACACACAAAAACTCACATCCGGATAATATCCGCTGAGATGTGAGATTACAAACGCTATAGCTCCACCTGTTCTTTGCCATAACAGGTGCCTGTGATAATTATTTCACCTCTCTCTGATGAACCCGGCTCACACTAGACAGCATCCAACTGTTGCAAACCAGAACATTTCATTAAACAATTGCTTTGTAATTACTGTATTTGATTTATTTTTGATCCCTTTTATCTGCACAAATACAGCTTTCCTGCCAAAATGAGCGTGGGCTATTTGCAATGTTGTTTTTTTCTATTTCTAGGAGCCAACAGATGGTCAAGTGTCAAAGGTCACTGTTTGGCTTTGAGGTAACAGCCGCCGTTAGGAAGGGTCAATCTGTGTGCTCAATAAGCCGGGGACCTGGCGAGTGCGCCAAATTGATTCAGTCCTCTACGGCACGCTGCTGGGATCCACACTCCTGTGGCTTCCCCCTTGTCTTGGTTATCTGTAACAGCTATCAGCGCTAATCTGAAGTCAGTCTCATGCCCCTATGGACAATAGGAGTCGCAAAATCAAACGCAGCATGCAGAAGACATAAAAGAAGGTCAAGGTTTAGCCATCAAAGATGAAATGCATGCATTTGCACACTGTCGCTAATGCAAATGGAGAAAAAAAATATTGATGCCATAATTTGCAGGGAATGGCAGATGAAAGCAATGCAAAACGTTTAAACAATCTTTTCTCAATCAATCTTTTATCAAATATATGGTGCGCAACATGCAAAAGCCTTTCAAGCAATCTCTCTAATGCGTCGTGGCGACAGCATCCTCTTCTCTGCTACCTGTGACCAAAACTCTACCTACCGTCTAGGTAAACCTCACTGTAATCCAAACTCACCTGTCTAGAATCTAGCTCTTGATTGCAAAAGTCATGACAATGATTTTTTTTTCTAATGGTCCAGGAACCATTAGGGAGGAGTCTGCAGTACTTATCATCCCTGTAGTTCCTTTCTAGCATATGTTCAAGCATTTAAGTCATTTCTAATCCATAAATCCAGATGCATTTGAAGCCAAACGGTCCTGACTTAAGCTCCTTTTGGCTTCCTGACTATCTGGTAATAGTTCTCTCTATGTTCTAGAGGCTGTACAAGCATCTACATTGTGATTCTATGTCCTAGTCCCAAAGTCTGGACTCACAGACTCATGGACTTTGGTGCGCGTTCTTGAGAAATTCGTAAGGGCTTAGAGTTGTCTCAATGGTAAACACAGCATGACACATGACCATGGACTGGACCTGTTGTCCAGCTGGTAAAGCAAGAGGTTGAAAAACTTTGGAATAAGCCAGCTGTCTGAAATGCCCAAACCGGCAAGTTTCAGCAACAGCTTTGTTATTAAACGTCCCCAAGGTAACCTGTGATCTCGTGAAGTGCTGTCCCAATCCCATTTAAACTTATATGAGCTCATGTGGCCTCACACACTCACTCACTTAGCACCTGAGATCAATTGAGTCTGAGTCTTTAGTCCTCAGGGCTCACTATGGGATTTGGGCCATTACCTTAAAGGTATATATTTCTTCCTTGCGTCTCATGAATGAAATCTCTTTAGTTTCCTGTAGGAAGAACAGAAATAACAAGGCCACAGCTGTCTTCTACTCGCTGACCCATCGTCCTATCTGCAACTCTCTGAATAGAACAAGACAAAGAAAGCCTTTTTTCGTTGGTGGAAGTTCGCAAAAATTATCTATTGCAGGACTCCTGTATCAAAGATAATGGCACGACCGGTTCTCACTGACTCTCTCTTTCTGTGTGTGGGCTAATTTCAGCACTTACTATTGACTTTTGGCTTTTGATAGCTCTCTCTGCGTTGATAGATGATATCACCGCCGCTGGCTGGAAGCACACTCGTTTTTTTCTCTTTTTTCTTTTTCAGCTGTAGCGTTGCTGATATACATTATCGGACTAAGTGTGTGTGGAGTATGATTCTGGTGCTGCCTCATTACTGCAGGATTACATGTGCATCCATTGGCAGAGGGGGGGGTGCTCAATCACTCTCCCCCTCTTCTCCTCTAATTCACAGAATGATGTAATTATCTCTTTTTTTCTCCCTCTGACACCTCACACACATTCTCTTAAGCACAAAAAACATTCACGTCCACAGTCACAGGTATTTTCTCTGGCCTAAGCCCCCCCCCCACACACACACACACACACGCACACACACTTGCAAAGAGAGACTGAAGGCCACTGTGTGACAAAAGAGGAGCATTTTGTGCCTTTGACATGATCTCCCCTCCCCACAGTTGACGAGGGCCCACAAAGCCTGGCGGTGAATGAGGGTCAGCTGCAGCCTGGCCCCTGGGAGCCACCCGTCGAGCCTTTTAATGAATGTCATTTTCTTGCATTAACCACCCCGATTGTTGGATAATGGCCTCCCAACAATAACATTTAACCAATTCCCCTGTCTTTTGGGTTGGCTCATTGGGGCCTCTGCAGGGGGTGGTAATTGATTGTGTAATTCCAATCAAAGCTGTAAACAGATTGGACGAGGTTCCTTCGGAGCATTCTCTCCAACATACAAACACACACACACACACACACACACACACACACACACATCCTCCTCTCACACCAGATTACATCAAAGATTCGTGCAAAACAACCTCTCTTTTCCTAAAAGGAAACTGTTAAACACACACATAGAATGAAAGTTCCTTTAGTCTTTATCTTCAGTGCAACAAAAAAAAAATAATGTGGCTTCTGCGTGATCCTGGCACTATTGTGTGCTAACATGTTCCACTGGCTTTTCTTTTACCTCCTCCCTTTCCCTTCGCTTCCCTCTGCTCTTCTTTTTTCTCAGATTGATTGTATTTCTCTCTCATCGTCTACTGCACAGATCCAGAGACTTAGGAGCTGGCTATGGAGGAGGTGAGGGGGTTAACTGCACTCGCCAATTTAGATTTACTGTGAGACAGACACTGGAGGGGAAGGGGGGGCATGTTGTCTCCATGGAGATAAAGGGAAATGGCACATTGCGTGCGCAAGTCTGTATGCACATGCTCAGGCATTAAACTTATTGTCACCAGAAAGCTATTTATTTACTAATTTGTGTGTGTGAGAGAGAGAGAAACAGACATTTTGAAACAGGATATGTCCTGTAAGTGTGGTGCCTGTTAGATATCTGGTCAGGGTTTTTCTCACCTTCATGGGTCCTCCTGTCGTTTTTAGGAAATATGACTGACAGTATTTGTCAAGCAAGAAAAGTGAGTTCCCTCAACTTGCCTTCTCTGCTTTAGTTATTCACTTTTTGCGTTTCACAGGATAATGTTTGGCAACTTAGACTTGTTGCTTTCAGCTGCGAGTCCCATCAGTTTGTCAAGTCTTTTCTTTACCTCTCCCACACTGAATGATTGCTGAGTTGTCTTGCAGAGATCTTGATCATAGCTTTTCGTAGCTGCTTTTCACATATACTACCTTCATATCCATGAAAGGTGAAAAGATGTCCCTCTGTATAATCCTGGCAACATTTTATGTGTGATTTAGATTATAAAACAATTATTTTGAGGCTACTTGTACACCTGTAGTTCAGTTAATTTGACCTGCACCTGTAATGTCCAGTATATTATTGTTGTAGGACTCAAGATCGATCTTCACTTTTTATAGGTCTCGGCCTCGGAATCAGCTGCATTTTTACTCTCGTCTCGGCCTCGGATAAAGAGGAATCTGGATTTTATTTCAAGATTTGTCTTCATGACGACAACTGCAGAGATATCACTAAATCACCTCTGCATTGTATAACTTTATATTAACATCATTACTGTAATTGGATGTAAAACTTCCTTCTCCAAATGCAACCAATAACTTGACTCATTTCTACGATTTGGGGAAGAAATCAAATTGCCCTTTTTCTGCCAGATATTACGATTTGAATTTTTTTTCTTTTTTTTTGCCACATATTGCATCTTCTATGATCATGTTACCTAAAGTAATAAAAAAGAAAAAATTAAAGATCCACTGAAAAGAGTAGAGTAACAATCTGTGATATGTAACATTGTTCCAGCATGTATCTTATGAAAAAAATAGTAGATATAACAAGGAAGAGAAATAAAAAATGTTAAACCAAATGTTACACCAAACATCTAAACTAAATATTTCACATTTGATTAATTAATTAGCTAATCGCATTCTGTCAAATCGTGATTTGAGTCATTTTGTACCCACCACTTTTTTAAAACATCAAGCTCAATTTAAGAAATGAATGAAAAAAATTAATGCGTCATTGTACCCAGCACTTCTGGAAATGCACTTCTGTCCTCAGCACATATCAAACCAAACTGATGCCCATGGTCATGGTAACCAAACGATCTTGCGTCATTATACACATTGCATTTACAGATTCCATAGACAATATCTTCCTTGACAGTTGAGATCAGCAGATGGATTTAATTGTAGTTTAATGCCGTTTCACTACCGTCACAAAATCTTGTGGTTGATCTGCTTTTATTTCCCCATTAGTTTGGAACCGTCCAGAAGTTTTCAGTCAGTCTGTAGTTTGGTCCATAGCACATATAACACCTTCCTGAAGCACATCAAGCTGGCAAGGGGTGAAAGCACCCTTGATCATCTAGGTCTTGTGCATGCATTGTTTCAGTGGGTTTCCATTGATTTCATTGTCATTATGACATATTAAGTGTAGTCATTTAAATGATGTTAAAACTGTCAACTCTCACTGTTCATCGACATGCACCTCTGGTTTTGCGTAGGATGATGTCAAGTTGTCTGTATCTGACCAGGTGTGTGGGAGACAAGCATACTGTACACTATTAAACAAGACAATGGGGCGCCTGGGTAGCTAACCTGGGAGAGCAGGTTCGACTCCGCCCTGCAGCCCTATGCTGCATGTCAGTCCCCCTCTCTCTCCCCTTTCATGTCTTCAGCTGTCCTATATAAATAATGATATCCTAATAATGGCCAAAAAAATCTTTAAAAAAAATGGACGCAGTACATGAACTGATATTGCTAAAATAAACCATATAAAAATACCTGTAATTTGTCAGGGGTATTAAGGCAACCTATTGTTCCCCTCTGGAAATGAAATCACTACTTTACAACCTACAGTGTGTTTTCTCTCCAACTCTGACAGCACCTCTTAAAATCTGTCTATTAGGAGTAGTGTAACGTCATTCTTTTGATTAATTGTGTTAAATGTAAAATTTAAATATGATTTGTATTTTCAAATGTTGTATAATGTCTGTGTGTGTTGTACAGTGTATTGTCACACGACCCCAGGAAGAATAGCTTTTAGCTTACGCTGAAGCTAATGGGGATCCAAATAAAACAAACCTAACCTGGTGATAACCCGTATCTCCGGCATAATTCAACATTCACACAGCCTCCACAGACGTTTATACATTAATATACGCATCCACAGACGTTTATACACTACACTACACAACTACATCCCACCAAAGTTAACCATTAAAGATCCCTCCCAGATGGTTTCTGGGTAATGGTTTTCCTCTCTCATCATCAAAACACTGGAGTTAGGACATCAGCAGAAACAAAAGACAATCCTCAACCTACCCTCGTCCTTCCATTCAAAGATGATTATATTATTTTATTACGTCTCAAAGACTAAAGATTTATGCCGCCACCCAATCTGCCGACACTTAGTTGGATCTGGGATCATTTCAGCCTCTGCCTCCTCCCGTCTTTCTGCTGACTCTGTGCGATGCGGGGCTGGTGAGTAAATCTAATATAAAGGCGTTATTGATTTGCAGGTCCTTAATCACTTTGATTTGGCCCAGTTTTCACTGACCCCCACTGCAACTATGAGTTCCCCAGGGGTGGGCCTTCAGCATCGCAGACGGGCAGACACTCGGAGGCAAATGCAATTTTTCTCTGATGCCAAAGAGATTTAGAAATCCTATCATCAATCATCTCATCACTAATATTTATACTTGTGGTGTGGAGATCGATGATATTTTTTTATTATTATTCTTCAGCCCATCAGTGTGCTGGAGTGTACTTGAGTGTAGTGTATGTGTGGAAGGAGTGCACAACCTAAATGACGTGTGTATGGAAATCTTATAACTCACAAATCTATTACTAGTTTTAAAGTTTTGACTTTTGAAACAGGTCAGACTTAAAAAAGAAAAGGCCTAAAAGTATTTGGACACTTGCACATTGAAGCAATAATGTAGCAGTTGGTCACCTTATTCCCAAATAAGGGAATTTTCTTAGTGAGTTTGGAGTCTCGCATTGCCAGATCTTCCTCCACAGCGATGCAGAGGACGGTCTGGCTAGTCCACACAGGACTCCACGATGGGAGAAAAACATGCTCTGGTTTATTGTCATTTCTTTAAACCAATCACAATCGTCTTGGGCGGTGCAAAGCGCCGGGCGGAGCCACGGTGGTGCTGCAAAACAGCCTCGGGAAGGAAATTATTTTGGTGGAACATGTGTACGTTCAAAAGTTGTTTTAGTCGTGCAACAGAAAACTCAGATTGGACAGATAGTCTAGCTATCTGTCTGGATTTACCCTGCAGAGATCTGAGGACCAGGTAACCATAGTCCTCAGATTGGACAGATAGTCTAGCTATCTGTCTGGATTTACCCTGCAGAGATCTGAGGACCAGGTAACCATACTCAGATTGGACAGATAGTCTAGCTAGCTGTCTGGATTTACCCTGCAGAGATCTGAGGACCAGGTAACCATAGTCCTCCGATTGGACAGATAGTCTAGCTAGCTGTCTGGATTTACCCTGCAGAGATCTGAGGACCAGGTAACCATAGTCCTCAGATTGGACAGATAGTCTAGCTAGCTGTCTGGATTTACCCTGCAGAGACCTGAGGACCAGGTAACCATAGTCCTCAGATTGGACAGATAGTCTAGCTAGCTGTCTGGATTTACCCTGCAGAGATCTGAGGACCAGGTAACCATAGTCCTCAGATTCTTCCAGTTCTACCTAAAACAGAAGACCCTTTATTGCCAGATCTTCCTCAATTGCCATTTGCTATAGGTGAAAAGTCAATGCATTGACATTTTAATGTTTTGCAGCTAAAGGTTTATTAATTTTTTAGAATCCGGCTGCTCTACCAGCTGAGCTAACCCGTGTGTTCTAATCCATGTTCTTTTGAGACCCTGTGAATACTTTATTTCTCCATAGTTGCACTTTTGCGGCTTAATGCATGGTTATGGAAATAATGTATTTAGATTTATTTGTGAATAAGTATAATGTAAGTATAAAGTATGTATTCGTATTTATGCAATAAATTATGCTCCAAAATTAACATTTCAAACCTTTGGTATAAAAGGGTTTTTGCCCAAGTCATTAACACAATAGTAAACCAAAACATGTCATTTTTTTGTAGAACAGTGTATATTATATATATATTATATCGAAGATTTTCACTTTACGGCAGCAAGACCGATTTTACAATACAGTACAGAAGGAACTTTAAATCAATAGTTAATATCAATAATCTTTGACAGGAAGAAAAATAGAATCTTAGCCCTTGCGCGCTCACACCTCAAAATACTGTGTCACTTGGTAAACGACGCTAATTAAGCGAGACAGAGGGATTGCCTCGGTGACCCCTCTCCCCCATCAGTGTTTGTTTGTTTTTATTGTTGATGCTAATTAGGATTAATCCCCCGTTCTCTCGCCGTGGACTCTGACCAGCGTCGGGTGTCCTTGCTGCAGCCAATCACGTGCAGCGATACTGCGGGGTTGAGACGTAGATTGTGGGTGATTGTCGTGCGGGTACATGAAGATGGGAAAGGAGGGGGGAGTTAAGCTTCTAGCTGGACTGGCATGTGTGTGTGGAGGCGGGTATCATGTCGGGTGGGGCCCCTGGCAGCCATTGTCTTGCAGTACAATGATACGGCTCACAAGTGAGCAGTGGGCCAATAATGAGGAGGAGGCCCCACTGAACAGCATGTCCCTGCCAATTGTTCTGCCGCCACAGTGGGAGAATGGAGCTGTCCACACTCACACACACACACACACATCTATACTCTTTACACCTTCCTTGCAGTATGCCTACTCCTACTCTCCTCTCTCTATGCCCCACACACTCTCCCATCTCATATCTCTGACATGGGGAGTGTGTTCACTAATGGCTAATTAAAACAGGACTATTAATGAATGACCAAGCAGCAGACATGATAAGGAAACTTAGAGGGGTGAATTAACACATCCTCAACGTGTCATCACAACCAGCTGCAGTGTGTGTGTGTGTGTGTGTGTGTGATTTTTTTAGATAATGAAAAAACATGTATATAAAATCAGGCGTGCCGCTCCTTTAAACACTGAATGTATGAAATATTACGCTGATAAATATTACTGTTGTACCAAAAGTCACTTATTGATACTGTAACAGTATTAATTAGTGTGTAAATATAACAAGACATGCTTTTTTTAAAGAGGAATGAGCTGTATGGGGACTGTAAGTGTTCACACAGCCAATGGAAATCTTATAGCGTAATGTTTTTGAGGAAGAATAGATGACCTTGATTAAAATATTAGGTTTTCTTGATGTCATAGAAGACCATTAAAGTCCCTGAGTTTCATCTCTAGGTGTGCACAAATATGCAGATCTGATATAAAGTACTTAGATTTAGGGTTGGGTATTGTTTTGTTTTTTTTCGATAACAGTGCTATAACGATGCCAGTGCCTGAACCGACTTTAATACAAGAACAGCACAGAACGACAGTCGGTGACATTAAAGAACATCTTATTTATTGCTAAGTCCCTATAGTCAATTTTTAATTCATTTTTTCAGGCCTGTATATGTATAGGACATGCAGCACAGGGCCGCAGGTTGCCGTTGAACCGGCGGCCGCTGCGTCGAGGAGTAAACCTCTACATATGGGCACCCGCTCTACCAGGTGAGCTAACCAGGCGCCCAATATGGTCAATTTAAATGATTTATTATATATAACATTACCTGCTGCCAAGTGTAGTGTTGTCTAGCGTTATGCAGTGATGATTCTGTTGCCTTTAACATCCATCTAAGAGCACCAGAGAGCACCGATATGAGGCAGTGAAGTCATTCGGTCTCTTAGGAACCAGTGCTATATTGGTACCAGGTTTCGGTACCCAGCCCTAATCAGAAACCATTACAGACATAATGAAGAAATTCCTTGGATGGTTTGAGGAGGAAAAAAAGTGACCTAATGGAGTATGTTTTATAACAACTTCCCCAGCCTTCCACTCACTCAGCCTCAGTGCTGCCGTGCTGTGAGGACTGGGGCGAGCTTGATGGGGCATGATAGGTCGCGGCGTGCAGCCAGAGGTCACCAGAAGCTATTACACAGGGCAGGAAGTGGAATTATGCACGACTACCTGTGGCTTTGTCCCAGTGGCTCACCAGCGGTCAGCGGGGGTCACTCATGCCTCGGTTGCTGCCCAGTGAGCCCTGTCTACTGGTCGTGGTGGTTGTAATGACTTAGGATTGTGTGAAATGTAAAGGAAGATTATTTTTTTCCGCTCTGTGTCACTGTTTATTAAGAGGAAATGCACATTAACAAGTGTGTCACCTCCGGGATTTAAAAGCTTCCTCTTATTTTATTTTATTTTGCTAGAATTGAGTGTTCCAGTTGAAAGAGCGGCACATTTCTGGCTGCCTGTGAGAAACACTTTGGGGAGAAACTGGTGACTGCTCTTCATATCGAGGCTGGCAGCAGGCAGTGCTTCCCCTTCTCAGAGCTGCCGCGTTGCACAGTCGAAAGTAAAACTCATTGCCGCTGCGTGAGATTCTGATGGAGGGAAACAGCAAAGGGGAGAAAGCAGAGTTCCTTTTTGTGAGCGCTCAGCAGATTTAGAGGTCATGCAAGGTAGTTCTCAGAGCTGGAATCCTTCTGCAGAGTGCACACCAACATGCACACACTCTTTTCTCACAGCCACACACTCACACAAAATGTCACTTTCACACACAACAAAAAAGGAGAAGCGATACACAAGCAGAGGTGAGAGCGCGGGGTCAGATGAGGAGGAGTTGGCCTGGATGGAGTGAGAAAAGAAGAGTAAAAAGTGCTGAACACATGAGAGGAAGATGTGTAATGATTAGCTAGCGAGGCGGCCAGTATCAGGAGGCAGTTTGGGGCTTTATGGTTGCCTTCATGCTCTGTCAGCTTAGCCCCTCTGAACGACAGGAAAGCCCATTTCCTAGCCCGTGGCTCTGTGACCAGTGGAGGACAAACTCACACTTACACACACACAAACAAAAAATACACCCAACGTCATGTACACACTTAAAACATGGTATGTGTAGAAACCTCAATACATCATTGTCAAATTCATTGTGATACATGAATAATGAGACCAAGGCTGACACGATGCAAATTTCCTTTTTCACACCGCTGCTATTATTTTAAGAGCTTAACCCTTGTGTTGTCCTCTCGGGTCAAAAACGGACAAAAATTTGACATTTTTGTCCCTTTTTCAGACTTTTTTTTTTTAGTTTTTTGATTAATTGTTAAGATCAGAAAAACGTACAGATGAGTTTAGTCAGGAATGAAAGTGGTCAATTGTATTTGCAAAGAGCGTTGTATAGAATCCAGTCCATTTTTTGTGGTAATTTAGTTAAAAGGAAACCCATATTTCAGATATAGACATTCTTTAAATGGGTCACATTTGACCCAAGGACAACAGGAGGGTTAAAGGATTTTTATTGTTTTCATTTTATTTCTAGTTTCAGCTTGCATTCCTTATTGAACAGGAAAACTACGGAAAGTAGACGAGGTCAAAGTTGAACCACAGTCTTAATGGATTGATGTCTACAAAGGAGAGTTTGGGCAATAATTTTACTGCTCAGCTTCTTTTTTCGCTCAAATAAGTTTCTTACTTAGAAACCTTTCTGTCTGTTTGTGCCCCATCTGCATTCTCAGTTTCTCAGTGATTACATTAGGAAGAACAATAATAGTCTTACCAACATGAATGGTGGCCAGAGCTACCAAAAACACTCCCTAAGTAGTTTCTTTCCTTGAGACCACATTTCCCATAAATCCCTTTGTTTAATTTATTTAAATGATCATTGGATTTCTCTACTGAGAAATATTCAAAAGGATTTTTATCAAGTAGCTTTCCCTCTAAATCTGAACTAAAAGAGTCAGGCTGCACATCATGTTTGTTTGCAGCAGTTATATAAAATCCATCAAGGTAGCACCTTTAAGCATGCATGCACACTCAGTCACCAAAACACACACAGCCCTATGACTCACACACACGCAACGCTGACAAGTACACACGTTCAAACCTATACAGACACTTTCACACCTTATATCCCAAAAACACACACTCCCACAAACACTGACAGATTGGCCACAGATTGACGTGCGCTTCTTCCTAATCAGTAAAGCTGATGAATTTAGGCGGGTGCCTCCCTAGTGGCTGTTTTGTGAAATTCAGCTCAGCAGAATTACCTGACTGGCTGCTATTGGAGGTCAAAGGTCACCCTGGCTGTCTATGCTCTCCTCAGCAATCTCCTCTTTCCTTTCCGCGCATCCCTTCCTCATTTTAAATCACACTTGACACGCCTAGAGCACTGAAGCAGCCTCATCCATATTTTATCTAGTTTTTAACGTCGCAGCACTTTTTATTTTTTAGGGAACTGATGTATTTATTAACTGACCTACGCCGCAGCTAGATGCACCATGGGGGAGGGGGGGAGTGGGGGGATGATTGGGTTTGTTTGGGAAATAAAATGAAAAGGAGCTGTGACAAGTTTATGCAGTAAGCACAACGGACCTTCAGTAATGCCTGAACCCCCCGGCCGCCGGCGTTTTCCGATGCCAGGTTACACAGCACCCTCGTGGCACAGTGGTGGTAAAGCGAGTGAATTGTAAGGGAAAGTCTTCCTAGTGCTGTAACTTAGCCCATAAAGGCCTATTATTCCTGAAGAAGCCTGCTGCCAGAACCAGGTTACTGTCATAACTCAGGGATGGAAGGCCCTTTTCTTTCAGGTGGCAGGGGGAAATGTTTATGGAGGAGGTAAATAATTCAATCAGGTGCTTTATCGCACACGGGGCCTTGCTGTCATTCACGCGTTCTTTGTCTTTCTTTGGTTTCATCGCCACACCGCACAGTTTGCACTTTTTAACTATAATTTAGCAGAGCACAGCCCTTTTAACGTATGAGGAGAGGCAGGGTTAAATGGGAGAAAAACAGGAAAAATACCTCCTTGTGTGGTGTGTATATGGAGTGTAAGGATACACACTTGTCACCTGCACACACTAACAAAGTACTTTTGAATCATGTCTAAATATCTGGCTTGCAATGTTACACACTGTGTTCCATGTATTATACTTTCATTCTCAGCAGCCTGCAAATGTGTAGCTACCATTTTACTTACTCAGAATGGTACGGTTTTGGCAAAGTTAAAGCCAGATTGACCCGTGTGACTAAAAGTGCACGTAAAAGTAGAGACGTATCTGTATTTTATGACCCAGAAAGGTCACGTGGATCAGTTAATCAGCCACTGAATGGCGATTTTTAACCAAGCTTTCCTTCATCCTCCCTCTGAGCACTCATTTCCTCCCTCGTTTCCTGTAGTTGATCTCTGCTTTCCATTCTCCCCACGACTGGCCTTTACCATCCCTTCTCTCGGTCCCCACCACATACTTCTCTTTCATTCTGCGTGTCTCTGTGGGGAAACGTAACCAAATTAAAAATCCATAATTATTTATTAAAGACAGTTTCACACCCTCTGAAGTATGGTATTTAACACAACAGCAAATGTATTATTCAATCTGTAATTTGTTTTCTTTTAGCCTAGTTTGTCATATTTTCAACATGTCATATTGGATATATGCAGAAGTTGGTATTGATGTTTTTTCTTTGTCTGCAGTTGACAAAGTTGAAACAGTGCATGTATCAGAACGTTCTGTATAAACATTCAGCATGCTACAGTATACTATTACCAAGATCTATAAAACGTTATGCTTGGATCCTTCTATCTTCTTCTCCAGGCAGGGTGAATTATGGTGAGTGTGTGTTGTCTGCCCACCATGCTGGAATGAATGACTAACTGCCCACACCAGGTGTGTCATCCTCTAAGTAAAGCGTGTGTGAACTGCTTCAGGTGCAGATTGAGAAAATTTATGAATTTGTGTCTGCGTGCATCCGAGTGTTGTGAGATTGAGAGAGAAAGTGTTCACCGGCAGCTCCCGTCTCTCTCCAGCAGTTCTTATAAATTGCCCTATGAATAAAACCCTTTTGCTCTAACACGGCCGCACATTTGTGCTTTGGCCACTGAAGAGTCCAGGCCCCGAACTCCGTCACAAACCCCCCCATCGGCTGCTATTCTCTTACTTACCAAATGCCCAAACAGCCTCGTACTCCAGCCACTCTCACACCACATTCTGACCCAGGGTGTAGGTGTCCCAGGTTTTTCTATTGTTATGGCCCTCGGCTATGCCCACAGCAGATCAGTGTGAATAGTTCCAAGCTTCATTAATGATGTTCACATTCAAATTCTAAATCCACATTTGAATGCTGTGCTAGGGTTGGGCGTTAGTACATTGTATTTTTGTAATTTTATTTTACTAATTTACTGATCTGTCTCTGAAAAACGGCCTGAGCTGGACGATAGTCAGACACCTGGTGAAAACAGCGCATACAGCCAACATATCATCTAACTTGGTGAATTAAGGGTTTATTTCCATTTAGTCTCACATTGCCAGACCTTCCTCCAGGTCTGCCTAGTTCACACAGCGTTCCGGGATGGGAGAAAAACATGCTCTGGTTTATTGGCATTTCTTTAAACCAATCACAATCGTCTTGAGTGGAACTTGTTTTGGTGAACTTGTGTTGTTCAACAGTTGTTTTAGTTCCGATTGGACAGATAAGCAGCTGTCTGTTTTAGCAGAGATCTGAGGACCAGGTAACCATAGTCCTCAGATTGGACAGATAGTCTAGCTAGCTGTCTGGATTTACCCTGCAGAGATCTGAGGACCAGGTAACCATAGTCCTCAGATTGGACAGATAGTCTAGCTAGCTGTCTGGATTTACCCTGCAGAGATCTGAGGAACAGGTAACCATAGTCCTCAGATTGGACAGATAGTCTAGCTAGCTGTCTGGATTTACCCTGCAGAGATCTGAGGAACAGGTAACCATAGTCCTCAGATTGGACAGATAGTCTAGCTAGCTGTCTGGATTTACCCTGCAGAGACTTGAGGACCAGGTAACCATAGTCCTCAGATTGGACAGATAGTCTAGCTAGCTGTCTGGATTTACCCTGCAGAGACTTGAGGACCAGGTAACCATAGTCCTCAGAAATCCACTGGAGTTTAAAACGTCAGAATTTCCAGCTGTACCTGAACAATCCCGGAAATTAAACAATATAAATATCGATATAAACTAATTTCCACCAAACCAGAGGGGGGCTAGAGGCATTTGAGGCTTCATATGAAAACCTCAATAAAAGCTTTGAATGTAAACAAAATAAAATAAGACATTCGGTATAACCCTAAAATAGCAACAATGCAACACATTCTAAGTAAAGGCACATTGAAACAACTAAAAAACGAGGTTCCAGTCAACCAGGACAAGAGGTCAAAAGTGTTTGTCCACCTTAAAAAATTGAAGGGACATCTAGTATTGTCTGCTCCCAAATCTACCTCCCACCACAGTTCCAGACTGAAAGCAAACATTGCTTGAGATGAAGTGAGAATGCATGCCAACAAATAGATGAAGGCAAACAGAAAAATGGACGGAAAAGTCTCTCTTGACAGCCTAAAATGAGACATAGAGGTATTTGTTTGAGTGCAAAAGACAAGTGAAAGCCGATCCCTCTGAAGCCGAACTCTGTCCAAGAGCTTTGTTTCTCCCAAAAAGTATTAAACGAAGCAGCTGAAGCTCTCTGTAGGTCAGGAACTGCACTTTGTCCTCTTTCCAAATGATCCTGTGTATTCCATCTTGCAACAGACTGTGTCAATCATCCTTCATTTAGCCCTTCCTGATTGAGCTAATTATAATGGTTGTGACATTTGTGTAGCTGTTTTCCTTTAGGTCATTAAACTGCTTGTCATCACACCAGAATGTGACAGTTTGTAGTGAGATCCCGTTCACGTGCCAGATTGTCATGCTTTTGATTTTTCCCAAAGGATTTCTGAAGAAAATAAGAAGTGTGTCTTAAGATGAGCAGCGACGATATGGATTGAGCTTAATATTTAACCCTGAATTGATCGCTACCGACTTCAGATCGTGCTGAATTCTGCTAGATCATTTGTCGTTTGACGCGCAGTTTGAGCCGTGTCTCGTCACGTTATATCCATCCATAGTAGAATAGCCCAAAGTAATGCTTTCTTTCATTCTTTTTGTCCGCAATGTTGGGGACATAGTCGAGCAAAGAGGCCGATTTAAACATGTAGCGGGAGTTAAAACATCAAGTCTGCATAAGATCTTAGTGCTGTTTTATTGTTTAGTTTTTCAGTTGATTGGAGTCATTTTCCTCATCTCATGCACTCTTTCTCTCTCTCTCTCTCTCTCTCTCTCTCTGTCAGACACATAGTTAAGCATCATATCATTTTCTCTGAATTACTCTCCAGAGCTCTCCCCACCCCTCCATTGAGTTCAATTTATTTTGTCGACAAAACATACAACCTTGCAGAGTGCACACAAGCAGCAGCTCTTACTTTCCATTTAGCTATTTCTTATTTTTCCGCTGTTCCTAAAGGCTCTGGAGTCACCTCCTCCCTCTGCCACACGTCTTTCTTTCCTTGACTTTTTTCACAAATCTTTTTCAACCAGAGTCCAACCAGACCTGAAGGTGACACAGCCTTGTTTAACATTCCCGGCTAACTGCAGTGTCTGCAGGCCGAAGGGGTTGTGATGAATCCTTTGCCTTTTTTCCACCATCCTAATCAGCAGGCATTGATTAATTGGATTAACCTGAAATGATCTTAATCACTGATCAATTTCCATTAGACATCCTTAAATACATCTTAATGGGATTGGAGGAGTGTCAGGTGTGCTTATATTTTTTGTGTGACTGTGTGTGTGTGTATAGTGTGTACATTTAAGTCGGCATGCAGAAAATGTTGTGTTTATACTTATATATATTTAAGTGTTAATGTGAACTAGGGCTCGGTATCGTCCCTAAAAGAAAATTACTAAATTACGGCACACATCTTATTTATTTTTCAGCTCCTACTACGTGCCTGCCTCTGCGACGTGTAACGTTAGACAGATTCTACGCTTACGAGAATACTCTGATTACTTGGTAGAAGTAATTACACATGAATGAGCACATATTTGTAAAAGAACAAAGTTTTTGTTGTTAAGAATCAACTCAAAAAATGACACCATGTAGGTTTAAGTTGTACCTGTGTATCCCTAACCCTGACAAACAGACAAGCATGCCAGAATCATTTCTGCCGTCCCTCATCTGTTTCTTTGTGGAACGCAGGCGCACAGAGCGAAAAAGGAATGATATTTTTATTTCATTTCCGTAAATCTGTAACCTTTGACTCGGCTCAGGAGCATTACACCGCATTAATCACACCTGTGGGTGCAATGTCACCCTCTGAACACATATATTTATTCAGCACACCCACACACTCTAAACACTCTGTCTACTGACCTGAAAGGAAAAAGATTGACTGCTGTGAAAAAGAGTCTCAGCTTCACTTTCATTTATAAAACCATATTTACATATGTCCACATACTTTTTGCCATGTATTATATACCTAGCTCCATCGAAGTCATCTGTTGTTAAGGGGGAGCTCACTTTTAAATGAAGTCTTATTTGTTTGCGGTACCTAATTGCAACCGTGCCTTTAAAACCTCCTCTCTCCCCTCCTCTTTTCTCTCTCCCACTGTCTCTCCTCCCGCCCTCCCTGCCAGCTCCTCTGTGATCCCACTGTCTCCCTCTGTTGTTTTTTCTAAACAAGCAGCAGGGGGTTGTGGGTAGAGGCCTATACTCATGCTGGGTGTGTGAGTCACCGGAGGGGGTGATGGGAGGGAGGCTTCCCTGCATCAGTCCCCCACTCCTTCCTTTATCTCTTTTTTTCTCTGGGAGCCAGAGGTCACCCGCTCAGCAGAGCGGACCAGGCCGGTCGGCTTGACTCATTTGCAGACATCGCTCACACACAAACACAGACAGACAGACACACACACACACACACACACACAACACACACAAACATGCTGATATTTAGGATTGGGCATTGAAAACCAGTTTTAACTTGGAAATGAAAATTACTATCCCATTGGATTTAGGCCTGCACGGTTCGGAGAAACATATGAATCACGATTCTCAATTCATGTTTTCTGTCATGAACCATGACAAAACAAAAAAAATGGTAGTACCAAACAGATTTTTCTGGCACATTGCAAAACCACAAGCCTGTAAACATAGAGGCTTCAATGAAGAGAAGAGCTTGGGAGCACTTTAAAACCTATTTTATACAGAAATAAAAAACTGTAGTAGCATTTGTGATGCAGTCGGCTCGTGAAATTCTATGACAATTAAAGTCATAAAAAAAAGAAAATTAATTAATCATGCAGATCTAATTGGAATTTTTTTTTTTTTAATAGTTTGGAAAATCTGGTCATCAGTTCCAGCTTTAACATGGCTAAACGTCCAAACGCACTGAAAGCGATAACTGCCACGCCTTAACTGATACTTCTGTGCCGCACGGCAGGCATCAGATTTGAAGCGCCAACACCACAGAACCAGCAGTATTTCAGAAAAGGTCGCTATTTAGGAAAAGGTGTTATATGCTACAGGTACCCCAGTGGGGTCATTAGATTTCTCCCTTGTCAACCCTGCACTCACTTTTCATCACGAAGGAGGTGATTGTGTTTTTATTTATTCATTTTATTTTTTTGGCAGTGACAGCCCAGGTCACTAAAAACATTATAAATATGAAGTTAAAGGGCTGTAAGTTATAGTGTTGTTGTGCCATCTTAATTTTGTTAGTTTTGGTTTCCATAGCAGCCATGGAGCACAGTAAACAACGCTTAACTTGAAAAAGCCCAGTAAATCACAATTGTTCATCTTATCTGTGAAATAAGCATGTGACCCGTTTCAACTCCACCCTTCAAAGAATCCGAATGGAGAATGGATAAGAACTGTAATTGTTAAATCAAACGAAACCCTCCTGATATCACACCGTTTATGCACGAGGCAGATACACTCCTTACATCAGGCCAGTTTATTCAGACAAACTCAATAAAATCCCCTTTTAATTCACAAGTTTTATTGCACGTATATACACATTACGCCGAGTGTAATCGGCCTCAAGGACACATTCATCAACAGAGACAAAAGCATAAAATAAAGTAACACACACATACAGAAGAAAACTATAAAGCACCATTAAAAAAAAATGCACATAAATCTTTACCCTGGAAGCACTCGGGCGTAAAAGATCTCTGCTCTACAATGTATCCAAAGAACAGAATCATATGCCATAACACAAAAACATGTAAACAAACTCCCACACAAGCAGCATTATAAATAATCAAAGGGATAAATACTGAATGTTCACTTGCAACCAAGGTTTTCTCACTCTGAATATGGGGATGAAAACCCTGGACGCACGCCTGCATCCAGAAATCAGAAAGTCGTGGCCGGGTTAGCTCACTTGGTAGAACAGGCGCACATATGTAGAGGTTTACTCCTCGTGGCAGCGGCCGGTGGTTCGACTCCGATCTGCGGCCCTTTGCTGCATGTCATTCCCCTTCTCTCTCCCCTTTCATGTCTTCATCTGTCCTGTGGAAACAAAAGCCTAAAACACCAGAAAAAAATCATCTTTAACAAAAAAACAATTTAAATCTGTAAGTTTATTGGCATGGGAAGATGTTGGCAGGCAGGAAACAGAAGGGGCTGATACTGAAAGAGGCAGCGGGGGTGAACTTAATTCACCCTACATGGATGGAGATATACAGCTGTATTGGAGCTTTTTGTGTACAAGCAGAGAGGAAATGCCCAGCGTGGATCCCCGTTGTACACATCTGTACGGTCCACATCTCTGCTGGAATACATTACAGGGGATTACAGGGGCCGCCTCCATTTGCATAACTCCATTAAGACATCTTTTCACTCTCTCTCTCTCCCATTCTGTCTCTATCACGCTCGTTCACGCAGAGGCACCTGTGTAAGCCATAAAGACGTAACCCCCGCGGAAAAGCAGAATAACATTTTCTTTCACATTTGAGGAAGACATAATCCACGGTACAGCTGTGAAATTTGTGCAGTGAAGCAGAAAAAGAAGACTTGGCAAAGAATTAAAAAATAAACATGTTATGCTTCTCAAATTGCACTGCTTTGGCCTTGACCCAACATCACGAGGTTGATGCCACATCAAGTGTCAGAGGATTTAAATGCAGCAAGTCTTTATGCAGTGTTGATTTTGGGAGAAATCAAAATGTTTCTCATACGAAGCAGGTTACCAAAGAAAATGAAGACTGACCCAGCCTCAAGAAAACTGATCTTCCTCCAGTCTTTGGCTGGCCCGGAGACTAATGTGGAAGAAAAGCGTTTCACTTTAATCATTAATAGGGAGATTATTCCACCTTTCTTAGTGAGTTAATCTGTAAAGTCCTTTGTAAGGATTCTCAAGGAATATTTGATCAGATCAACCTTGGCTCCATTTCGGGATATTCACTTTTTTTTGAGGATTTTTGTCCACTCTTACAACTTGGGCCTTATTTTTATTTAGTTCTTGGCCATTTCTAGTTGTAGGTTTTATGGTAAGCAGATATTAATAAAATATTACTTTTATTATTTTCAGCGCAACTGAAATCTCAGTAATAATCACTTACTATACATGGCAAGAACAGCAGGTCACAGCTGAACGAGGGAGTCGGCTTGCAAACCATGATGGATGTTTCCAGCAGGCAGCTTGATTAGTGACATCACTGTTCAATAAGATTGCTAAACTGGGGCTTTCTTTCCACATTAGGATCCAAGTTGTAATACAGGGGAATAATCCTTTAATTAGAAAGACTATAGACAGAGGCAGACTGTTTTCCTGCATATTCTGCTCTGGGTGAGCTATAGTTGGTGTTTGCTCTGATGCTGTTAGCTTGATGATATACCCGCCTTCTAGGATCACCCTCTCTTTCAAGACAATGAGATCAATCTGGCTTGGCTCGGCTGCTATAGATAGCCCGGCTGTGTGCGGTGCTAAGGAGAGTGATGACCCTGAGGTCGCCTCCTTCCTCTCGTGTCTTTATTCTGCCGGCCCCCGCAGTCTCCCCCTCCCTCCCTCCCATCGCCTCCTCCTCCTTCCAGTCACTTTCTCTTCCCCTTCGTCTTTCCTACGTCCCCTCTCTGTCTGTCTCTCTCTTCTTCAGTGGCATGAATCATGAAAGCGAGTGCTGTGTAGTCGTTGGGCCTTTTTCCTCGGTGGTGCCTTGTTGCAAACAGAGACAGAGAAAAAGGGAGAGATGAGGTATTGATTTGAGAGCCTATGGGAGGAGAACAATAGGTCCCTTACTGAAGCCACTCTGAAGCACAAACACCTTCCCTGCAGCCTCTCGGTGCCAGAGAGAGACCAGAGAAGAAGAGAGAGGAGTTAAGAAACAGCTTTGCTTTCTATCGCTCTATCTCTCTGCACTTGCAGCTGATTGCCCGGAGGGGAGAAGTTGTGGAGGAAAGAGGGGGAGAGGAGGAGGAGGATGCCAGACCTTGGCACTCCCTAATTCCCTGCAGACCCACTAGCTGCACAGGCCAGGACCCCAAACCCTCTGAACCCGCCCTGCGCAGACCGGCTCTGAGCCAATCGTGCAAACGCACTGGGCCTAGAACTGTGACACCCCGCAGGTCTCCGGGTTCAAATCCAATACTTGGGCGCCTAAAGGCACGCTGAACTTTCTTGGCATGTAAACCCAACCCACCCCGACTCACCTCACCACCACCCACCCGCACACATCTTCATGAATTCAGTCCAGGGTCGACAATTTGTTGGGAGAAAAGCTTTCAGCTTTTATTCAACATGACGGCAGTGCACATTTTAGAAAAGTGATATGTTAAGCGGTATATTTCATGTTCTGTGGAGTTAACAAACTGAAACTAGTCTGGAGAGGCCGCAGCTCATCTATCAGTCGTACTTCACCTCTTCTCCTACACCTACAAAGGCAGGCCGATGTATACGTTGTTAACTCATTATGCAAAGTGGCTGAGGGATCCAAGAGGCTGTGGAATAGCATAATCTGTGACCTTCATTTAGAGTCTCTAATATGTCTGAACGTTGTTTGTATTTATTGGTGTTAAGAGGGATCCTGATGCTTTGAAGGACCAGGAGGAGGTCAGTTGAGGCCTTGTCCATTTTAAACTTTCTAATATGTTGATTATATTTCTCCGGAAAAGTTACATTCTGCTTGGTTTGTTTGTTATTGTGCATCCTAGTTCATTTGCTGCATTCAGTCAGCAGAATATCAGCTTGATTGATGAGGAGATATGCAAATACCAAACATTATATTGCAATATTAAATGCAAGTTCAGAGTGGAGAGGACAGGGAGCTGCAATAAATCCAAACTTTGTCCAAGAAAGTTGTTTCTTTTTAAGTTTCTGACTATCCGTTGTGTTCGGTGATGGATGACCAGCAGTGATTCATATCACAAAATTCTCCTATATATCTTGCCCACAATGCACTGCACTTCTCAACAGGAAATGAGACAGGCTCCCGTCCGATAGCACATCGCGGCGGAAAATAACAATTTCCAACTTTTCAATTTTGCCACAGTGTCACTCCCTTTGCTTTCCTGGTCCCCACTGCAGAGGACTCATGTGTGGACTGTAATGAATGTGTTTCATAAGCGGACATCAAGAGCGGCAAGTTTAAGTTGCTCCACTGTGCATTGCCCTTTGTGCTTTATCATTGTGAGTTAGCAGCAACATCCAGCAACTCGCTAATTTCCTCTGCCTCCCATTCGTCGACAAGGGCTATTAATTTGGCGCAATGCTGTTCCTCAACTGGGTGTCGGCGCTGTCACACCAGCCATATCTCAGCAGGATCAGTCCTCTGCCACTCCACAAATCTTTGGGTCTTCCTGCGGGGGGGAGGGGCATTTTGAAACCCCTCATCCTTTTCTTCCATCCTCTCTTACAGCATCTCTCTGTCTATCACTCATCTGTTTCACAACTTCTCTC
This sequence comes from Etheostoma perlongum, assembly GCA_026937815.1. Classification (NCBI taxonomy): domain Eukaryota; kingdom Metazoa; phylum Chordata; class Actinopteri; order Perciformes; family Percidae; genus Etheostoma; species Etheostoma perlongum. The sequence goes on from CM049394.1 coordinate 14,267,354, forward strand.
CCTTTTGCTCAGGTTGCCTAAGCACGTCCAGTATTTAATAATGTTCAGTCCCTTTGCTCACTAACAACCACACCAGCAGGCACCTAGCCGCCTTAAAGAGACCCAGGGGGTCATTTCCCACTTCTTCTTTCAGTTCTCTTAGAAAAACTAAGACAGAGGAATTAATATTAACTCACCCCCCTCCATCTGTCCTGGTCTTCTACTACTCTCGCTCTCGCTCTTGCTCTTACTCTCTCTCTCTCTCTCTCTCTTTCTCTGTCACCAGGCTTTTCTTCCTCTTCATTTCTATCTCTTTCCCCTTGCTTGCGGCTGTATCACAGCGTCAAGGCACCAAGAGAATTTTAAATGCTCAGGATTAATTGTTTGTCTTAGGTAGGAGAGTCAAATGGCATCAGGAGACAAGGAGAAAGAGTGTGTACAGAAGGAGGGGGGTGGGGGGTGGGCAGCTCAAAAGAAGCTTGACAAAACTGAAAGCTTGCCAGGGATGCATTGACGCAAACTGCATGAAAAAAGTGGCTTGGAAAGTCATCTTCCATCATATACAAGGCCCTAAGTGGGTGGGGCCTTGATGGAGATGTGTTCGTGGGGAGGAGGGATGGTGGAGGGGCGATTGTAAAGCAGAGATGGGTGGGTTATTAATTTCCACTATGCAGTATCATGCAGCTGGTGGCTCCAAAGCAAGGTTTGGCGGTAATGAAAATGGCCTGAGTCGAAGATTAATGGCTCATAAAGACAGAGCGTTTAGATGGGACGGCCGCCTCAATCTGGACGTCAGTGACTAATAGCAACGGACACAAGCACGTGCTCAATCGCCCACACATAAACATGCACACAGCTTCTCTGTTACCTCAATTCTCAGAGCTGGACTCCCTCTCCACCCCCCAACTGCTTTATTTCTTCTCTCCCCTCCTCTTCTGGTGTGAATTGTGGTGGGGTCAGAGTTCAAGGCGTGCAGAGAATCATCTTGATTTATGCCCCCTGTGCTCGGTGCAGGTCGTGGTGTACAGCGTGACAGGTGGTGTGGACCATGGGGCTGGTGAGATGTAGGGGTGAGGTCCTCTCTTGCCCCCTATTTTTTTTTCCCTTAATAGCAGCGACGGTGACAGGGCACCGCATCATCAAGCCGGACAAATGGGCTCGCCAGGCGCCAGCAATTTTTCCTCCTTTGCAGCTGAAGGTGCATCATATATCTCTAAACCAATACCACCCAATAAGGTTGTGAGAAACGCGTTTTTTTTTTAGCACAAATTGATTTGGATGCTTTACAATGTGTGTGTTTGTGGTGTAATAGCCGCTTGGGAGGACGATGCAGTTGTGGTTTTAACTGTGATGGTTTAGCACCAGAAGCAATGGCAGTGCAGGCCATAAAACAAGTGAGTTTCATCAAGACAGAGAGTCCATCCTGTTTTCTACTATTAGGTTGACATGTGTACACACTATATAAAGCAGGTGTAGGTCAAATACTGTTTTGTTTCACACAGCTGAACCTGACACTGAAGGATTTATCACATCACCTCAGCTGTCAATCACTGAAAAGTTCACTAAGTGAATTTTTATCTGCTTAGTTGTCTAATTTTGACAACATAAACAGAACTAATAGCAGTCAATGGCCAATAGTTGAAACCTGACTTTAACCTTTGAACTTGTAATGATAGGATGATGTATCTAATTATAAGCCATTGAGCTTAATTTGCAGCTTCTTAAACAGTGATGACATATTGATTTTATTTCCATTTCTTAGGTCTGAAGGATTTTAAAGTTTTAAAAAAAAAACCTGTCTCACAGCCTGGAAATACAGGTCCATGTTTCACATTTAACCATAATCAATACATTACCCAATGTTGTAGATTAGATTGACAGCAGGTCTTAACACTGTGGTGCTTATTTTTGTTTAGTAGGAAGTAAATAGGTGTAAAGGTAAGACATGACAGAAATAACTGAAAATGGAAAATATCTCTCAGCAGCCCTGTTGGCCTAACTGATTTATTGTCTATGTGGCATTGTCATGTGTGAGCAGCCTTTGAGAAAAAAATCTGAATGTGGGTCTTGGCCTAGGACTAGACTGTGGTCGGGGTCTGAAAGACTAGACTGAGTTTAATCCTCCAATCTAAACACGCAGACTGCTGGCGTTCAGCTGCAGAGGATTCCCGGTCAAACGCAAGGCTTAAAGTATTCCGGCGCCGTGCCGGAGCTCCAGCGTGCGGTCGTTAGGAAAAATAAATACATTAATTTGGGAACTTGCATGCGATTTTATATTTTAGAGTCAAATGATTTCACCTACCAATCATGAGAGGAACGTAACTCTAACGCAGAGCTTAAAGTACTCGGGCCTGGTGCCGGATTTCTGGGCTATGACTATTTTAGGAAAACAAATCCACATGGGATTTGTTTTTGACGCGCTGGGTTTAACCAATCATTGAACTTCCACCTACCAATGAAACGAGTTCTAGCCAATCAGATGCAAAGTAGGGCGGATCCTTGACTAAAAGCGAGAGTGCGGTATGTGTTGTGTGTGTGTGGTCTCCGTGGTAACGCAGCTAAAAAATGTAGATACAGCTTTAGTTGAGAAAGGAGTTAAAAACAAATGGTACTGGACATGAATAGAGGACAAGAGGAAATAAAATAAAAAGGGTGGAGACGGGAAGCCGTTTAGCACTTGGTGCCTCAAGTTGAGCACCCGGCTGCAGCGTATGTTACAATGATTCAATGTAGGATTATGATCTTATTGCAATATGAACATTTATTTACTTCTTTAAAATTATGACTTGTATTATTGTGTAGTGTAAGAAGGACTCCAAAAAAAAAAAAGTTTCAAGCTCAGGATTTTTTTTCACTTTAAGCCCTGCAAACACGACACAGTGTAGCCTGACGGGTAGAGCATGGGAAAGAAACACTGCCAGGATTAGAGGGATGCTGTCCCAAAATGCTGTTCAATCAAGCATGGGAGTAGAAATATAGAAAATAAATGCAACACAGTCTCTGGGTTTAGTTCCTACTGTGGCCACCAGTGCAGTGTACAGCAACGGTGTTGTATGTTCTGCACACACCAGAACCATCAATTGATGATACTCCTGAAAATGGTATTATGAGAATTGACATTCCAGTTGAATCTAATTTCAGTTTTGTGCCGAGTATCAAAGGGGAACTGATTACAACTATGAGCCACTTACATACACAAGGACACAGAGATAGATTTACATAGCCTTCCTTCATGGCAGGCTCACCTGGACAAGCTCCTCCCAGCCAGTAAGTGTCCCTCTCTCTCCCCTTGTTTCCACCCATCTGATGTGCTTGCTAAGTTGAGTTTGTCTTAAATTTAGCTTCTCTTTTAATCAAACTTTCTTATATTACAACTCACAGTAGTCTCCTTTTTTTTTTTTTTAAAGTAAAAAAAAAAAAAGGCTGTTCGGAAAAGATGTTTTAGACTTGCAAGTGGTCACTTCCTTGGACATTTCAAGACAGGTGTGAATGATGCAGAGTGGGTCATGTGAGGGTTAAAAGACATATGCATATAAAATATTAATTGAATTTGATTCAAAATAAATTCAATTTGATATGTTGAACAAAGGGCTGATGTGAGGAGAAATGGATGTGACATCAGATCGAGAGGTTAGAGGAGAAATGACAGGAAAAAGTATCAAAACAGCGGGATAGACAGTGTAATGTAACAGCATCCTGAGGTGAGTTCTGCCACCTGTGTCTTACACAGCTTGCTTCTTCTCTCCTTAAGAAGACAAGACATGCAAAGTGTTCCTCTTGGTGTTAGCAGCTGGCTAGTTAGTTGTGGAAGCTGCAAGGGTGGGTGCAGGCGCAAACCCGAACCCAATTTAGCAATAATGATATAAGTAAAAGGGCAAGCAAGAGTCCCAGAGGCCCATTTCTGGACATAATCTTTCTCAGACGCTTGATCACCATTACTGAAATTGTGAAATTTGCCTGAACCTAACTCACACCTAACCACGATCAAATGGTTCCATGTGGCAAACACGTATTGTCGTGTTGTCACATAATCCTCTACCGGCGGAGGAATGTAATCCTCACGTTAGCCACATCATCATAATCTGTGTTTCCGAGTCCGTGCTCATGTCACATAGTTGCCGAGACTTGCTCCGGGTGTCTACAGTGGGACACGCCTGCGTCTGGATCCGCCTCTCTGCAGATGTAGTCTGTATGATTACCGCTACACCTGTCTGTGTTTGCTCCGGAGTCACACCTCGACGTCTCCGTCCATCTGATCAGGTGATGACACCTGTGTGACTGTTTCACGTCAGCAGAGAAGTTGCGAGCGCCCGTGTATGATTTATCATGGCTTCACTCTGTCGCTCGTTTGTCCCGTGAACCCTGGGCTCGCCATCACCGTGACTACCCATGTGTTTGAGGTTAGGGTGAAGGTTTTAGGGCGGTGTGTGTGTGTATTGTTATCAACTCACTGACAGCGTGACATGAAAATGTATTTGTTTTTTTGTTGTAAGAGAAGACCATTTGGGGTAAAGGGGGGGCGGTGGCGACCCTTGGAACCTAAACTCCATCCAAACCTCATCTTCGCCACTCCAACCCCCAACAAATTGGAAGCCCCCCCCCACACACACACACACACACACACACACACACACACACACACCCACCACGTCCTTCTACTTCTCTTTGCGTGCCCTTGCGCCTGGCCCCTCTGCTGGAGCTTGTCATCCATTCTATCTATCTTTTCTTCAGTCATCCCAGCATGTGAGGGGGTAGGGTCAAAAGGCTCGGGGTGCGTGGCGACACCTTCGCTGTTTGCCTCCAGTTTCGACAGGAGCCTATTTACAAGCAATGTTGCCTCCTGCGACTGTAGTTTGAGCCCGTTTGACTTGGAGACGGTGTTAAGAAAAAAAGATGGGAAGAGCGGCAAAAAAGCGCGGTGACACACAGGAAGGAACAGAAGAAGGGAGGGGAGGTTTGAAGAACAAGAGTCAGGGAGGAAGAGAAGAAGGGACATGAGGCGCTGCTGATTCAGCACTGCAGTATAGATTTTCATCAACCCCCCCCATAGACTCCCTCTGCAGGCCTCTCCTCCTCCCCACGCTCTCTGAGTCAGAGCCAGTCCTCCCAAATGAAGTTCCCAGTTCGCAAATCTAATTCCTCCCCCTTTTTCCTGGGGAAAACCTATTGAGGGGCATTAGATTTTCCCTGCCACATAATCTCAAGCAAGCAGTGGCTCTAAAGAAATCACCCTCTTGAAAATAAATGACAAATTGGGTTTGGGTCCTGTGGCGCTTCTGCATGTGTCTGCCTCTTTGTTTGTGTGTGTGTGTGTGTGTGTGTGTGTGTGCGTGCGAACCCTGACCCAGCCAAATGAAGGTAGAAAACAATTCCCACACATTTGCTCCGAGAACTTTTCATTTTCATCCAAGGAGGTTTGGGGGGGTTAAGGAGGGCTGCAGGGAGAGATTTACAGACTTAGAAAGAAGCTGCCGCCTTGGCACATGTGCAGGTTTATACATCAGTATGCACATGCAGACACCTATAACAACACTATACCTACCTACCTTACAGGCCTGTAAATATATACAGTGTATATATATATGTAGGCGTACAGTTGCCTACTAACATATTCAATTAATGCAAACACACACATACACTGACACACACTCCCCTCCCTGTACACATACAGGTTTTAAAGCCCTGTTGCACTGATAACTGAGCATCTGGGCTTGTGTGCAGCCGGAGACTATGCTGTCTAATTACCCCAAGCGGGAGCAGCGGTGGGTAGGGCTATTCATTTCCACGGTAAAATAGCCCCGATAATGCGCCTTTTTTGTTGTGTACAGTATCTCAGGGGCCAGTGATTGAATTACAAAGCATCCCCGGTGACTAAGAGGCTGTAATTACGGCGTAATTTAAGATTACATTATTAACCGACTGACTTTATTAGAATGTAACTTCACCTCTGCAGTTAGTAACATCCTTATCATAAAAAAACGGAGATGATTAAGGGAAAGTGGAAATTGCATCAATTGTCCTTTTGTAACTGCGAGTGCGCCGGGCTTATTAGCAGTGCGATGCAGGGGCCGAGCCACAGGAGGATTTCACTGTGGTGCTTTGAGTTCTGTAAGGAAGTTGAAAGGTAATAACCTCACGTACAATGTTGTCTGATCTATTTTCTGCTGCATTGGGTGGAGAAATGTCTTTCCGTATGATTATTTAATGTCAGGACAGATAGATATTTGTGACTGTAATGGATAACTAATTAAAATGTCTGTTTATCCAGTGATCAACAGTACAAGAGCCATGAAAATACCCTTGTACTGTAGTTTTTTTTTAATATCTAGTGAGGATTTTTGGAGACATGAAAAGGCCAACTCACTCATTCAGGTATTTGTACATTGTGTTTACTCGCCCTTGTCTTCACTATACCCTCTTTCTGTGATCTTTCTCATTACCAGTGTTTTCTTTTGTCTTCTGTGACAAAACTGCTGTATTTAAAATGCTTTTATACCAAAAGAAATCTGACATGACTATACTTGACCTGCTAATATCATGCATTCGCTTGCCGAGTCATTTTCACCCCGTCTCATTTTCTCCTCTGTATTTCTGTATATCGTACTGAGATTTAAGATTTAGTTTGAAACACATGGATACAGGTGGCTGGAATTTGGCAGAACAGTCAGTTCTTCTCATGATCAGACAAATCATTTCATGAGGTATGTGCATCTGTGTTTATGCATGCCTGTTGGGTCACTGTGTAAAACAATGAAGGAGTAGTGCTGAGTATCGTTACAAAAAATACCAATACTGTGACTTTGATACCGGTTCCTAAACAATACTTTTTTTATACCAATTTTATAAAACAAAAGAAATGACAACATCCCACACTGTGTGAGCCCCGTCTCTCTGCGTAACGTTAAGTTTTCCCTGCATGTCTCTACGACGTGTAACGCTGGAAAGCCAATCACAAACATTATCACTTTAAATTAAGAGGCACTCACATTCCATTCATCCAGTTCATCTTTTCCTCTCTCCCATTTGATCTTCAGTTCCTGCTTAAGCGTATTTTATGCTTCTGCGTAAAATCTACGCCGTGGCACCTTCTGAAAAATGTGCGGGGACGCACGTGACTCGGCCGTGGCTTGGTAGCGTTGCATTCCCCCCCTCCGACTCATTTCCTGGTTCTCCTTCTCCATAAACAACATGAACTCAAGGAGAGGGTTTTCCTGCTACAGATTTCCCACTGTGGTCAGGAAGCACAGGGGAGGCACTTTGTTTCTCTCACTATGACTCTAGAGTCGCTACTCTCTCAGAAGCTAATCGCCGTCACTCTCTCATTTCTCCCTCACTCTAAAACACACACACACACACATGCCGGCTAATGGCACACACAAGCGCACAAGTATACCCATCAGGCCTCTTACGTAGGCTATAGTGAAAGCTCTGCATGGAGCCTCCACAGAAACATAAATCACGCTTTAGTCAACCTTTTTTACACCAAAATGATTTTTTAAACAAAAGTTTTCAGACGCCTCCTTAATCTCAGATGACTTTGGCTTTGTCAAAACTGATTTGACGATGCCTGAGGGAAGCAGCAACGGAGGAGTTAGTATTTGTTCAGGTGTTTGACACAAGAAACTGAAAGTATGTAAATGAGAAACGCTAATACGGTTCAGCTGTATTAAAACCCAGTTTTGGTGATGATGGAGGGGACAGAACGGAGGTTTAACCAGCTGAGACTCAGCAGGCCTTCCACCGTTTTCTTGTTTGCCGACCGAAATAGGATGAAGAAGAAGAGGTTTAACTATCTGTCTATTGTCGGGTGTTTCAGAAAATGACCTGAAAACACCTGTGGATGCACATTATATTCATGATCACAGGGATTTTAAATTTAGCCAGTTTAGTGGGTATATAGTAGTTTTACAATCTAAGATTCACACATACACACCGTTTCCACTCTGCTTTTATTTGCAAATATGGCCTTTGATGAGGAAAAATGTTCTGTAATCCTGACCTCAAAATACATTAAAACACTCCCAAATGTAGAAATAACATTTACATTTGCCCTTAAGCGCTCACTCACACTCAACAGACAAAGCTCACACCAAACAGTCCAACTAAGTAGCAACACTGTGTCAAAGTTGACCTGAAACTGAAATGAGATTAACCCCGATCCCAGGATTCGCAACACAAATCCTCTCAAAGTGCAAAAACATGAGCCCGGCCATGGATAATGATTACACAGTCCTTCATTAGCATCATATCACTGTTATGGATTAGACTCAACAATAGCAGCTGTTGTACAAGCTGCTATCAAGCATCTACCACACGAAGGGCTGCAGACAATTCTCACTTGTAGGACAGTAGCTCTTATCATCAAGCAACTAAATAGTAAAATGAATGTGGATATTTCCAAAACATGCAACATTAAGCAAGTTGGGTTGGTTAAATTCATATGTAATCAGCTTTGTGGATATTGTGGATAGAAATGCATGCACCTTGAAGAAGGCTGTCTGTGCTGCTACGCGTGGGTTGCTTCTCCCTATGTCTTATACATTTTCTATTGTGAAATAAAGGCTTTTAGAATTTTTTTTAAAAGAAGATTGCCTTGGATTTCCCTTTTTTCTATACTTAATTGAATTCCCGACCCCAAAGAGCACCTTCAAACGTCTGACTGAACTTCCCGAGCACTACTATCCTATTTGCACCACTAAACCAGGTGTCTTCAACGTTTTTTAAGGCCAAGAACCCCTGATCTGAAAGAGGGATTGAGCAGGGACCCCCTACTACATACTGTATATTGCATATTGTATATACAGTAATTGAGTTGCAAAGTAAACTGGGCCTACAATAACTTGTAGAAGCATTTATACATACTTTTTTGCATAGAATACTAAGCTATTCAAATTCAAAATAATGAACATGTGGCACACATCTGTGTTTGGCCTTAGTGACTACCTTACCTATAGGCCAGTAAGCAGTGGGGATTTTTATTTGCTAATAATATGTTGGATTCATGTTAAGACTTTTTACATTTTTGAAATAACTTAAAAATGTACTTAAAGTGAAAGTACTGGGGCGGCCAGTAAGAGCGTACCCCCCCATGTTGGCTGAGTCCTTTGCAGCCGTCCGGGTTCAAATCTGACCTGTGTGTCCTCCCCCATCTCTCTTTCCCTTTCATGTCTATCCACTGTCAGTAATAAAGGGAAAAGCCCCCCAAAAAATAATCTTAAAAAAAAAATATATATATATATAGTCCTCCACATTTTAGAAACTGGAAACAGTTCTGTGAATCAACTAAGTGTTTAATTGGCTAATCATTTCATCTGGACTTGTAGTTGTCGTTATATTGTTGGGTAGGTTCATTTATAATAAAGCATCCGATTTTATAAACTACCTTTTTTGAGTGCAGAAACCTTCATTTGTAAAGTAACTAGTAACTAAAGCTGTCAGATGAATGCAGTGCAGTAAAAAGTACAATATTTCTCTCTGAAATGTAGCGGAGTAGAAGTATGGAAGTGGCATGGAAAGAAAAGACAAGTAAAGTACCTCAAACGTGTACATAAGTACAGTACTTCAGATAATGTACTTCGCTACATTCCACCACTGCTTGTAGACCAGCAACTCTCTGTTCTGTGAGGTAAAATGAGTCTGGTGGCTTTGAACACAGCAATGTAACGACTTCAGTTCCCCGTCACATAGGGCTAGATGACAGCAAGGTAAAGCGTTGAAAATACTTTAAATATAGAGTACACTTCCACTGATTTAGATTTGTTTAATTGTCTAAAATGCGTTTAGCTGCGGCCCCCGTCCACAGCAGGACTTAGCTTGCTTAGCTTCCGTGTCACTTCTCCTGCTTGCTTCTCCCAACTGGTGGCTTGCTGTCCGCCATCTGCTGTAGCTAGTACTTCGAACAACCCCACTGAAAAAAAATTCTCTTTAAGCTGTTTTATTGGTCACATACACAACAGGTGGTGGGCTTGAAACTAGCACTAGCTTCACTTGTTAATTTACCTTTGCAAGCTGTTTGCCTGCAGTAATTACTGGGAGAGGCCCACAGGCTGCAGACGGTCACTATTTCCCAATAAATGAGCTGCAGAAGATCCAGATCCAGAGTGGAGCGAGAGAGGAATCTGATGGAAGAGAGAGAGAGAGAGAGAGAGGTGTGGGCTGGTAGGTTGGGCCATGTCAAAAACTCTCTTTGCAGTTTAGCACGTGTAAATTGATCTTTTACAATTTCACCTTGCGGCAGCTGGAAGAATCACTACACCTGTTAAGTCCAGAGGTGAAGGGGGTTAGGATAAAGGATGGTTCTGTCTGGCCAAAGAAAGGAAAGATGATGCAACACAAAGAGAAGGGAAAACATATTGAGATTCAATGTCCTGAATATAAATCTTACCTTTTTTAAGTAATCTAAAACAAATCATACACTTTCCTGTGAGGATGATGGGGATTAAATCATCTCCGTCCCATAACGCCAACACAGCAATTATTGACATGTTTCTGTGTGAAAGAGGAAAGGTTTCCCCCCCGAAAAAATAAAGACAACTAAGAATGCTCTTCAACGTAACGACGAATGCTACTGATGTGTGTGTAGGCGGTGGTATGTTTTGTTGCTGCTGTTTGCTGGGTGTGTCGCCGTCGTGTGTGTGTGTGTGTGTGTGTGTGGGGTGTGTGTGTGTGTGTGGGTGGGTGTGTGGGTGGGGGGTGTGTGTTTGTGTGTGTGTGCATCTTCCTCTCTATCTCTTTGCCTCTTGTCTTAACACACACACATACACACAGAGTCTAGAACAGTAGCTATGTCTGCAACTCTAAATGAACTCTAGCTTGTCAGAGTTGCGGGCATCAACTACATATTTGTGCGGTAGGAGGAGAAGAGTGGTGGAGAGAAGAGGTGGGGTGGGGTGGATGGATGTGATAACAGCAGGTCCTTCTTCCTCTACTCTAAGAAGTCATCTCTTCTGCCTCTAAAAACAGGAGTAGACACCCTTATTTTTGGCGCTCTGGTGTCTCTTCTTTCCTCTTAATGGACTTGTTTTGGGGTTTACATTAAAGTTCAATTTAAATATTATTGCGCTATTCATTTAAATTTATGGACGCTGTTGAACATAGTCTCTCCTGGAAGCTGTTCACAGTGTTGCACATTATGTGTAAATTATGAAGGGAGGCTTTTACTGACTTATTGCTGCAGGGAATACTGTTTTGTTTTTGTCACATTTTTCAATTAAAAATGTGCAATTTCACGTAATTTTTGACCATTATTTTTACCATTTTTGTGCCAAAAAATTTGGAAACGCTAAAGAAGAATAACACTCAAAAAGCTCAAATGCATACTTGCTAAAAAAAAGTCTACTGGGGACCAACTACAATCATTAGATCTGAGAAAGGTAACTTAGTTGGGTTATTTAGTAATACAATGATTTCACATTTATTGGGCTTGGGTGCTGCGTCTAAGTCTTTTAATGGTAGAACTCCGCAATGGAAAGGCTTCAAAGCTGTTTATCCACCTTTCACACCTGTGTGGACATGTTTGTCTGTATGTGAATGCAAGCCCCATAAAAGCATGAATGCTGCATGTGTGAGGGCCTAGCTCTGTAAACATTACCTCATCACTGTCATGCTGAGGCCCCCCCGTCGGCCCCCAGGTCTGTGGGAACTGAAGCCCACTCTTCTGGCTGGAACAAAGGGCAGCCCTCCCTTGCCCCTCGCCCCCAGCCCCAGCCACCGCTGCCCCCAGCCCACCTCGCAACAAAAGGGGCCACGGGGCCTTAATTCCCAGGCAACGATATAAATGGTGGCCCCGACTCCCAAAGACGAGGCAGGAACGAATGGCCCTGAAAAACAAATGAGAGAGGGGGGCAAAAAAAATGGCAAAGAAGTCATAAAAGAGGTGCCCCCCCACCCACCCACCTTCTCCTCCTCATCCCAGAGGTCCTTTTGTTGGTCCGGGTGAGGGGACAGGGGGGTGGGGGATGAGGGGACCAGGGTGAGAGGAGACAAAGGACAGGTCGGAGAAAGTGGCAGGGGTCAAAACTGCCTGCCACCCCCCCTCCACACATCCACTGAAATTTCCTATCAAACACAGACCTCTCATCACACCAGCGGCTCAGGACAGGGACAGAGGAGAACGTTTCCCACACAGAAGTCTACACATTCCTAAACATGGATTGGTGTGGGGATTTTGCAGTGCAGTTGAGGCGCGGAGACCACTGGGTTGGTGAAGTGGGGAGGGTGCAGGATAATTGGGGCTATGTTGGATCTAGTGTCTGTGGCACTTCAGTGCTGGGGGTCAGGGACCTGAAAACACTGGCTCAACAGTTACCAATCATTTCAAACCCCCGGCCGAAGAAAAGCATCCTGGGCCAGCTTTCTCTCAGGGCCACGGCCTGCAGCAGTTCAAAGGCACTGTGTGTGTGTGTGTGTGTGTGTGTGTGTGTGTGTGTGTGTGTGTGTGTGTAGTCTTTTGAAGGCAAAGAAGAGCTCAGAGGCTAGAAGCTTGAACAATTAGAGCAATTTTACTTTGTGCTCACTCCCTCCCTCTATCCCTTTCTGTCTCTCTCACACACATCACACACATCACACACACCGCACACACACTATTTCCCAGACAAAGATTGGTGCTCTATAGTCTCCCCTCCTTTTATTCAGCACACAATATATTTAACTTCTGAGCAGGGGAAGACATTCAACATTTCCAGCGACTCGGATTCTGTCCTGAAATTAAAGACGACGTGATAATGTGCTCTTGAGACTGGCGCGAAATTGAAATTTAATGTTTTGGTTCATCTTTAAGCGAGTCATTTTATCGCCACAAACAGCAATAAAGAGAATTTTCCAAGCATTTTGCCCCTCGTCAGGTTTGTGAGGCGTTTTATTTTTGCTCCGAGGCAGGGGTTTTACCAAAAACCTGTCCCACCCGCCACCACCCCAACTTATTCTCCCCTCTTCCTCTGCATAACACTGTGGCCACAGATTGCGTGGAATGCAATTAGAGCGCCTAAATTAAGTAGTAATGGAGAACCAGGTCTCCTTACCAGTGTTGCCCTGGCAACGAGTGCTCACAACACCGCCTCTAGTAGTTTTGCTACTTTATCTGCAAAATGCACAATTGAGCTTTAAACCAGCTCTCTGTCTGCAGGAGCCAGGCAGGCAGGCAGGGCGGAGGGGAGGATAAAGGATGGGAGGGGAGAGCAGGAGAGAGGAGGGTGTGGGGGGGGGAGATGAACAGCTGCATGCTAGGAGGTTTCTCTGCGTCTTGTGATATTGCCGGCCGTCAAATATTTATTCCACAAACTGTCTAATGCGGTGTGATGCGCTCCTGTGTGCGGATGAGGGCCAGATTTCAAAGACCCCCTCAAAAGATGACTTGTGTTCGGCGAGCTTTGATTGCACGCTTCCCCTCCAGTCGCAGCACTACGTGACAGAGAGAAGAGGAGGCTTCGCTTTGTAAACAGCCCGTAGTCGCCGGGCCTTGTTGACTAATGTGACAAGAGCTCTGTGAATTGGAGACAACATCATCACGAGCTGCAGATTTTAGGAAATGGGATTAAAAGTTGAAGGTGCAAACACACCTGCAGACTTTGGTCTGAAGTTTGCTAGTTTGGGTTCACACTTTTATCAATTTACAAGTTAAACCACGACTTGTAAAAAGTCACATGAACCCAAGTACATGACAGTGTCATCCTGTCAGGTGTGAGGTTGAATACTGTATTCTCTGCCATAATTTAACCTCTGTGGACTTCAAAGTGTAGCAGTGAACAAAGAAACTAATGGCTGCATCCTGCGGGGCATCTGCAATCAGAAGCTCATCATTTATCTTCCAGAAGTTCTGCTCAGTTACATTTCCTCTGCATGCACATGCTAGTTAGCTGTATTTTTTCATGTATTTATTATAAGGATCCTCATTAGCTGACACCTAGACAACCAGCTAGTCTTCCTGGGGTCCAAAACAACATTTAATCAGAAAATATTAAAACATTTCATGACATATACAAAGACGAAAAGACAATACATACAATAATATCTGCTTACAGAACTAAATAACAAAAAAGACTAAAAACCATAGCAACCAAGCAAATTGGAGATATATTGTAAACAAAATGATATATTACATTATGTATTGCATGTTACATTAAGGTAGCTCACATATAAAAAGAAAAAAATGTAATATGTTTAACCATACAATGAGCATCCTCATCCTCTTATGAGAAATAATTTGAAAACACTACTTTTGTTCATTTTAAAAGGCTGTGGAGAAACCTCTGTGATGCATGCCAGTCAGAAGGAATCTGTCAAAATAAATGAAGGCCATAAAGTTCCTGGACCCATTCTTAGAGTGCATATTTATTTTAGGTAAAGATATCCTGATGATATGAGGTCCAGCTGATTATCAGCTAGGCAGTTTTCTCTCTGATTCTGCTGCAAATCGTAAAAAAGTGAAAAGCCAAATGTGAAAGTTTCATGCTTCCAGAGAATTATTTGCAACCTTTCTGACCTGCGTAAAGAGGGACAAACTCAGAAATCTCCATCAAATTGCGTGTATTGGGAAAGAGTGAACCACACAAGGACTTAATGGAGAGAATCTGACCCTGGATCTGCCGTGCGTGCAAACAGGTAACAGGTGTTGTGTTTATTATTTAGCTTGGAGTCAGCTTTGAACCAAGCGTGCGTGCCGCAAGTCAGTCTTTGTTGCAAATCAGACTTAAGTGAAGATAACTGGGCCACCTTGTTGTCCTCGGGGGGGTGCCTCGACCCTGCAGATGTCCGCGTGATGTAATTTCACATATGCACGCACATGCAGCCCAAACGTATGCGCACAAACTGTTTGTTTTTCCTTTTACATTTTCACACAGCAGCTGTGTGCGTTTAAAGATGATTTTTAATTTGAATCAACACACACACACACACACACACACAGGAGCGGAGTGAGCAGGACACACAGGTGCTGTGCAAACATCTGACTGTAGCCGTGCCAAGAGGATGTCCCAAACAAGTGTATGGCCCACACATGTTGTAGGAGATTGGGACTATTTCTACAAAACAGCCTCTCCACAAGACAGCATATATCTGAATGGATTCAATGTGTTTCCACTTGCCTGGAAACTATTTTCCTTTTTTTTTTTGCTGGTAATTTGTACTACTGTCTCTGTTGAAAATGGTTGACCTCGCTCAGTGAGAGCAGCCAGGTGTGTTTTAGTGGAGCATGAATGCTGTACGGTAATGTGCCGGGTTTTAAATGATTGGATCGTTGGTGGATTTACCCGTTGAGTTTCATTGCCGGCGATAAAATTGAGTAACAATAAGCAAAATCATTTAGAAAGTGGAAGTTTTGTGTCTGATATTTGTTAAATTTGCCCCAAAATATGGTTTAAAGGGACTACTTTTCCTGTTTCCTAATGTAACTCAGTCTAACATGAGTCCATATGGGTGAATTTGTGCTTATAAGTTAACAGGTAAGTTGACCAACGGCACAAACTCATTGGTGTTTTGCACTCTGAAATTATCACACCTCACATGATGCTGCAGAGGTGTGAACGAGCAGACTGCTGTCCACAGTGCAGGTGGTAAGGCTCGAGGCTGTATTAAAGGCAACGTGTGATGTCTTAACACTCAGCATCACCAATGTTGTGACATCTCTTGATGTTTTAGACGGATAAATATACACCGCTCGCTATTTGGATGTCTGCTCATCTGGCTAGGTGAGAAAGTAAGGTAGAAAACAAGGGGGGGGAGGGGAGGAGGATGAAGTGGTGAGGAAAGTGAAGGAGAGGAGAGAAGCGTGGCGTTTTTGGTGTTCCAGGCTCGGCAGGATGGAAGCCAGGAAAGCCGGCCAAGGTGTGTTGTTGTGGTCTACCGGCACAGCAATCGGGGGGGTCTGCTGGAGGGAACATCACACCGCTTCATCGCCGTGGCAACAGCCAACCACAGGGACCCATGCCAAGACGCTTGGCCAGCAATCCCGCAATCCTTTGGTGCGTGTCAGCGATGAAGGAAGAGACCTCCATAGCGAGAGCTTTTGGATCTGCATCAATTCAGGGCAGAGTGTCATTTGTTTTGATAAAACATCAAATAAATTAGAGGATCCATCAGACTTTTGTACTGAGCTCTGTTGAAATCACCTATTCAGAAGTGTGTTTTTGTTTTTTTTACCAAACCTGTAGTTCCCCTTCCTCCTTTCTATATAATTCAAAAGTTAAGACTGGCATTGCCCTACAGTTCTCTTAAACCAACCCATCACCGGGGAGTCCAGTACAGCCTGACTCTGGAGATAAAACTGAGACGAGTTCTGCTTGTTCAACAGTTGTTTGGTAAATTGCTCTTAAACGCATTTAGAGATTATTTGATTTTATTCTCTCAATTCTTGTCATTTTGGTGCTGGTGATTTTCCTTCAGGGGCTGGCTAAAACCTCTTTGGGGGGTTGCCAGAAAAACCCTTTTACTGCTAATGAAGATGTAAACCACAGATATCAAGATCACACACATCTCGAATCTTGTGTAACTCATGACATCCGTTGTGGATTTTCCAGTTAATGTTTTTGTGTCTCCTAAGACGCACTATAGTGTGGGATAACTAACTTCCTCTGTCCACAAAAAGCGGGAGATGATTCTGGTTTAACTCCTTCTGCCTATCTCCTTTGGTCATTTCCCTCAAACTGTGCCAGGTCAAAACAGCACTAGTTTAACAAAATAAAAAACTACTATCCTAACCATCCATTTACTGGCTAATTTAGGTGACTCAGGCCGAGAAGTCAGACGACTGTCAGTAGGAGAGTGCATTTATGGTGTAATGTAATCTATTACGAGCGCTTTAACTAGGCCACCCTCATAACCTTTTACATAGTCGGTAGCCCACAATACCCTTTCCTCCTGCTGGCCTCCCTTCTCTTAATGTAGCATCAAAGCAACAGGGCTTTCTTGTACTCTGAAGTCAACAGTTCATTTGCTTATTTGCTGGGTTATACATTCTACATAGAGACAAGAAAAGACATACATCAGATCCTTACAAATATACAAGTAGTATTCGACAAGCAATTTACAAACGAGAGTCCATATCTCGTTCTCAGCTCACCTCATACGGAGGAGGTGTGAGGAGGCATCAGGAGGTGGAGAGGGGCTAGAAAAACAGCAAGAAGGAGGTGTGTGCAAGATGGACAGAATGTGCCGCTTCTTCTGTCTCCCTGCCTCGCGGCTTTGACATAGTGAGGAGTGTGAATCGCGTACATTTTGAACAAATGCGTGCGTATCGCCGCTTGCACACTCAAAGACAGCGGTCAGGGTGTGAAGCATGAATCACACGTGAATGTGTGAGACATACATACATGCAGACCCTCACACTGAGAATCTCACATGTAAGCGAGTATATACAGTGTATATAGTATAGACAGATTTTGGTTGATCTTGTCTTAATGACATGTGTGCAGACACAGCATGAAAAACTAACTTCAAATACCTGAGAATCAAACTCCCCACCCACAAAAACACCACTTACTTTATCCACAAACCCAGGCCAGAACTTGTGCTCTTCAAAAAAAAGAAACTACCCAGAGTTTGTTTTATTTTTGTCGAGATCCAGTGATGTACAGTGTTTTTGACACCGCTGACGGTACCAAACGGCCTGTAATTGACTTTTGAAAGATCGAGAGAGACGAGAAGCAAAAGACGGAAGAGGGAGCGAAATGAGAAAGGGAAGGAAAATGTAGTTTATGAAGTTTAGGAAATACAATTGCAGTCTGCTGAGGGAAGCAGCAGAGAGGAAGTGGAGCACAGTCCCTCACGCGCACACACACACATACACACAGACACTCTCATACACACAGACACACACACACACACACACACACACACACACACACACACACATACACCTGGGGAATGTGGATACAGTGCTCTCCTCTTTGGCCAGAGGCTGGTAAATAATGGATGTGTTGGTGGAAGCGCAGGCAGTTTGAAATGTAAATGCGACGGATGGAGAGTAGTGTGTGCATGTGCACAGGCGGATCATGGGTTTCTGTGTGTTGTGTGAATGTGTGATGCTGTCACTTGTGGCTGGGACTGGTTGTGTGTGTCTAGAATGGTGATGGGCCGTCCTCCCTGAAGGGAAGCAGGAGAAGACGTGCAGGAAAGAGGTGTCGAGTGCTCAAAACAGCACATAGAAGTGGACGCAAGGGAGACACAGAGGGAAGAAAGGAAAGTGAAGGAGAGGAATAGGGAGGGAAAGAAAGAAAGAGGAGGAAGAGGCTAATTAGCTCTGCTTTGACCCTAGAAATGAGGTGGAACGGGAAACAAAGTGTTGGTAGAAATGATGTCTGGTAGTGTGGGCCAGATTCCTCAGCGTAGTCATAGCTTATCATATCAGATTGCCCTAAGTAAGGGCAGTGTGGACCAATAAGAAAAAAAACACATATGTGTGATAATCAGATAGTAGCATCCCTCACAAAAGAGACTTTTTTATATTGTTGGGCACAAGCTTTCCTGCCCGAGTTTTCAATGGGTATAGGCCGGTATATGATTCTGACGGTATGATAACCCAGCGTTTTGTGCGGTATCAGAGGTGATACTGAAACTTGTATCGGAACCTCTCTAGTTACTAGATTAAAACTGCGTTTGGTACGTGGGTAGACACTGGGGTCCACTTTTATGTCCATCTCGACAATTGAACACTGACTACAAAACATGAGACATCATCATATGACTCGTCTTAACCGGGACTAAAATTACAGGCAGCCTGTTGTGTAGATCTAAATGCACAGCGTCTGATATGTCTTAGGTCCAACAGAGCTAATCATCATCTCACTGGCAGCTCACCTGTAGCAGCATGCCCCGCCGACAACTGCTGGGTTTGGTCTAATGCCTGGTAAGACACTAATTAACCGACTTAAACCTCTCAGAACAATCTGAACAATACACCAACAAGCTCCCCATCAAGATTAACTAATTCTAAAGCTCCATTACCTGATTCATCTTTTTGTATGATTAACACTTTTTTTTTTGAAACAACATACAATATACAACACACACAATATTATAAATCAATAACCAAATAATAATACAATAAACTGTAAACCAAAATAAACCTATGTATACCAGTAAACACATCGTCTCCTAGGAGCCATCTAGGAAGTGTATGTACTTTCCCCCATTTTCTAACATCCAATCTGGCAAACCGCCCGCATGACAACTTCTCAAATGCGCCCATGGATCTTGTCGGAAACATACTAATATCTTTTGGTCATCAATCCCTAAGGCTGGACCTAAAATGTACATTGTAATACATGTACAACAACATCCTGTTTAGAGCTTTGGCGACATAGCAAAGGACGAAATTCTGACACAGCATGTAACGGCCAGCACAACACAGTGAGCTCCATTTCAGCTCACTGTGCATTCAGGCTTTCATTTAACTGCACCTGTGCCACATATTGCATCAAGAGAGTTACTAGTCCCTGGTGAATCGTTTAGCTCCCAGTAAGAGTACCTTGTGTTAAAACCACATCCCTGGTCTAATGCAGCGGTGGAGGTCAGCTCCTCTGTGTGTGTGTGTGTGTGTGTGTGTGTGTGTGTGTGTGTGTGTGTGTGTGTGTGTGTGTGTTGAGCGACTGGGAGTATGAGTTGCCAGCTGGCCCAAACATGATAGAGGATGGAGTGAATGAGAGAGAGAGAGAGAGCAGGGAGAGATAAGGGGAAGAAAGTGAAGGCGATTGAGAAATGGAAGAAGAGGAGAGAGAGACAGTAAATGAGACAGGAATAAAGGAAGGAAAAAAGGGGAAGAAAAGCATGGCATGGATGGATGGAGGGACAGACGGAGACAGAGATAGATGGAGAGAGGTGGGAAGGTGAAAGGCATGGAGAGAAACAAACGTGGAGGAGCTGGCATCTGTTGCCCTCCCAACCCCCGCCATCACCACTGTCACCACCAGCTCCCATTGGTGTGTGTGTGTGTGTGTGTGTGTGTGTGTGTGTGTGTGTGTGTGTGTGTGTGTGTGTGTATGTATAAGACTAAGGAAAAGGGCCCAGATGGTCTGAGGGGAGAGTGACAAGTGGCTGTCAGGGGATTCAGACAGCCTGGTCCTCTGCTGCCCTGCTGGCTGGCACTCACTCACATGCACACACACACACACACACACACACCTCCATGGCTTTGTAGGACCTCTCCCTCCTGTGGGGCACCTGTGCTGCGTCTGTTTGCGGAATGATCTGACATATCTTTGGTGTCCTGCAGAAACAGAGAGAGATATTTTTACCCCTTTGTGCATAATCAAGTGTTTTTCAGTCCTAAACAAAGTGGAAAAGCTCATTGTGTTGTTTTTTTGTATTTGGGCCACTATATACAAAGCTATGCTTTGGAAAAAACACTCATATTGACTCACACATAAGTTGATGTTTGTGATTGAAGTCATTTGATGTGAAATGAATCCGATTCTTGGACTTTTATCCCAGCAGACAGTTCGAACTCTCAAAGCAGCGAACGCACAGGTGGAACTAGTGATGTTAATGATGACTCGGTACCAGCACTCACTACACTGCAATGCAGCAGTTAAAAGTGAAATGTGCCACTTTTGATGTGGCTGTCCAATCTGTGATGATGGTAACATCAGGTAGTACTCAAGTAGTTGGAGTTGGATTCATCTGTTTTGTACATGTACTGTATGTGCAGAAGTGTGAAGAAACACATTTGTGTATTTTTCATATAAAAAATAAAGCCTCCTAATTATTCTTAGCAACCATCTTGAATCCCTTCCCTTCTATGTAGGCATATAGTACATTTCCTCTTCGTTATTATAAAAAATATGTTGCACATATCACATCCATTCATTCTTTGTAGTAGTCTGGGAATCCAGACCCAAATCTGAAAGATTGCTGGCCTGTGGCCTGCCTACATCAGATGCACCGATGTGATTGGTGCAGCTCGGCTACAAGGGCATAGTTAATGAGCAGCATTACTCGATGCCAGAGTAACTCGCTGAGCAAAATAAAATTGTGCTCTCGTAAGAACTCTGGATTTCCAGGGTACCTTTCATAGGGCAATGCATCAAGAGGAAAGTTCTTACCCTGCCACTGTATCTCATTGTGCATGGTCTGGAAATAGTCTAATATTAACTCCATTCATAATCTGAATAAGCACAGTATTTCTTTTATCCAGATTTTTCTCTCACGGCATTTTGTCTCACATATGGCAACCCACTGTTTGACGATACATACCAGTGATGGGTCTCTGCAGGAAAGATGCACCCTCCATTGTTTTATCAATTAGACAAGCTCTTTACCAGAAGTTCATTTGAAACCACCTTTGTGCATACTAAAACTCTATGAATCTGTTTGAATACTACCATGCCATAAAATAAAACCCCTAATTCCCATTTATCAGCAGAACTAGAATTAGAGGTTTAAATACTTAAGGGAATGGCTGTCATTGGAGCACGTTAAATAAGAAGGTAACTTATCTATGATTGATCGATCGATCTTGGTCACCACCGTGAACCCGATATGCTGTCTAATATTTGAAGCTGTGCGGGCTACGTTCCTCATAAACTCTGACATTGCAGCATGTTTAGTAAGGCTTTGCCCCTTTTAGAATATAAATATCTGGATGCTGTCTTGCTTTCTAATATTTGTACCAGATTCTTTGTCCCTCTCTGTCCCACTTTTCTAAATTCCTCTTTGACTCTCTCCAGTGTTTTAACACTACATAAGCGCTGACCGACTGGCCGTCAAGGCCGACAGAGGGATTGTAACAACCAGTCAGAGTGTATATTATCTGTCATTTGTGCGCCATGGGACTCAGTTTAATGGATAAAGCCTGCGGAAAGCCCACACCGCCAGCCTCTTTATATCTTTATGGGTCATACACTCATCTTCCCAAACACCATAATACGCTTTATCTCTCACACTCCCTCCTTCTCCTCTTTCTCTCGCTGCATAGTGGGGACACACACACACACACACACACACACACACACACATATCTTAACTCAATTGCCCTTGATTTGTGTGATCCTGTGATCACACAAATTTTTCCTTTTTTCCCAGGGAGTTTCTTGCTCGTCTTTTCTGAAATGAGAGGAAATGAAGGATGGGACTTTGGGCTCCGAGGCCATGACCCTCATAGTCCCACAGCAAGGCTCCCTGGGATATGTAGGCGCCTCCGGACTCAGGGACCAAGGGGGGTCTCCCTCATCGGGAAGGATGGCGTGTGTGTGTGTGTGTGTGTGTGAGGGACAGCTCGTCCTTCAGGCTCATCCCGGCCCCCTGGGGTCTGTCTTCTCGGCGGCAGCAAGCAGCATTTTACTGGCCCCGGCCATGAAATGGCCAGAAATTTACTGCTGTGGAGCTTTTGGATGTGAAGACGCTCTCTCCCTTCCTTTCTTACCATTTCACACTCTCTCACTCCGATCATCCTTCCTGCCCTTTCAGCTGCCCTTCGTTCCCATCCATCCATACATCCTGCCTTCCTGTTCCATTCATTTTTCTTTTCCTGTCTATTTCTTTCTCTCATCCCTCTTCCTGTTTCCTTGCATCCTTCTTTCTTCCCTTCCTTGCTCACCATTTTTGCTCCAGTTCTCCTGTACCTGTCCTTCATTTAACTTATCTTATTTCCTTTCAGTTCTTTACTTCCCTTCTTCTGTTATGCCCTGCATTTTTCTCTCATTCATTTTCTCTATATTCTTCCATTTCCCATCCCACTGTATCTTCCTTTATCTGCCTATTGCAGTGTTTTAAGCTTGGTGATTGGATGTTCTTTTCCATAATTCACCTTGGGAGTTGTGAACATCTCACCTGTTCCTGCTTGTTCATTGTTTGTACTGATGATCCAGTTTGATGCACATCTGAGCTGTTGAATTTTTCCAACTATACGCCACCTGAAATTGTCCCTGGTGAAAATAAATTCATCCATAACCAAGGACGCCTGAAATAGTTCCCCCTAGTTCTCTTCACTATTTCCTTCCATCTTCTCTTCTTTTACTCTTCTCTCTATATGTTTCCACAACTCTACTCCTCTCCTCATCCCTCTCTACAATTTTTACCTCACTCCATTTCCTTTCCCTCCAAATCTTCTGGCAAATATTCACCACAATTAGAAAAAAGGACTACATGGGAGTACATTGCTGTACACTTAAGTTTTAGTCCTTTAGTCCCATAGTTGCCACAGCAATGGGACAAATAGTAAACAAAACAATAACAAAACCACATATTATAAAGGTAATTATTGAAAGCAATAACTTGAATTAAAGTAAGAAAAAAGGTTAGTCAAATCAAACAGAGCCGGGGGGGTGGAGGCGGTGAATGCCACGCAGCCATCAGTTTGGGTCTGTCAACCAGTAAAAACCGTTTGTAGACCTGGAGGTGTGTGTGTGTGTGTGTGTGTGTGTGTGTGTGTGTGTGTGTGTGTGTGTTCACAGCCAGAGAGCCTTAAAGCGTTAGGGAGTAGGAGGGGAATGTAAAAGGATTAGCAGTTCCAAATTAATATTTGGAGAATTGTTCATGCAGAAATGTATTCACATGCATGCTGCATATGCAAACACACAGACCAACTCCACACTTTCCCTTAAGCTAATTTCTGTACAGTATGTATGCACAAATATACAGATACTATTTAATTTCAGCCTTAATGGGATTGAGCTGTATCCCCTTACATTGGTGGCTGTTCTCTCCTTTACAACTGAGCAGACATACTAAAGTACTGCTTGCCAGAGTGCATCTCATGTAGTCTGACATGTGGAAAGAGAGCATTGTGTCACTTTTCTGAACGCAGCAGCAAGATTTCAGTAAAATGTCAGATTTCTACAGTGTTAGCTTCTACAAGTGCAGTACACCGTATGTCACATTATAGGGATGTAGCTCACACTCAAAAGCAAAAGCAGACCCAGTTTATGGAGACAATCCAATTCAATTTCAATTCAATTTCAATTTCAATTTATTTATAGTATCAATTCACAACAAGAGTTATCTCAAGACACTTTACAGATAGAGTAGGTCTAGACCACACTCCAGAATTCACAAGGACCCAACAGTGTCCTCCAGAGCAAGAAACAGTGCGACAGTGGCGAGGAAAAACTTCCTTTTAGGCAGAAACCTCGGTCAGACCCAGGCTCTTGGTAGGCGGTGTCTGACGGGCCGTTGGGGTTAGAATGAAAAGTGGCAGTTACAATCCCAAAAAAATAGTAGTTGTTAGTCCTTTGTAGTCGGCATAGCAGAGTGTAGCAGGAGGAACATGGCATCAGAGCGTGTAGCGGGACCATGGCGACAGCTGCAACCTCGATTCTGGAGCCTCCCTGATCCGAGGAAACATGCTGGGGGAAAAGAACATAAGGCGGGGAATGACTCCCCAGAGCTAGGTTAGTAACAAGCATTTCTGGGACATGGATGCACATAATTGGAAAGATAGAAAAATAGAGGAGAGAGGAACTAGGTGTGTCACAGGAAGTCCCAGCTGTCTAAAACCACTATTACAGCATAACCAGGAGAGACAGTGTAAAGAGAGGAGCCTGGCCAGGCCACAACTCCCCAAACCCTCCCCTGGCTAGGGTAGGGGGAGGCACCCAGGGCCAAGGTCATGAGGGTCAGGGCTAAGGGCAGGAAGGTCAAAGTAGGGGAAGGATACAGACCGGGTTAGGGTAGGGGGAGAGAAAGATAGAGTTAAGATCAAGACGGTCAAAGTGGGGGATGGGATACAAACCCTGGTTAGGGTAGGGGGGAGAGAAAATGGGGGTTAGAGTCAGGAAGGTCAGAGAGGGGGGTGAGATACAAACCCTGGTTAAGGTAGGACATATTATTATATATGCCCTAACTATAAGCTTTATCAAAAAGGAAAGTCTTAAGCCTACTCTTAAATGTGGAGACGGTGTCTGCCTCCCGAACCCAGACTGGAATCCAACACTTACATGCAGCTCAGTAAGAAAGAGCAATAACAGTTTTGTATTCTGTGAGAGTCTAGGAACAGCAGTAGGCAGTCAGACAGGTTTTACCAACATATTTTGAAAAATATGCGAGTTGTACATGTCCACTGCAGACTGACTTCCAGGACCGACTGTACCAATTACATGCAATTTTCCTTTGCAGTAAAGAATCATTACCTACGCCAAGGAGGTCATGTGTTTGGTGCAGTTTCTCTGTCTTTCTGTCTGTCTGTCTTACCCATTCAATTTGGGAGAGGATCCATATCACAGGGTGGATACACAAATTATTTCTCGCTTTTATAATATTGCAAAACAGTGCGTTTGTGCTGCCATTATAAACTGTATTCCCCACTGGGAAAATTCATGTAAAGTCTCCTCAAGTCGTAATGTTAACATTGTAAGACATGCAAGGCGTACCTTGGCGGAGGTCTGGGTTCTCTGAGTGCCCTGAGTCAGAAAACTGTCTCAAGTTTTGACCTAGTGAAAACTGTATGATATTTCTTCATGCTTTAAAAAGAACTTCAGGTACAAAAGACTATTAATACAACTTTGAAAAGGAAGATGTAGAAAGGTCATTTTAATTGTCAGCATTCAACGACCTAAAAGATTTGCAGTTGCATTTTGCCTATTAGAGATTACTTGGATTATAGACTCACTATGTTCTGTTTAATCGTCTACCATAGAATAATAAGAACTGAAAGAGTCAACATGCCCTGAACGTTTTCCAGAGTTAGAATTTGTGTGTGTGTTGTGTGTGTGTGTGTGTGTGTGTGTGTGTGTGTGTGTGTGTGTGTGTGTGTGTGTGTATACAGTCTCCAGCATGTCAGCCGTGAAAGGCCTCTACACGCCGTTTGAGCTCTCCTGAGTGAGAGAAGTGTGACAAACAGCTCAACAGGCTTTGGCGCGCCAGCTGTCCAGGGGGGACACATACAGGCTGGAAATTCACACAAGCACAGGTCCATTCACATGCACATCCATCTATATAAATTATTGCACATGCACAAACGTGCACAGTCTATCATATCACACACTCAGTATAGACGAAACACACAATAAAACACACACCACTGCCAAGCATGGCGCAGTAATCTTTAGTAATGCCATCGGTTCTGGGGGGCAGAGCCTCTGAATGATGCCAACGGCCACACAACATCAGAGCCTTGGCGCCCTGCGTTCCCACAATCCCTCTCTCCACGGGCAGCCAATCCACTGTCGGACAGGAAAAATAGACTTTTCTGGCGATGCTTCACCATTTGAGGGGAAAGACAAAACGGTTGGCTGAATGTCGCAATGGCCTGCCGCTTTGTGGTCGCCATGGTGATATTCATCAACGTCCATTAATATGTGTCAACCTGTTCATTAAGATTTTGACTGCTCTTTTTTAGCATTTCATTTATAGATGTATAATTGGCTACGTTTACCATGAATTAAGAAAATATCACAAACCAAAATTTGGAAGCACATCTTTTCCTCCCTGTAAAATCCTCTCACTTAGCAATGCTATTTAACATGCTTATCATGACTCATTTGTGTGTAGTATTTGCATTGATTTCTTGTGTATGTAATGCAGAGGTCACCTCAAGTTCATATCCAGCTGTTATATGGAAACAATTCAAAAGATTGTCCCAGTGTTCCAATACCCATACTACCATACTATTTAATATGCCCCAAAAATTTTTTATCTCCTAATAATTAGTAAATGTAGCTTGCCAAAAATACCAGGATGTCCTACTGCATCCGGTCTGATTTTACACTATGCAAGCCAGCATGCTTTTCTGGTTATTCTTACCCACAATCCTTTGCACAGCGTATATGAGCAATTGAATGCATAGTGCATGCAACAGTACACACTTTGTATGGGCAGCTGCAGTGTATATACTAAAAGTGAATAGAAAACAAATGCAATTTAGAATCCAGCCAGACTTTCTGAAGTTACTTTTGTGGTTGCGATTTATGAATTATTGGCTGGGTGAAAATCCTCTTAAACATTGCGTGCACTATAATAAAGTTATACTTTGAAACACTGATTTATAATAATTACATTTCATGTCATTTAGCTGACGCTTTTATCCAAAGTGACTTCCAATTAAGTGCTTTCAACCTTGAAGGTGCAAACTGCAGACAACAAGTAGTAAGTGCAAGTACATAAAAGCCATATGAAAGTGCAGCATTAAGATTAAATATTATAAGAATGTGTGTGTGTATGTGTGTGTATATATATATATATATATATATATAGACATGTTGTCTCCCTAGAATCACTGCAAACATGGTGAAGCATCAAATGTTAACAAGTGAGGAGAAACATCAATCAAGCAGGTATCTTGAACCTTAATATATAATACTTTAAAAATAACCCCAAATCCATAGCTTCATCAGTGTTGGCTGGATTCTAACATGTTATCTCCCTTGCTGCTTGAGACCAAATGCATCTTAACGATACATGCTGACTTCCACTGTAGCAGTAGCACAGATATAAGTAAAGTAAGGTATGAGCTAACATTAGCCGCCATAAGCTACTGGTCATACCAAACTAAGTGAGGCTCTATCTGTAAAACTGCCAAGTGTATGGAATGAGCAGAGTGCGTGACTTCAGCTTTTAATTTGTCTCAGGAAGAATGTATTGTTTCTTCTTCCACAAGTTCTTAGGCCTGTTTCAAAGCTAAAAATGGCAGCTTGATTGTCCTCCGAGGACCCATTATATTGGTAGCTTTTTAGAGTGTTGAGTCATTGCAAACTTCTTTCATTATATAATAAAATGATTGGAAACCAACAGCTGCATGGAAGATATAAAAAAAAAGCTACAATGTTTTTTATAAGATATCAGTTAAGTAAATGGGTTAAGAATGCAAAACATCAGCCCAATTATTTAAAATGCAGCACAAAAGAAAGGTTGAACTCAGTCATATTTTTGTTTACATTTAATTGCAGGTTGGCTGTTGCCTCGGCCTCAGGCTGGACACCGAGTCAAGGTTGACAGCTCATCAAGTTGAGTGACAAGTGTTGGGGCGGGAACTCGACCAAATGAGGGGCAGGAAGGAAGGTAGGCCCAGTAAAAACACCTCACTCGCCCCGGGCGAAAAGCAGCATATTGGAGCTTAAAGTCGCCTTCACCTTCTCCTGTTGGGAAATGGATTTTGCCAAGCACCTAAAGAACGGTCATCTTTTAATTTAAGTTAAAAGAAATTGCAATGTATGGAAGGAATTTGAATTGAATTGGGGTTTTTCTGCACAATAAAATCAAGGCAACAGAAACACAACAGAAACTGAAACAAAATAAATTGAAGAATTGTGGAGATAAGATTAGGAAAACCCCTACAGGCTTATAGAAGGAATTTTACCAAAGGAAGGCCAAGCTAAATCAGATATAAACAGTTCCGATCAATACAGACAGTTAAGTTTAGTTGAGGAAAGAGGATTCCCCCTCCCCCATTCCTCTCTCGGAGGTGCTTTGGGCTGGAAAAGGTGAGACGTGGGTGGTCAGTTAGTGAAGCCATCAGTCGTGGGAGGTTACTAGTTATTGTAGTAGTCAGGTGAGGAAGGGGGGTGGTTTGGGAGGTGGAGGGGGGGACTGGGGGGTGCTGAGGCCTTCAGGCACCCAGCGTCCAAGCTCCTGCATCGCCCACGGGGTGAATCTCAGCTGTTCTTTCTTTCTCCTTTATCCCTCCTGACCTTCCTCCTCCTCCTGTTCGTTTCAGCCCTCTCTCCTTTTAAGAGAGGAGCTGCTGGTGGCAGAGGGAGGGGGGGGCGGGGCTGTCAGACAAGGAGTGAAATGTGTGTATATATGTGTGTTTGTGTGCACAGCTGAGGGAGGGGTCGATATGATGAGGCTTCAGTGTTGTCGAGATGGATTAGCCGGATGACTTTGAGGGGTTTGTTCTCTTGTCTTTGAGCACACAGCCAACTCACTGTACTCTCTCCCTCCCCGTCTTCCCCTCCAAATCTTCATGTCTCTCAATATTTGTCTCCGTCCTTTTTCAGTTATTTTTTATAGGATACCTCATTAACGCTGTGCAGCATCAGTCTCGCCATCCCAACACACACCTGCCCCAAAACATCTATTCCACTACTTTGGGATGGCAGAAATTGACTGATTTATTTATGCAAAAAAAGAAGGATGCAGTTTCATGAATTTATTTTTTGATTTGTTTTTCCTTTTTGCCGCACATTCTGCCACTTTCCCACCCATCTTCTTTTTTTCATTTCATTTTTAAGTTAGTGTCTGGCCTATTCAGCTACGTTGTCGTCAATGAGGCAATGCAAGAGTGAGGAATAGCTTTCTTCTTGTTAATGTCCTTGGTCTCACTGTGATCTTTTGTCTTTAGTCAAGCGACTATTTGTACATTTTCAAACATCAATATATCATTGTCTAATTAGCTGTTATACCTTGAGATAATTATCCTGAATAGATGAGACCACAGTCAAGATGATTAGTAGCCTCTTTCACACAGCAGCAGCATTCTTTGTTTGATTTAAAACCACATTACCCATAATTCTTGCTGCCTGCTCTGACAAAGGGTTTTGTTATTTCGTTTGGCTTGCATCATACCCAAAGTCCAGTCCTGGTCCAGGCCTGGGCATTCCCACCTGATTTAAAACCATCTCATTATTCCAACGCTGCCTGGATTATGATTAGAGATGGATAAAATATTACAATACCAATACTATGAATGCAATACTGGTTTCTAAACGATACCTTTTTTAATTTAATTTCAACACAAACAATTTATAACAATAGACTGTTGTACTGATGGTACTGTTGTTGTGATTCCCACTGTAGTCAAGCCTCCCAAAATACAACATCGCCCTGTGAGCCCTGTTTCCGTGTGCAACGTAGTGTTTTTCCTGAGCGCTTCTCTGCTTCTTAGCCAGCCAATCACAAGCATTATTAGATCTTTGGTAAAAGCATGCTGCATGCTTATTGGCTTACTGACGCTGATGAGAATTATTGAAATTTGATATTGAATGAAACGGCATTCCCGATACTCAATACCTTTCGGTCTGTGCCTAAAAAGTATTGAATTTCAGATCCCAGCCCTAATTAGGATGCTATCTACTCAGGACTTCCCAAGAGGCAGCCATTTGTAGTTTGTTCCAACAAGAGCCCCAAAGCCAAATGAAAGGTTAAGGTGGGGGTGGATGGAGCATTGGACTTAGGAGGAACGTAGGAGACAGCTGTTCCTTTTGCTGTTTTCAATTGAGAGAAAAGTTTTTTGTTTTTGATAAAGCCTGACAGGATCGTTCCTGAACCCTAACCACGTGTTTAGAATTATAATCATGACCACGAAGGTGCCCTTACCGCAACGGAGTAAGTAGGGCTGAACAATACCTTGTTATCCAAAGACACCCATTTTTTGTGTTTGTTGAAACAACAAAATATAAGTAGAAATCTACACTTTAAAGTCTAACAGTCATTCCTTTTTTACTGGCGCCTTTTTATTTTTTGTGTGTGTGTGTGTGTGTGTGTGTGTGTGTGTGTGTGTGTGTGTGTGTGTGTGTGTGTGTGTGTGTTATATCGCCATAAAAGAATGTTGTTGTTTTTTTATTTGTTTTAAATTGAACAAGCAATCTCTGCGTTTCAGCAGAAATGCAGAACTGAATACACTTAAATATCTGTTTACAATATTTATATTATATTTTCCTCATATTGTGCAGCCCTATGGATTGGGATTTTAACCAAAACCACAATCTTTCCATAGACCAAACCAAACCTTAACCGTCGACTCGTCACCGTCAAACAGATTGATTGGTATTTATTATTATTCTATGTGTGGAGAAATGACATATTTCATTGTTTAATTAAGAGGACTTTGACTGTTGCCAAGAGTACAGATGTCATTTGTCTGAGATCTGATCGCTATACATACAGGATGCATTCTCACCCTTTTTCATCCTTATGTCAAAAGTCTGTTTATGTCAAAGGTTAGTTTCTTGTCAGTTTTAGCACCAAGGCGCTTAAATCTCTCGACACTTCCTGCCCTTTAGAAATGCTCTGAGAAGGTGGAAGTGATGTCTTTCTGGAGACGGTTGCCATGGGTTTAGTTTTGGACATTTTCAGTATCGGAAAGCAATTATCAGAGCTGCCTTTGTTTTGTTTTTCTTCCCTTCTACTTTGCACTCCTTTGACGTATTTCTTTTCTTCCTCTCTCCATTTTTTGCCTTGTATTTCTCTTCCTCTGCCTCCCCTTCCCTCCTTCCTCTTGCACTCAACTCTGCTTCCTACCACCCCCGCACCCCCCATCTCACAGTGTGTGATTGATGTCACAAGGTAGCATTAACACTTCTCACGCTGCTAGTACATGGAGGGGGGGGGGACGTACATGAACGATTGATTACCTTACTGCTGCTAGCTGATGACTGCTCCAAAGATGGAATCGATAACCGGTGCTCCTTCTTTCTTGTCCACACCCTAACCCCCCCCCACAAACACACACACACATACACCAATTCTTCAAATCAGAGACGAGGAGCTCATGCAGCAATTATGAAGGAAAGGCGCATTTGCATACAGAAAAATAATTAAAACAAACAAAGTGAGGCTGGGACCCCCTGGAGAGAGGAGCAGGGAGGAGCAGGGAGGAGGAAGTGAATAATGTGGGCATAAAAAGAGGTTTAATTGCTCCACGTTGGGGTTGTGCCATTTATCTTCAACTCTCTTGCTCCAACACGATTTCATTTGTCAGCTCTGCGCAGACGAGAGTTTATGTAGGTGTTCCTTTGGATATCTGTTTCAAGGTAAAGCACCCAGACAGGCAAACGCCGTGCACACTATCATACCTTTAGGAGCCAGGTACCAATGGAGTGGCATCGATTTGGAAAGATGACTGAGCTCTCCAAAGTTAACTGTGTCCTTTCTCTCTCGCACACACACATTCTTTTGCTTTAGTTTACAGCTCTATAAAGAGCTGTTACATAAAAGAGAGAGAAATGTTCTGCTCTTTTGCTGTGTGTCTCCCTCAGAAGCAGTCATTATGCTCCTGGAGCCTCCATACTGACTACTTAGTTACTGTGTGTGTGTGTGTGTGTGTGTGTGTGTGTGTGTGTGTGTGTGTGGTGCTTTTGAGCAGGCTCCCTGCTGACGCCGCAGGAGTGCGAGTCGTCACGCACCGAGGGCCGTCCACAACGTTAGCGCCAGAGCAGCTAAAACTCCATTTTCAGCCGTGTTTGAAGCCAGAGGATGAAAGTCACTGCTCTCTCGCTCTCTCTCTCTCTTTCTCTCTCTCCCTGTCGTTCTTTCTTTCTTTCTTTCTTTTTCTCTCTCTCTCTCCTGATGTTTCTGATGGACAACTCAGTGGCCGGCCACTTCTTTAAGATAGATAGATAGATAGATAGATAGATATTTATTGATCCCAAACAATGGGAAATTAATTAAAGGCACATTCTGCTATTTTTTTCCTCAGATTAAAGAGTATTGACCTGATGGGGCTCTTGATAGACAGGGACGATGTAAGTGTCACTGAACTCAGTTTGGTCTCCCAAGACAGTGTGTGTACTGTACAGTAGGTGCAAATGGTTTTGTTTTAGCCACATTAGAGCGAAAGAATGTGGCTAGAGAAACACTAATGCAGCACAAATACTGTATACAAGTTCCACTATTCACTACAGCTTAGTTTTACTGGTGGTTCTAGATCACAGTTCCTTAGAGGTCGTGGTGAAGAGCTCTGTGTACAAAGCGTCCAACTGTAACACCAGAGGCCGTGGCTGTCTCCTACCAGCTGTCAGCGTTGGTTTCTTTAAACTATAACCACAGTCCTTCCGTGTCCTTCACCAAGTAGTTTTAGTTGTTTGACGTAACGAAACCTTAACGACAGATGTGACAGATGAGAAAACGGTCAATGCATTTTCTGTAGGCACTAACCATGTTTTCTTTCTGACAATAGGGTTGCCAAATCAGAACTTACATTTTGGAAGGTAATGCTAATCAGATATGTGGTGGTAACACAGGGGGCTCTGGCGAGAACAAGTACTCTATAACCTGGGCTCAAATTTGCTGTAATGCACAGCGATATCTCCCAGCAAGGCGCTTCATTGGCCTGAACATGAACACAGTATTTCTACTGTTTACCTGCTGTCAGTGAGTACAGTATAACAAACCATTGGGCAGTTTTTGGCATTTGATAAGCTTTTAAACACAATTTACTCCAATTGGATTTCCTGGATCACATTTAATTGTCTCACCAGTGTCTTGGCTGAAGTAACGCAGAGCTGTTTCTGAATTCCAGTTTAATATGTCCTAATAAGCCCCAAAGGGATCCAAGCAAACTTGCTATCACGTTGTGGCAGAAAATTGCATCTTTTGTTGGGACAAGAGGCAATGTGAAGTGTGAATTCTTATTTACCAATACCAATTTTAATGTTCTCTCTCTTATGATCGTTGTTTTGGGTAGGTTTTCCACTAATCTGAATGCAGTTTGTTACTGGGTTCAGATGTAATGCGTTGCTAAAAATACTGAATGTCGACCCAGAACAAAACGTTTCAGGTGTTATCAAACCCTCAAACACTCGAATCTTGCTGCTTTTGTAACTCACAAATATAAATACATAACATCAAATTAAAATCCTGCTGCTTTTCAGCATGTATGGAAAGCTACATTTTGCTTTCTGAGCACAGCAACTAAATTAGCTGATTTAACCAAAGCTGGCATTGGGCTCTACACCGCGAGAGTGAGCTTGCATGTTTTTTTTTCCCTTTTCAGATATTTGTAGTCTACATTAGCATGCAGCCAAAGCAGCCTAGTTCACCCTCTGTGAGGAACTCAACATCATCTGAGCTGGCTGTAGCTGCGGGCGAAAACAACAAGGCTTTAAATGCACCCTGTCGAAGAAGAAACGCTTTCAGTCTCTTAGAGCTCATTCTAATCGCGTGCTTCCTGTTTTTGTTGCTCTGTGTGTGCGTTTGTGTAAACCCCTCGCTGTTTGTGAGCTTTGCGACACTGCTGGGTGCTCTCTGCGTCTGCTCCCTGGATATCAGGCATCCAGGGAACCTCAGAAGCAGGCATTACCAGTTAATGCACCTCTGAAGAGAGCGTCTGCACTTAAGACAATTATACCACAGATGGGTGGATGTGGATGTGTGTGTGTGTGTGTGTGTGAAGGAGAGACAAAGAGAAAAGGGATAGGGAGACAGACGGAGAGCATGATAGGGAAAATAGAGTGAAGAAGAATGTTCTGTGCCTTTGCGTAAAATCCGATCTGCGTTTCATTCTCCTCTGAACCAGAATCCGTTTTCCTCTCCTCTCTTCTGGGTTCACAACATTTAAAGTTTATTTTCAGGGCCTTGCAAACGCACCTATTTTGCAACAAAGTCAGCAGCTCACACACCTTTTCTGGCTATCTCATTGTTGTAGACTCGGCTGCGTCTCTTGAAGGCAGGTACACACTTAATCTTTAGTCGTAACCAATTCTTTCCAGAAGTGGAAGAAAACCACATTGAAACATCTGCCGTCAACTTAAAGAATAAGAACTGGGTCCAAATATTTAGATTCTCAGAGACTTCTGACCTATTCTGGGGAACAATTATAAAATGTCTTGTTTTAATTGCTTTGACCTCTATCTTAACCAAATCAGGCCCATGTGCAACATATCTTGCTACCTGATGCAGCGTTGCATTAGGACTCTGGGTACTGTAGTCCCACACCATTCTGTGCTTTCTGCTTTCGTTGTTAATAATCTGCTTGCATGTTGATGCATCCTGTCCTTTGTTGGTTGGTGCCTTGCTCAAGGGCACCTGGCAGTGCCCAGGAGGTGAACTGGCACCTCTCCAGCCACCAATCCACACTCCGTACTTTGGGACTTGAACCAGCGACCCTACGGTTCCCAACCCCCTTCGGACTGAGTTACTGCCACCCCCATAACTCCCCAAAATAACATGTTTGATTCCACACAACGCTCTTTGCCAAGTACAAATCTCTACTTTCATTAATTTTGGGGCGTCTTATTCAATTTTATAGCATTGTAAAACAAATGGAAGTGTTTTTGAAATAGTATTGAGTAAAAGTTGACATATTCCAGTCTGTGATTATCATCAACATCCATTCCTTTAATTTTAGTCTCAATAATTCCTAATTTCTGCTTTTCTGACTCAAACATTAGGTATAATCTCCTATAAATGAGGTTTATTGACCATAAATTAACTGTAAAACTAAAGGTAATAAGTTAGTGTTACGTAGTGTTGAAAACGTCAAAAAGTGACAAACATTGTAAAAAGTGTCAAAAGTGTTGAAAAAGGGAGGAAAATGTAAGAAAAAGTTAAAAACATCGATAAAAGCGTTAATTTTGATGATAAGACAACACAATGGTTAAACTAATGCTCTGTTCTAATCACCTGGACAAAAATCGAGTTAAAGAAACTAGAGATATTTGTTGATTTCGAGCTATAGAGGGGCCGATATGGACCTTTGGAAGGAGCCTGTTTCCAGTATTTATGCTGTTAGCTTCATGTTTACTCTAGGAAGCAAGTATTTCCAGACATTTTGAATTTTCCTTTACAAGTTGTGAGGAAAAGTTGGTTCACTCATGAGTTATGAGTAATAAATAATATATTCAGTACGTTCTGGTTTAAAAGTTTGTTCCACTCAGCTGCCCCGTGTGTCAGCAGAACCTTTTCCCCTCCAGAGGACAGCAGGACGGACACTAACAGATTGGACCCCCCATATGTCAGGCCTGTCCCGTCCTGCGATAAATAATCTGCTGGCTACTCTGACCTCTGCTAGCACCGAACATGTGCTGCTGCTGGATGCAAAGAGCTCAGCGGGGAGGGGGGGCGGGGGTCTTCCTTCCACTCTCTGCGCCCTCCATTCCTCCAGCTCCTACTTCAACGTTTTCTCTCCCCTTCTGCCGGAGTCAGCGGTCCATCTCGCGCTGCAGATTGCCTATGACAGCCGCGCTATTTCAAGTCAGGGGTTTGAGCTAAATTGGAGTGAGCAATACCACCTGTGCCTGCTGAAGGGCCGCGCTGGTTTGCGTTGTTGCTCCGCAGAGGGGAACTGGGAGGAGGGGGGGTGGTGGGATGGGGAGTGCAAGGAGGGGCAAAAAAGCTGCTACCTGCAACCATCAAAGCTTCTTTTTCACATGCAATCTGCCCAGCTGGCTCCCCTGTGAGGACGGGTTGGCTCAGAGCAGCGCTGGATGTGTGCTGCTCTCTCTCTCTCTTCATTCATCTCTCGCTCTGCTCCTCTCTTTGCTCTCTCTACAGGTGTGTATCTTTCTCCCCATACTCTCCTTATCTGCCCTGATCTTGGCACTTCGTCTTTCCAACCCTCTCTCTCTCTCTCTCTCTCTCTCTCTCTTTATATCTCTTTTACATTTTCCCTCCTCTCACTTTTCTCACTCAACCCTTTCTGCTTTTCCTTAAAGGCTCCTTTACACTGTGGAGTTTTGAGCGGTTATGGTTCAGGATGAGAGTCAGCAATGGTCAAAAATGTCTGTCCACCCACAGCTGATTTACAGCTTTGGAGACCAAAGACAGCCTTGATTGAAATGTCTATTAGTGGTTTGGTTAAAAAAGTCAGAGTACCCTCAGAGTGCTAATGGATCAAACCCCAGCTTGTGCATGCCTTGACAAAGTATAATTCAAACTAAAAAAAAACAGAGGCCTAGTGTCACACTGGAATCAGGCAGAAAAACGTCAGTAAGAATTGTTCCCTACCCCTTTTCTTAGTTTTATAGGGGAAGAAGAGTGCCACTTTCTGCTTTGTGATGCCATTTTTATGTCCTAAAACAATTAGAGATTCCACTTTTTTACACTTGTTACACTTTGACCTTACTATATAGATAGATAGATAGATAGATAGATAGATAGATAGATAGATAGATAGATATAAAACCAGATATGCACCTTTGGTTATTTTGTATCCTCTGCTTTAGCATAACATGCTCATTTAAGGGCTGACAAAACCTGTACCTTTTGTCTTAAACTCATATAACAATTCAAATACCTTTTTCATAACCTCTAAAGTGCATGGTAACTAAGCTGAAATGAACACTGTAATCCTATTTATTTACGTTTATAATTAAAATGCATAAGAAGTTCAGGGAAATTGAGAAATACAGCTTATTAAAAATACACCAAAGGTATCCAGGTACGTGATTTATGTTCCAAGGAAGAGAGACAAACCGCTTTGTTTTAATTTGTATGAAGCTCGTAAATGTTTGAGTTGATAAAGAAACATATTAAAATGTATTCTTGTGGCTTGTTGAGTTGCTGACCTCAAAATAAGAGATTTCCACCAGCAGAAAGTTGGCTAAAGCACGGTAACTCTGACAGCTAGAAATGTTTTTAGTTGAATAAGACGATATATTCTGATATGTTTTTTATTGACATTTGGATTTGTCAGCATTCCAAAAGCCCAGAAGGCGTTAACTAAGTTGGATCATTAATCATAACAAACTCATACATGAACCCATTATTCAAACCCACACGACTTTATCTTTAAATTCAACATCTCAAAGTTTTTTAAAGATACAAAACAGTTTATCAGGCAGAATTTTAGAGTAGGATATTTTCCATTTAACGTAAGATACCATGACAAAACGGATCTTTGGTTATAATATTTAATTCTTTTTAAGTATTATATGGTTGCAATAAATTAAAAAGATATACTCGGTATCTAAATCTATCAATCTTGTATATATCAAAATGTGCCCAAATGTCCACTTACTAGCTGTTTATGGAACTTCATACTGGTCTTTAGCAAATGGAGGTAGGCCAGGAAGACCATGAGATACCATTGAAAGCTCAAAAACAATATTTTTCTTAACATGCAGTCTTTTAAATGCCCTGAAAACTTCAAATCTTAAGAACAGCATTCTTTTAATTCTTGAAGTTCCAAATGCAACCATAATATATTCAGTGGTGACTGAAAGTAACTAAGTACATTCACTCAAGTAATCTACTTGTGTATTTCAGTTTTTATTTTAGGTACCAGTTACTATGCAGATTCAAATTATTAATACAAAATATAATCAACAAATAAAATATAAAGTATTATTATAGGTAACAGAGTTACCCTATAATATAATGCTGAATATATATATATTAACCTTGCTTTTACCAGTGGCAACATTAAATGCATCAGTAATATATATCCAATATGATGGTATTATTCTGAAATTGGCCAAACTGCATGATTACTGTTACTAGTTAGTGCTTGAAGTATATCTTGGTGCCGACACTGGTATTTTGCTTCTTAGTAAAATGCTGAATGCATGGCTGTGGTATTGCTAATTTTTGTGAAGTAAAATATATGAGTACTTTGATCACAAAGGAGCAGTCAAACTGTCCCTTGCAGATAGAATTAGCACATCTTGGCTTCCGATTGGCCGATGAGAGCAAACTGGCAGCGTGTGTGTGTGTGTGTGTGTGTGTGTGTGTGTGTGTGTGTGTGTGTGTGTGTGGGGGGGGGGGGGGTGTTTAGACTCCATTCTCCCCCTCCTCTTGGGCAGGATACAGTAGGCATCATTTAGTGGGGAGAGCGGTGGAAACAGTGTGGGGTTAGCCACGGGGTCGCCACACTTACTGCATGGCCGAGCTCATTTCCACTGCTGTCCACAGCCCGGGCTTCCCCTCCGAGGGAGAGGGAGAGAGAGGAGAACTGCAGCCAGTGAAATGGCTCATTCACTTTCTGATCACAGCCTGCCACTCTCTCCCTCACACACTCAAACTGACACACTTGCTGCACAAACACTCACATCCGAAGCTGTCTTTGCCGAGTGGTTATTTGCTATTTTCGTCCCTCACTTCCCCCGATGTCATGAGATATTTCTCAGCTCTGACAGTTCACTTTGTGATCGCCATTACTTACCAGACTCACCAGATTTCATTAAAAGTCGACTTCTTTTGTTAAAGCTATCAGTGCATCATGTGTCCTCGGATTGAAATGTGTTGAAAAAAATCTCAAATGAAACCAGTCTACTTAAAGCCAGTATCACAATCATGTTGATCCCCTTTCTCAAACTAATCTGATAAGTTTAGCAAATGATATTTCAATAAGTTAAGAGTAAGTTGTGCCAAAGTGGGCTATAGCTGTCATACACTGAAAGCATGCTTTTTCACAGGAACACACACAAGCCTGCTTCTTTTCCCTACTTCCACACACATACACACACCGATTTATGTGCATGCTCCCCAAAGGCACGGCCGCTTTTGTTAACCGCAGCCAACTCTCACTCACACCGCCTGATCAGCTATATGGTCAAATACCTGAGATAGACAGCATTGACTTACATTTTATGCACTAGGCTAATGCTGCATGCTAAACCAGAATTCATTCACTGTGGAATACATTTGTAGGATGGCATCAGAAGCAACAGCACAGACGTGCAGAATGTGGTGGTGTCAAAAAATATGGGGCTTCAACAGCTTTGGAAAATGTGTGTACTGAAATATAATGCAGGTTCCCATTACCTCTTACAGGCCATCAAATCAACACCTGTTCAACCTCAGAATGCCTGCTGGGATTGATAGAAGTCTCTTTGGCAAACGATATAACAAAATGAACTCACATATTTGAAATGTATAAAGAATCGGTAGTTTTGATGAAATCATAAGGGATAAATCCTACTGCTACTAGCAGAGGGAGGGATGTTTGTAGGGAACGTGTTTAGAGCTCTACATGCCCCCAGATATAAGTGGTATCTGTCTTTTTTTTTATTCTTTGGGTGCTGCAGCTATAAATATGCTAACCCATTTTATGTAAAGGCTTTAGTTCAGTGTGGAACATAAAAGGCGCAGGAGGAAAATTACCTCCATTACTCCATGTAAAACATATACACCTACTGACGGACATTTGTCCAACGCATAATTATGTTAATACCAGGAATTACTTTCCAGTTGTTCCTAATCTATTTGTGCGAGACTCATTTTTGTTCAACCCTCTACGGGACCAATCTGGCCAAATCGTATCTATGCACGTTCCAGTTGGTTGCAGATAGCAGAACAGTTGCTGCAGCATATTTTGGGGGAGTGTTTTTATTTCTTTAAATCTTTGTAGATTCCAGACAAACGGAGTGAGAGTGTCAGAGAGGTGTGAAACAAAGTGAAAATATAAATACACACTCGAGGAGCCAAAAAAAAAGAAGACGCTTTTAATGATATCAAAGGGTTCAGGAAGTGCCTATTTCAATGTGTTCCAATTTGTATTCTTCTTATTTTTTTTCAACTGTGCATTTTGTTTTTAAGACATTACATTCACCTGACAAAACATCCACACACGAGGCTTAGAGCTAAAAATCCCTCTCACTCCGATTGTAAACTTGTCTCCGATGCAGTTTCCCTCCGCTGCCCCAGTGTCTCATCCAGAGATCGATAGCACCACACACCACCGCCCTTTACTCACACTCCAGCCTGCCAGTAAGGGATCGCAGGGAGCTGGTGGGTCAATGTCCGGGTCCTGGTCGGCTGATGGCCGTTCGTTAAAGAGCGGTCGACACAGCGGGGCTCGGTGTTAACTGTGTCAGCCCTGATACTCCCACCGGGGCCTCTCTCTCCTAATGACCGGCCAATCAATAGCCGTCTGCCCTCAGCACTGACCAATCAAAGTGACATCTCTTGTTGACACATCGAACCGGAGGGGAAGAGGAAGGTTTAGCGAAGTCCAGTCAATTTACGAATATGTGGCTGCACTGGCGCATGACGGGGACACATTTTACAGACACTAATACAATGTTATTGATTAATTGGTAGGATATTTACAGTTTCTTGCAGGGTGATTAAATGGAAAATGTTGTGTCCATTATGGTGGCATATACAGTAGGAAGTTGTTTTGCAGTAAAATGAGAAATCGAAGAAAGGTGAAGGTGTTTTTTTTTTTTTTATAATTACTAAAGGTTTCTCGTCTACTCTGTATGCAGAGAGAAACTATCTATTAGTTTTTGGCACTATTTTGTTTCTGTGACAAATTCACCTGTGCCTGTGCTGGTGAACTTGTTTTTTTCTCCCTCTTTTCTCTTTTGGGGTGAGATATTTTTATCAGCTCCATGGGGTTTCTGTTTCTCAACCGCACAGTTTGTATTTCTGCCTCTCTGTGCTCTTGTCAGCTTTTGGCATTTGTATTTGCAAATAAACCAAGAATATTTATGTAGAAATGAAGCCGAGAGCTGTTTGAAAGTAGTTATCATTTGGGAACGGCCCAATCCTTTCTTTAACCGTCCTCGGGTCAAATGTACCCGTTTCCAAAGTTCCTAAAACATAAATGTGGGGTTTTTTTCAACCCAATTGCCCAAAAATAACATAGATAGGTCCCTACAACACTATTTGCATGTAAAGTTGGGGATCAGATCACAACTTCCGTAGAGTTTTGGGATGTTTAATTCCATATTTTAGCATTGTAAAAAACTAATTTCGACTAAACTTTGACATTCTGAACATTTAGTCAAAATGATATCATAAGTTTAGATTTTTTTTAAACTCATATTTTATAGATGTGTTAAAACATGTTTTATGTGTGTATATCTGTGTGTATGTGTGGGGGGAGGATATTGTACAAAGCCCTTTGTGCTACATCTACATGTATAAATAGTGCTGTATAAATGAAGTCGTGATTGAAGGCGCTGTGTGCAGCATCATGGTTTGGTGTTTGTGTGAGTGCAGGGACAGGAAATGGCCGTGTTGTGGAGATGAAAGGGGATTGAGGCCACGTGGCGGCGGCTACACTGGAGCCTCAGTCCTCTGTGTCTGTCGCTGAGTCGCCCCGTCCATCCATCTGTCCGTGCGCCCTGAAAGGGACGTTTGTCCCCCCCCTGCCTCTCCACAAGGGTCATTTACACACATGCAGATAAAGATAGAACGACGCACACCCTCTTCTGGACAAATGGACACTCGGTGACTCTGAGTGAGGCACTTCAGCACCACTTTAATCGCCTCGTACAATGAAAGTAAAGGACTTTGTTTTTAATGTGAAGACGTTAGAAGTGAAAGTAGAAACCCTTAGAGGACAAAGCAGACATGGAGCAAAGCTTCTATTTGTTTTTATTGTGCACTCGATTACATTAAAGCAAGGAAGGAAGTAAGCCATAGTCAGAAACAGAATTAAACATACAGTATTTGTGTTGCACTCGGATCAGTGACATTTATTTCAGTTGTTCATTTTGAGTACAATGTCTAGAAAATGCATTGTTGCTGTCCTTGTATCTCCAAAACCTCAAACCTTTTGTGTTTTTAGCTTTGTGGCAAAGTGTTTTCCAGATAATCCAATGGGTCTTTAATAGTTTCCTTACTTTAAAAACGCCAATAAAGGAACGCTATCCTTCAATTTAACAAAAAACTTTTAAACCACCGAATTTGGAGATGCATGGTTTTCACTGGACAGCAAGGACATGTAATATATTGGATCATTTTGCATGAGAGACCACTTTTACTTTACTCGTATTGGTATTCTGGAGTCCAAGACAGATAAACAAAATGAGAATAAAAATGACACTTTTTTTCTATGAAGTTTGGAATGAAAAAGAATACGCTACACTATTCAGGCACAAGGAATTTCTTCAAATACACAAGTATGTTATTTAACATTATGACACAGTTGCAAAACTTGACATTTACCATGACATTGATGTGGTCATGCCCTATACACCGCTTGCTAACTTCATTCATAAAAAGCATTCATATCAACACATTATGAACATCACATTTTCAATGGCACAAGGTTAAAAGAATTGGATAGATGAAGCAGAAAATGTCGGTTACATAAACTGATAAGTCCCACCTCAGCTCTGCCAAAATACCTTATGAAACAGTACATCTGAGAGGAGATGTATTTTCAGTAGGAGATGTGACAATGTGACATCATGCTGAGTGGAAATGAGCAAGAGCAGAGATATATATATATATATTTTTTTTTTTTAAATCTACCGGCTCTATCCCTCAGCTTCACTGACAAAAATGTCTTTAGGTGGTGAGGATTATGGATTAATCTATAATAACTAGTGAGGGGAAAAAAGAAAGGAAGGAAAAAAAGTCTCCCAGGCCCCGAGTCTACCACACCACCACGAAAAACACATGCCTCATCATCTAATGTTCCCACTAATATCCCCAAATTATATCGTTTAGACCTGTATCAGCGCTGGAGAATTAATCAGCGTCTCTCTGAAACTGCCCATCCCCGGAGTTCATTAAATAAACTATATCTCCCCCTCTAATTTCTACAAGTTCTGGAGATTTCTTTTTTTCTTATTTTTTGGTCCCTTTAGCCCAAACCCCACCCCTCCATTCCTTGATAATCTGTTTATCCGTAAGTGTCACATTACATTTGCAAAGCAGCTGGGGGGACCACTGCCATCTTGTATGGAGGGGCTTGAGTGTGATTACCCGGCCTCATATTTGGCGTACACTCCGACTTGTCAAATCCTTTGATCTGAACTGTCTCCATAATCACTTCAAAAAGTCTTCCAGAGAGCGTGAGGGCTTTACAAATGGGCTTCTCACTATCATAGTGCTACACTCTCTCTCTCTCTCTCTCTCTCTCTCTCTCTCTCTCTCTCTCTCTCTCTCTCTGTGATTTCTGTCTCAATATCAATAGTCTCTGTCCATGTCTTTTCCTGTGCTCATGTTCTTCACTTTTCAGTGCATGTGGTGTGTGTTTTTGTTTTTTATATATTTTTTTTTATATATATATATATATATATATATATATATATATATATATATATATATATATATATATATATATGTATGTATATATATATATATATATATATATATGTATATATGTATGTATATATGTATGTATATATATATATATATGTATGTATATATGTATGTATATGTATGTATGTATGTGTGTGTAGTTACTTTGCAGGTAAAGATGCATTATACAATACATTACTATAGAGTAATCTAGTTGGCAGTGTCTAAAGTAGCAACAAATTCTAGTTACAAGATCAAAATGCTGCTTACATGTTAAGGCGGCAGTCATAATAAATTAATACGTAAAATATATAATAGTTCATCACTCTGCGAGGGTTCAGTACTACATTATGAGTAATTTTCCTTTTGCTACTTAGAAGTCCATTTTGCTAAGGATACTATTGTATTCTTCTTTTAAAGACTATTATTATATTAAAGAATATGTAGTTGTATTTTTTACACTGGGGTTATGACTTTTACTTTCCTAAAGGCTTTAAGACCTGTTCCCGGGACAGTGTGTGGGCGCGTACAGTGTGTGATTGATTGGCATCACTCCTAGAGTGGGACCAATTACACCTCTGTTATCCCGATAAGTACATGGAGCCAGGTGAAGGTGACATCACATAATCCCACTTTCAACCCGAGCAGAGGTCTTAATAATCAGCCAGCAGTGAAAACACCTCAGGGCCTTTAAATCCCGTCTTGCTGTCTCTCTTTCTCCTCTGTCTATCATTTCAATTCAAGTAAGATTCATCAGCAGAACTATTAGGATGCCTCCAGAGCAGCGTGGAGTCTGTTTAGCAGCATGCATACATTACTGTTTGTACAGTTTATAACGCATGATAAAGGCCTCCGCCTTGCTCTTTCTCTCCCTCTCTTAGGAATGTTTCTAGGTCTGAACTTGTGGTTTGTGTGATGGAGTTCATTATCTCAATAGCTGCATGTCTCTGACTCTTTGTGTGTGTGTGTGTGTGTGTGTGTGTGTGTGTGTGTGTGTGTGTGTGTGTGTGTGTGTGTGTGTGTGTGTGTGTGTGTGTGTGTGTGTGTAAGCAATTGAGTCCAGTAAAAAGGCCTCTACTGAAACAGACAATAGTGGCCTTTCAGCATATTTTCAATATCCTGTCCCTGTTGTCTCTCCCTCTCTCAGACCTGAAGCCCTGTCTCTCTAACTCTCTCTCTCTCTCTCTCTCTCTCTCTCTCTCTCTCTCTCTCTCACTCTCCCTCTCCATGTAGTGGATGGATGGATGGAAGCGGCAACGGTGGCAGCAGGGAAGTGAGGGGGTGTAAAAGAAGCTCCCCTCTCTCTCTCTTGCTTGCTCTCTCTCTCTCTCTCTCTCTCTGCGTTATGCGCTTCAACAATAGCATTTGCATATTTTTATACTCTCTCTCTCAGTCTTTC
Source organism: Etheostoma perlongum (assembly GCA_026937815.1). Taxonomy (NCBI): domain Eukaryota; kingdom Metazoa; phylum Chordata; class Actinopteri; order Perciformes; family Percidae; genus Etheostoma; species Etheostoma perlongum. The sequence goes on from CM049394.1 coordinate 14,312,232, forward strand.
TGTGTCTCTCTCTCAAAGAAAACAGCCTGAAGCGTGAATTCTCCAGCAGCGGGCGTGCAGAGGAAAACGGAAGCTGGGGAGACAGCATGTCCGCTTTTGCTTGGGGAGAGAGACCGTACACACACACACACACACACACACAAACTAAGGCCCTTACCTCCAGAGGTTGTGGATCAGGGGGAACAAAGAAGGGAGTCATAGGAGGACAAACAAAAGTTTTGTGTGTCTGTGCGTGTGTGTGTGTGTGTGTGTGTGTGTGTGTGTGTGTGTGTGTGTGTGTGTGTGTGTGTGTGTGTGTGTGTGTGTGTCTGTGTGTGTCTGTGTGTGTTGCCAGGGGACTCTCCTAAAAGAGGAAGAGACAGAGAAAAACATTAGACAATAGAATCAGATGAGGGCACTCTTAAATATTACAGTATGACAATGCAAACCCGGTAGAGGAATACAAGTACAAGTCTGTACTTAAGTACAACTTTGAGGTACTTGTACTTCACTTGAGTATTTCCATTTGTTGCATGCATAATTACAGATTACACCACCCTGCAGTATTTAAAATAGCTCCACCTCGACCAACTACAACAGGAAAATGCTACTTACAAAGTGATGGAGCAGTAATAATAATCAGATAAAATAACACACTTTTTGATGCTTTAAGTACATTTTGCACCTGTTGCTTTAGTACTAACACTTTGAATGCAGATTTTACATTAGGATATTAGTACATTTAATCAAGTACATGATGTGTACTTGTACTACAGGATAGGAATACTTCTTCCACCATGAGTTACTTCAAACTTCTACTACACTACACTTAAAATAGTGTGTTATTTACTTTGCATTGGCCAGATATAGTTACTGTGCAGATTAAGATTTTGCATACAAAAGATAAAGTGATACATTATTATAGATGCATCTACTTGTAACACCATCACTGTTTCATTCAGAGAGCAGATCCACACATACATGGTTATTTACAGAAATGGAAAAAACGCAAAACTCCGGCCAGAGTGGAGATCTTTGAAATCTTAATTTGCATGAGACAAATGGAGGTTTAGGCAGCCGAGGAAGTGATTAGTTGTTGCTGTTGTTGCTATTTTGGGCATTCTGATTGGCTAACGTGGGCTTGAGCTTCTCGTTACACTGCCACCTACAGGTTTTGTATGCTCCTTTTGACATATATACACGGGCACGTGTAACCGAACACTTTTCTGATAACTGACAGCTGTAAGATGATATTTTTGGAAATGGAGAGGTTGAAATGTCTATGAAAAGCCGCCCACGTGTAAACGTAGTCTTAGTGTCGGCTCTGTGCTGCTTACTTGACAGTGTGTGATGAAGATTTCCTTGATAGAAACGTTGCTCCGTGAAATTTAATTTATCGGGTGCTATCAGTGCAGTAAGTAGCGTTTTTTTGTCTAACTATCCATCTGTGCATACGACTAAACTCAGCTCTACCTTGACCACTCTGACCATGCGTCAGTACAATAGTCTAATAATATATTTCAATCTCTGTCCGGTGAAAACCACGTATCTCTACAGTTGGTGATTTTGTGTAGTTTTTAGAAACACTGAAGGAATACAATCCTATAACAGTCTAAGATAAATTGATTACATTTTTTTTAAACTGTTGGATTATGTCACAAAGCTGAGAACAGGGCTGCGTTTGTTAGCTCAAGAAAAGTTTTCATTTTGGAGATGCTGTTGTCAACAACAGAAAATGTACGTAAAATGACAAAACGGTTCTGCCTGCACGGTTTGATTGACTGGTGATTTCTGGAAAGCACAGTAACACAGCAGGGAGCTGTAAGAGTTGGTGAACAAATTAATATATTGTTTTAATCAACGCTGACTTGTTTCCAGTGCTTATGAATCACCATTTTCCTGATTCAAGTCTTGTTTGTTTTAATAAAAATAATAACTAAACATAAGACTAATTGGCTATAAAGGTGTAAATCAGCTTTTGGATAAAGATAAAGTGCTAACACTTTATAATAATGGTACATGAGTTATCATGACTTCATGCATGAAAAAGTACTTCATGAACCATGCTATGTACAAGGATTAATACTATCTCATGCATGACTTATTGAAGGAAAAATACATTAATTAATGCATCAGTTAAGGTATTTCAATCATCGTGATTTCTGATTTATTTAAAAAACTCACCAGTCACAGCAGTATACCTTTATTTTGAAGAATTGTAGTATTGTAATCAAGGTTTACTAAACATTACTTCTTGATTACTTCATCATGTTTGTGGCCCATAGTTCATGACGTACTACATGAATTAATTCATGTTTTTTCATGCAAGAAGCCATGCATAAATGCATAATAATTCATGTACCATTATTATAAAGTGTTACCGATAAAGATCAAGATTATAACTGGGGCTGTAAGTGACCCCAACTGAGTAAAAACTCAAACCTGAGCTTTGGAAGAAATACACCATGCCTTCCACAGTAGCATTGCCTAAGCTTGAGATTGGCTATTTCCTCTAACGTTTTGCGTATTAACAGACAGAATATGGATTTAAACACCAGAATATATATCATAGCTCTGACATAGACTCCTGTGGGGGACATAGAGCCAGATTACTGGGAGAGCAGCGCAGTGTTACGTAACAGTGTCATTCAGAGTGTTAGCTGCTGGAAAACACACAGGTTTGGTAAATGTAGGCTAAACAGAGTTGCTGTGGCAGATACTGGCGATGTTGATATTAAGACATGTCTGAGTCATTGTTGGGAGGATTTGTGTTTGTGGACTGCTAATCCGACATGTCTACGACAAACACAGCCGTGCACACCGGGGAGGACTGAATTCAAAAACACACACCAACAACCACAAGTGTAAACCACTGAGAGTTGGCTATGCTTTGCTAAGCTTTTGTTTCACACCTCTTATACAAAAGTTACAGTCTGAGAACAAGGCGTACAGCAGAGGAGAGAACAGAGTGCTGCGTGTAATTTCATTTTACATGACACCCTGCATTATCTCAGGTTCAGTCACACAAAAGAGGCGTCCCTGTGGAAGACCTTGACTTGGAGGTTGTGAGAACATAATACAAGCTTTCAGTCTTTTCTCCTATTTTGACAATGTTGACATCCACACAACCAGCCAAACTGTTTGAGGTGAAATATATATTAACGCCAGCATGTGCGTTGCCATATGTTGCTTTGAAAAGTCACAAAATTGTGTTTTGTCCCAAATTGACAACATGTGACTCTACTTCTCTGGCAGTGTGAGAAATATATATAAAAAAAACTATATGAAGACAGAGTAACGTGCTCCAATCCTCAGGACAGATTTAATGTGATTCTACTCTGGAACCAAAAATCCTGGGTTTGAAGAAAATGCTTGCCAAAACTGGCAACAAATGAAGAAGCGCGTGCGCACACACTGACACAGTACACATGTTCACAACACAGTCGGCATCACTGACAAACTGACAGTGCACGACCGAAAAGCCAAAAGCTGAGAGGCATATTTGACTTGACAGTCCATGCTGAGGCAATTTCCCAACATGGTTGAATAACAAAGTTCTATTGTGCTCTTTTTTGTGCCGCATGGTTTAATTCTCTTCTAACAATCATTTACACAAGCGTAAAGATTCCTCTTCAAAGTAAAAGAGAAAAAACAGGCTCTAAAACAAAAACAGAGGAAAGAGAGCAGAGTCTAACCCCCCACCCCCCTCCAGTCTTGTGACATCCACTGTTTCCTAGCCTGGTTTACAGTCTGCACCGAGGCCTGCTGGTGAGTAATGTGTGGTGGGTGTGAGCTCAGAGGGGTCGGCGGCCAGCATGCAATCCCCTCAAAGCCGTATTTGTGAGGCTGCTGGCTTCAACGCTCACGCCCGGCCTGGACGAAGAAGGAGGGAGGAGATAGAAGGGGGGAGAAAGGGGGAAAGCAGCAGCACTGTGAAGCAGGGAAGAGAGAGCGTGCCTGTAAGTGTGGCCAATCATACTGCTGTAGAGGCTTTTGCAGTTGTCGCACATCCAGAAATCTCGTCTGGTGTCTCAACTCAAGGCTGTAGAGTTGGGTGAAAAGGTCACGAAGAAATGTTTGACTTGTCAACTTCTGTGAGCGAGAAGGAGTTGCACCAGCACTTAATATATATACAAAGAATTGTAATTATTTCACAAATTATCAAGAAAGTTGGAGATCTTTCAGAAAATATCTCCTGAAGGTTGAGATAAGTTGACACTGAGCAACAAACACCTAATAGCTTTGTAGCTAACCAGGCTAATTAACCAAAACAATGTTAGTAATAGCATTTTAATTTCACCCGTAAAATAATCATTCTTATTTGCATAGCACAGTGCTGTACTTTCAAAACTAAAAACACAAAAATGACAGAAATTACTGGGATAATACAACTACAAAAATGGGTTTGATTTAAAAAGATGAGCCAAAATTAAATCAAGAGTGGAACAGACAGGGCTCAAAAATAATTAAATAATCAAAAATAGTCCAGAATTTGTGCATTTGCTGTTATTGCCCCCGATCTCCTGTAGTCTTAAGTCTAAAAAAGGGCACCTTCTAGTAAAGTTGTGTTGCAGAATCCGGATGGAAGCTAGAGTCAGAACATGGAGTTCTTTAAAAGATAACCTTACAAACATGGTCTGAAAATGTTGTATCTCTGTGACGTCAAGTATTCATCTCAAAATAAGCAAGTTATATTTATGAAGAATTTAACTCTAAGCAGATCATGTCATTAACAAACCAGTCAACAATCATCAGATTTTCATTCAAACACTGCTACATCCTTATTGGTGCACAGAAATATGGAACATCACATTGTCCCAGACAGTCTCACCCACTTCAAACCAGCGAGTACTGAAAAAAAAACAAGTGTTTTGTGTTCAGCAGATAATTGTGTGTTCACGTAGGATTGAGTTGAGAAGGTGGTTGACAAAATAGGTTTTCAGGGCCTTGAAGTCTGGACCACAAATGTATCCTAGAGCCAGAGCATTAAAAATAATCAACTACAGGCCAATGCAACGATGCATGGGTTTGAAACCAAACACAGGTTATATAGCTCGAATAGCAAATTCTATCAGATTAAAACAATGTCAAAAATCTTACTGAAGGAGCTAAAGTCTGTCATGTAGGAGCATAGTCAGAACCATTTATAACCATTATGCCTTGCTTAATACCGCCAACATGGCCGACAGAGAGTGAATAACATCACCTAAATGCCCTCTCTGCAGTTGATATAGCTGTGTGTGTGTGTGTGTGTGTGTGTGTGTGTGTGTGTGTGTGTGTGTGTGTGTGTGAGAGAGAGAGCTGTAAGCCCAAGGAGGGGAGGAGGGAGAGTCATTTGGATGAAGATGCATGTAAACCCATTTCCAAACAAATGGGCCTGACTGCACGGCAACAGGGAGAGGTGCCATAAGCGTCCGGCGTGCATAATGCCCGCATGAATCAAGACTTCCCGGCTGCCGAACGTGACCACACTAGCTTGCGTATGAATAGCACATGTCACCCGCGGCTGCATATCATCAACAACAGTCGCGTACCCCCACAGCAAGCCCCCATTCCAAACGTTGAGAGCCACTGATCATTATTATAGACGCCTTGGAGCTGCAGCTAGCTAGCCACGCTCAGCCAGTCATGTATGTTTACTCTGTGTGTGTGTGTGTGTGTGATGGAGATGCAGTACAATATAGTACGTACAAAGCCTCTATTGACTTATACAGGGTATGGCCTGGGGACACACATTGGCCCTGTGGATGCTCAAAATTGACCATGTATTGGCAGGTTTTAGCTCCTTTATACACATCATGTATACTTTAGATGTTTCCTTACTATTTTCCAATGCATGCTGCACAGTTTGAGCCTTCTGGATGCATTTCCCCAATTGTTCCAGGCAGCCATTGGTTTCCATTCATTTTAATGCAGTGTGAAAATAGATTAGCAGACAGCTTACTTCCGATTGTTATTTGTCACAGTAAACATTTAGTCTGCGTACATCTTTTGTCAACGTTGCAGACTTAAAAGTTTTACTTCAATACATTTATGGAACCGTCCAAATTGAATGCAGGCAGGCATGTTTTAAGAGTCCTCTTATAGGTTGGGAAATCAATTAAAATCCATGGCTGCCTGGGACAGTTATATAGTTAAAAAATATATTAAAATCTTTTAAAACTCTGCAGCCTGCTTTTTTTAAAATACCAAAAAAGTATACATGATTTTCAGGAAATATACAATGTAGCATTTCATATCATTCAGAAATGACTGGAAGCCAATGGATGACTGGAATAACCAACATATTCCGGACTCTATGATCGTTTAATGGTACAACAACATGTACATAGACACTGTTATTGTGTTGTTACTTTACTTTTCCCTCCATCCACCCTGCACTAGTCCCATTAGAGCTTTAGGTTTTCTGCTCATTTGCTAAGCATCATGGATCGTCAGATGGTTTGTCTGTCTCTGCGTATGCATCACACCTGCACCTTGACACATACAGAAACACACAAACACACACACACACACACACACACACAGACACACAGCTGGGTAAACTTGGCAGCTTAGTTTACAGAATTATGGATAGTGTACACACTCACACATAGACGCTATAGTCATCAAATATGCAGCTTCCTGTGCTCTACAAGTGGAATATTCCTAAACAGAAACACAGCACACTTGTGCACACACTTAATGCATGTATGGCACGCCATGCAGGTAGGCAGCCTTTACCCCAAAAGGCCTGGCTCTGAGTCAGGGCCCCACCGGTGACTCCAGCTACCCTTCGTACCCTCTAGCCAACATGGCAGCACTATGTGTGTGCAAGCATGTGTGTCCAAGAACATTCAACAATGTTTGCATGCATTGGAGTGTGTTTGTGTGTGTGTGAGTGTGTGTGTGTGTTTCAGGGTGGCAGGGTTGCCTCCAACGTGGAGCAATGAGGCTATTATTTATCCCTGCTTGGGACGAAGGCAGGAGCTTTGAATTTGCGATGCAATGCGGCGCACATACAGACCGAGAGACGACATTTCCTCCCAATTTCCCTCATGAATATCAAAGCCGCCGCCACCACAACACATAAGGAAAAATTACAGCCCTATTATTTTATTTGCATTACCTGTAATAGGCAGCATATTGGGTACTGTATTTATTGCCTTATCAGCCCGGCTTGGCTGTAAACATTTGCTGATTTATTAGCCATGTAGGCTTTGCCCAAACATCACACGTAATTACTTAGCAAATACTGCAAAGGTGGTATCTGGAATTGTTGTTTTTACTACTTTGTGGGGTTTGAGATGGATTGTCCAGACTTAGTTCAGAGAAAGCAGGCAGCTTTGGTGTTAGAGGTTGACGCGTGTATTACAGATGGGGGGTCTTAGAGGCTAGTTTTTCCTGCTGCTGGCTCGGACCCAGACATGCCTACAGCCTCGACAGGGAATCAGAGACTGGCTGTTATTGGTACAGCTCTATATCCAGACTCCCTCCTATCGGAGACGTTGTTAGGTTAGTGGTGTTTTTTCTGTACCTGAGTGCCCGCTTCCATCCAATTATGTTGTTTGTCTTCTCAAAGGCCTCAATACCTCTAGCTTTGCAGCCTGCTGTTCCACACACACTTTTCCACAAAGTTAGATAGAACTATATCCATTAAGTGAAATGAGCAAAAAAAAAAGCGCAAGAGAGGGTTACCCTAGATGCGCCCGTTCTTCTGTTATCCAATTTTACTGGGATTTGGAGTGATTTGCGCCTGGCTCCTCGAGGGAAATAAATACTTTGATTAATGTAATCCTGGGCAGGGAGGTGCCACAAACCCCCCCTCTCTATCCTCAGGGAACGCCACTGTTTAACAAACAAAAACAAAAAGCAGGGACTGTAGAGAGACATGCACCGTGGCTGCAAACATGCTGCTGAAGCAACGCGACTTCCATAGATTTGATTTCCTGCGGATTTAGTTTATTTATTAATTACTCAGCCTAATAACACAATATCATTCTTGATTAGCATGTGTAATACACTCTAATAGAAGAGACAAATACCAGCGTGTCCGTCTCCTGATTTGCATACACAATAAATCTGTGGTTTGTTTTGATGCGGCTGCTGGAGGTGGGGGTTTTCATGTGTGTGTGTGTGTGTGTGTGTGAGAGTGAGAGTGAAGGAGGGATGTGGCCGGGACGATGAGGCAACCAGCACCCAATGGGTGGAGGGACGGGGGTGGGGTGAAGCTGAAGACAGACAGACAAAGCACCCCCCCTCCTCGCCCAAATGCGCTCACACACCTCTTCCCTCTCTCTCCTCTGTCACTCTGACTCAGAAAGCGGCACTTCATCTTATCTTTGCCGATCTGTCCCCCGTCACTCACCTCCTCACCAGCCGGCACCAGTGGTGTGTGTGTGTGTGTGTGTGTGTGTGTGTGTGTGTGTGTGTGCGCACCTGCATATACATCTGCCATACAGATGAGGTTTTTCCTCCCATACATCTTGTTTTTTTTGTTTCACTACAAAATAACTACACTGCAACTTTTGAACTTTACTCTCAAATTAATTCACGCCTCAATTATGTTTCTAAAAATAACAACGTAATTGATTTTAATCTGTTGCTCATTCTCTCTGCCCCACAAATAAAAACATCATTAATTGTGTCTTATTAAAACATTCTTAAATCATATGCTGTAATGTTCAAAAACTGTTTTAATAATTGAATTCAATGGCAAAACTCCCATAAAAGAAATGCGTAAACACCAAACACCACCCTGCGCTTCAAACAGCATTTTCTTACCCTACAGATCCCTGTTTTAGGCCAAATTATGACATCCCTATTGATTTCCAATCCCAAATCAATACCAGCTGTGCTGATACGTGTCTGAACCATGACTCTTGGTGAAATGAGCACTGAGCACCACTGGAGAGTCTGTGATAACACTAAACATATAATCTTTACCTGCATGTCAGCCCATTTACAATCTGTATGCCCACAGCGCTGCATGGCTCATGCAGGGCAATTACTAACCCCACATAGTGGAATAAGAGGTGTATATAACTCTATAGTGGCCTTTATTAATAGAATATTAATAAAGAGTCTCTGTCTCGTCTGAATGGGTTAAGGAAAAAATCCCATTCATGTCTGAAATTGAAGGCATGTTTAATGCTTACACTGATATTCAGTGTAGCCCATTTAATTAACGGTATGGTAGCTACATTATTATTTAAGTGCTCCAAGTTGAATTTGGCTTTAAATCAACGCCTGACGTAAGACACACTCAACGTATGTCGTTTCAGATTAGTGACTGGACCAAGGGGAAGAAAATAAATTACGTAGCCCATAGGCAACTTAAATAGGCCATAATTAAAATGGCAGGAATTTCATCAATTTAATCTGAATAGTGTAACCAGGGGAAGTGGAATCTACAGGCACCCACGCTGGGTTTACCCACCTATTGAGGCTCACATAAATCTGTCATAAATGAATGGCGGCTGCAGAATCAAAGTGATGGCACTATGAGGATGTTTAATGAGGGAGAAAGTAGAGGACTGTTGTGGGTGACTTGACTTTTGTTCATACTGGTGTTTTTGTCTTGTGGTCATTGTCAATTGGACATGATTTTGATCTTATTTAACATATTTTGTTCTATAAAATCATCTTTAAAACACATTTTAAATTCAGATGTATGCTCCATTTGGCATGCTGCTTCTGATTGGGGGGGGATGGAAGTTCATGAAAGCATCTTGATGAATTAGACAATCTGTTCCTGGAGGAATAAATAAATGGCCTCCTGCTACCAATAAGCATCATTGTTCGGCATGACAGAATGGGTGCATAATGCAGAGCAATAACGCACAGTTGCTGCTTTGATGCTTTGTTGCTGCTGCGGGTGTTAGTGGTGCTGCTAGTGATGACGATGATGAAGAAGAACACTGGATGGTGAAAACACTAAATGGCCGGCCAAGCATGTGGAGAAATTGCAATGCACTAATTTTCTAGGATGAATCATGAGTCCTGCCCAACACTCTTTTTTAAATAATTCTTAAAGTCGCCGGTTAGTCATACGTTTCCACACAGATCTGCTAGCTCAGACTTATGGCTTATAGGCTACTGCAGATGGCGACTGTCTTAATACAGCTTGCAGGGGCATATCTAATCCCAGACTATTTGCATATCAACTAGGGGCTGTCATTGATAGGCTGCTTGTCACAGCCTTGTACTGATCAATACGAGCATGTTTCTTAACTCATGATGCTTATGGCATAGAAATATGTGCAAAATAATAATTGATGTGGGGGTCTGGCTTGCAATGAAATTGGGTGGGATAGCCTTAAAAATTGGATGATTAAATTAAGGTGATTTAATTGCCTCTGGGATTGAGGGATGAACAGAATATAGTCTAAATCTTCGTTGTGTCTGGTGTGTTTGGCCAGAATTAGCAAAATGCAACATTTCTTAAACTGTGTGTGTGTGTGTGTGTGTGTGTGTGTGTGTTTTGTTTCTCTACAGTGGCCCGTTGCCTCCTTCAGCCCAGTAATATCTTAATTGCCAATCGTGTCATCCAGCCATCAATTCATGTCTGTTCTTGAAACATTGGCCATAAAATTATAAGGATGCTCCTTGTACACTGCAAAAAAAATAGATATATATATATATCTCCATTTCAGGGGGTTTAATTCATTAAAATGTTCCTTTTATTTTGGAAAAAAAATTCAAATGTGCACATAAAGCAGCTTGGTTAAAAAACATATGTGAATCAAGAGATGTTACAGTGCTGTTACATGTTGTTAAATGTGGTGTGTTTCTCACATGGAGAAACAATAAAAACTTGATTTATAATCAAGAGATTTTACTTGAAAGCAAAATGACCTTAAAACGTTATTTAATGAAAATAAAGGATAAAATATGCACTGGAAGCGTGTGGAATCAGCTCACCATGTCAAAATGTGTCAAAATAAATAATTTTTATAAATATTCAAAAAAAGAACATTATTCAAAAATGTGACATAAAATGGACATTTTTTTGCAATGTAATGTATGCATATTTGCATCATGAGTGAGCGCGACACCTGGCGGCAGTTATGATTTTATTTTTTCGGATCCAGCCAACAATGACTACTAAAATGTATTTCCCCTCCGCCCTGACTCCAGCACCATGCAGCCTGCAGGAGACACGTTGGATTATAATCCAAAGAACATATTCCTCTTTTCTCGTCATCACGGTGATTAAAACCCAGAATAAATTACAAGTAAGTGGGAAAGTAGTGCGTCACATCACGTTTCCTTTACGCACAAAAAAATCATCATTTTTTTTAAAACATCGCGATAACTTGGTTGGCCTTTTAAAAACCCAAGTCAACAACATCAAGTCATGATTTGTCAAACTAAAACTTAAACTATTTACTCTGTTAAAATGAGCTCTGGTTATTTCCCATGACCAAGTGGTGATGAAAACTGTTCAACATTAAACCTAAAATTACAACAAATAAGGCAATACAACCAGAATATTATTGTAATTATTGTTTGTTTGTTTTGGTTGATTTTTTTGTTTTGAGGGTGGTTGCAGATGGAGTAATGTCGTTACAGTAACGCGTTACCGCCCAGCACCAATGCTGCTGGCCCGGGACATCGAGCCTCTTTTCATCTCGACTCCAGTGCACAAACATACAGCTTAATGCGACCAGTGTTTCCCCCTTTTATTGGGCTCACCATGGCTACCAAGTGCTGGGCTCAGAAATGCACTCCCCATCAATGAGGGGGAAAAGAGTTAACCCGTGAGAAGAAAAAAAATAACCCCTTAGCAAACCACAAATTCGGGATCATGTGCAATAGATCATGTGTGATGGACTTTTGAAAATAGCCGACAGTTGTGACAGACACTAAAATGATTATTGTCTGCCATTAAATAATTGCCTGGGACCAGATGTCTTTTCCAACTGCGCTTCTTTTTTTTTTTAATCTGTCGATTTAGTTTTCTTGACATTTCCTCGCTCCTTGAACTTCTCCAAAACAACAACAAAAACCACCAAAATAAAGAAGAAACCAGCATCAGCCTCCGTTAACATCACAGGCTATTTCTGAGCTTTGGCTGCCTGGATGGGTGCAGGTTAGGAGCGAGCTATGCTCGACAAGCTGCTGCATACAAACTTTAAACAAACTTCTGCAGCGGCGAGATCGATTTATATTAAACGATTTCATATTGCACTTGCCTACGCGGTCCCTCTGGAGAATTCCACCGAGGAATCTCTCTCTCTCTCTCTCTTTTTCACTTCCACTCTTCTCTCTCTCTCTCTCTCTCTCTCTCTCTCTCTCTCTCTGCCTGCTTAAAATGTGATTGATTGCACTTTTCTCCGGTGGACATTCACTACAAAACAGCCCAGCTTATCCATCTGTCCGCTATTTATATAAAAGCAAAAAAGGGCTGGGGCGCAAAAGCAAACTGCAGCGCGCGTATTGATTGTACGCATGCAGGGTAAAAGGGGACAAAATGACACGCATTTGCAATTCGTTTTTTAAGTATAAGAGAATATGACTGTACCTCGGCGCAGAAAGAAGGCTGAAATATAATTTAAAGTAGTCTTTAAGGAAGCAGCCACAGTGGATGCAATGCGCGAGAAGGCGATAAACTCACCATTTTTCATGCGTAAAAAAGAAATCCGCATAGATAATTGTTGACTTACCTTGTGTCCAAGAAAAGAAGAAATAGCTTCACATTGTTCATATGGAGCCTGTAAATGGTTATCTCCCTTTCCTACGACTCGGTGCTCCCTAAGATTTTCTTTCCTCTGCCTCAACTGAGCAGGAGCACTCCTCGGCTCCCGCTATTATTTTCACTAAAATATATGAAAATTTATGCAAATGAAAATCAGCACTAACTGTTCGTCTCTTGTTATACTTGGGGATGATTTTTTTTCCTCTCCCCCCTTTTCTTTTTTTTTTTTTGCATACAAAATAAATGAACTCCCCCAGCAGGGAACTTGGGGACCTTTTAATAATAAGCAAATAAATAATAAACACATCATATATCAGAGAGGAGTGTTTTTATCGCCGCGCCGTGATTGCGGGGAGCATTTCTGTTATGCTTTTCTGACTCTTCTTCTTTATATATTATTTTCATTTTGAGGGGTTATCTTGTGGAAGGAGCCCTCTTCTCTGCACCTTGGTGTCACGTTTGTGCTGGCCTATGACGCCTGAGACGCCCTTTTCAAAGCGTGCAGTGTGGATGGGACAGCAGTAATTTAGACAGAAATCCTCACTGTATATTAATGAATAGAGGGCCCCATGGTTCTGGCCCCCAGCCTGCCTATTCAATGTAAACAAATCCACGAGGCTCCCTCGGTTTTGAGCCCAGTCCAAATTAAATCTACTGGGATGAGAAGGGGGGGAGCACTGGCATGGAGTATACACAGCCTGTGCCCTTAAATCCCTTTTGCACTAAAATCTTTGCAACATCTTTGATTTGGAGAGCTGTGGGGTTATGCGTGACATGTCGCTCTAACCTTTCTACAAAATAGTTAATCCTGTCAGAGAATCACCTGCCACAGGCCTCGTTTTGGTCAGGTGGACTCAACAGGCTGCTGACACCCAACCAAGGGGTGCAATGGGAGTATTACCACCCATGGGTGCGTCCATAGGCGCAGAGATCCCACGCACTAACAAAGGCCCTATTCATGCCGCGGGTTGTGGTCATCTTGAGGGATGGTGAGCGTTTTAAGCTACATCTCTCGATTTTTTCCTCCTTTTTTTCTTAAGCCACCCTGCACGCACACATCCCCCAAGGACTGCTCAATTTGCCCTTGTTTTGGTTGCCACTTTCTCTCTCCCTGTGCTTCAGTGAGGTTGCCTGTGCGCGGCGTTTCCGCATGGAAGCCTCCCCGCAACCTTTGCGCGTTAACTCCTGAGGAGCCGTGGCGCAGAGCTGCACTGGCTCAGGGGCTACAGTTCTTTCAAATCATTACACGTCCTCTCTGTGCTTTGCATGTTTACGTGCTGCAGTGTCATGGTTTTCTGAGACTTTTTTTATATATTTTTTTAACATATGCCCATAAACAATTAACCTGAGCTGGTAAATTTCTCCAAACCGTTTTGAATTGCTAATCTTACTTTATTAAGACACCAGTGCACCTCATCTAGGCCATACATGTAACATAACACGATAAAGCATGTACCATTTAGTCAATTTTTTCTAGTTTTTTTTTATTCTAAATCTTTTTTTGTATTTTCACGGTGTGGCCCAGAGGGAATTAAACCCCTAACCGTGGCAGTACGGATGCCTTATTCTATTACACAACCAGGTCAGGCTACCAGACAATTATAATTGTTACCAACAGATCTTAGTGTCAACTGCGCGTGCCTTGCATTAGTCCAGGATGTGTTTGTAACAATAACAGAACATAACAGTATTTGTTTTAATTAGTTCTAGTTAGAGTTTATCCGTATATTCTAACATGTAAATAGCGCTTATATTAGAATGTACTTTCAAACAGGTGTATCTTTATATACATATAGAAGAAAGCATACATCGAAGCTTTTCTGGGAAAAAAAGCCTTTTATGATGGTGGTTTGACTCCTGATGATCACAACAAGCTAGAGGTCACACTTTAACGCCCTTTTTGATTTACCCCTTCACCCCTGTTTGTGCACTAATGCCTCGGTACTATTTACTACCAAGTTGTGTCCCCTGTTATGTTTGGACTGCAATTAAAAATCAGCCAATTGGAACAGCCGGAAGGAGGGCTCGTGCGCCCGGAGCAAGGGCTGGCGAGACCTGCCAATCACACCCCTGGTAGCCAATCAACGGAGACGCACGGGGTAAACATCCGCGCGTCGTCGGGCTTGGAATGGGGCGGGACTACACGGCCTGTCAGGGAGGGAGAGAGAGAGAGAGAGATTTAGAGAGAGAGGAGGAGAGAGAGAACGAATGAGAGAAGAGGCTCGCAGGCAGCGCCGTACACTGTTATACTGGATTGTACTTCATCGGGAGTTTGCGGTTTGGCAGGTTTATATACATCAAAACAGAACAAAGAGAGAGGCTCTACAGTGCTATAAAAGAAGACAGAGAAAAGAATAAAGCGAGGGAGAAATCTCGGCGACTGAATTACAAAAGAACTAAGGACACTCTGCTAATGTTTTTCACATCCAAAGGGGACATTAACTGGGACTTTGTACATTGTGGAGAATTTGCAAGGCTTTTTGTTTTTTGCGTGCTCCAAAAGTTTGTATGGGACACCGCTTTTTTCCTCTATATTTGAATTTTTAATGCTTACATTTTCATCCCAGTGCAAAACTTTCTAAACGGACTGCACATGGTTCCAAAGGGCTTTTGAAAACCTGGAATTGTATTCGCCGACTTCCATGCACAACTGTTTGAACTAGAATGTTGTAAATACATGCGGATTTTATTCAGTTTTCTGCCACCGTTTTTGAAGCTTTTTTTGCGTTTTTACGCGCGTCGATGGTATTGCCAAAAACCTACTCATACTTTTAAAGTTTGAATAATTCATGAGATACAATTTGCCTGCTCGAAAGAAGTGACTGTAAAAAGGGAGGGGGGTTATCCACAAACATATTCATAAGGGTTGACGGAATGGCCACCGCGGCTTCCAATCCTTATCTGCCCAGCAATAGTATCTTATCGTCCGGCTCCCTCGTGCACTCTGACTCTGGAGGTGGTGGCATGCAGCCGGGCAGTGCTGCGGTTACCTCGGGGTCTGGGGTCTACAGGGGAGACCCCTCAGTCAAGATGGTACAGAGTGACTTTATGCAAGGCGCAATGGCAGCGAGCAACGGGGGACACATGCTGAGCCATGCCCACCAGTGGGTGACATCCCTCCCGCACGCCGCAGCGGCCGCAGCAGCAGCCGCGGTGGCTGCAGCGGAAGCCGGATCCCCCTGGTCGTCGAGTCCCGTCGGGATGACGGGCAGCCCACAGCAGCAGGACGTGAAAAACTCCGGCAGAGACGATCTGCATACGGGCACCGCGCTGCACCACAGGCCCCCTCACTTAGCTCCCCATCAGACTCACGCCGGCGCTTGGGGTAGCACGACTGCGGCGCATATTAACTCCATATCTGGGGGACAGCAGCAGCAACAGTCGCTGCTCTACTCCCAGCCGGGGGGCTTCACTGTGAACGGGATGCTGAGTCCTGGGAGCCAGAGCCTGGTGCACCCGGGCTTGGTGAGGGGGGACACCCCGGATCTGGACCACGGCAGCCACCACCACCACCATCACCACCAGCATCAGCATCACCAGCACCACGGCGGCGTCAGCAGCCACGACCCGCACTCGGACGACGACACGCCAACCTCGGACGACCTAGAGCAGTTCGCCAAGCAGTTCAAGCAGCGGAGGATCAAACTGGGCTTTACGCAGGCGGATGTCGGCTTGGCTTTGGGCACCCTGTACGGGAACGTTTTCTCCCAGACGACCATTTGCAGATTCGAGGCTCTGCAGCTCAGCTTCAAGAACATGTGCAAGCTCAAGCCTTTGTTGAACAAGTGGCTCGAGGAGGCCGACTCGTCCACCGGCAGCCCCACCAGCATCGACAAGATCGCGGCGCAGGGGAGGAAGCGAAAGAAGCGCACATCCATCGAAGTGAGCGTCAAAGGGGCTTTGGAGAGCCACTTCCTAAAATGCCCCAAACCTTCGGCCCAGGAGATCACCAGCCTGGCGGACAACTTGCAGCTGGAGAAAGAGGTGGTTAGAGTGTGGTTTTGCAATAGGAGACAGAAGGAAAAACGGATGACGCCCCCAGGAGTGGCGCAGACGCCGGAGGATGTGTACTCTCAGGTCGGCAATGTGAGTGCAGAAACACCGCCCCCCTCCATGGACTGCAAAAGAATGTTCAGTGAAACATAGAACAGCACACAAGAATTATTTTATATGAAATTAAACTGATAAAAAGCATACAGACTATCGCCAAGATAGCCATTTTTTTGATACTGTGATTGTGAGGGAATATGAATGAGACTGCAAATGTGTTATCTATTTTTCACCAGAGAAAAAAAAACAAACAGAAAGAGAGAGAGAGAAACTTCCCCTTCTTCCTCCCAACCCCCTCAGAAAAAAACGCATCGTTAACCTTCTTCCAGGCCCTGAAATGTCTTAACCTAAAAGGTTCCTTCTGCTTTTTTCTTTCAGGGGCATTTTTTAGTAGATTACTTAAAAGATGCAAGTGAAGCGAGCGACCAGAGGGTGACAACTACAAGTTCATTCCACCAGGTAATTTTGGCGCATTAAAGACAACACCAAGAGGAAAACCAAGTATTGTTTTTATTCTATTTTTTCTCTCCCCCCCACCCCCTCTTCAAACAATATTCCCCCATCACTATCTTGTGTTTGATTGAAGAAAACAAAGGAGCAGGCATTTTGTATATTTAGAAATGGGAACTGAACCGCCTTCCCTGCTCCCCCATGCCTATAACAATGACAAGAGGGGAGAAACTGCACCAATATGAACGAGAGTGACATCCACGAAGCTTCCATCATGATTTACAGCATTTTTTTGTTTTTGTCTGAGGGTGGACTGCATGGTTTCATTGACACACGGAGGAATAGGGGTTGTTTTTTGTGGGCATCTTGAGGCCCAGAAAGAAAAAGAAAACCAGGACCAGGACTGTCTCCCTGATTTCAAAGATCACCTTCCTTTTTGTTTATTTTTTATTATTTAATGGACTTTGACACCGTGAGTGGATCTTTCCTCTTTTTTCCCTCTCCAACAAATAGAGCATAAGACATTTGAAAAGACTGCACTTATTTGAGAAAAAAAATCTGTTGCCAAGTGTGACTGAGTGGGTGCTGTGGATATACTATTATTGCTGCCCTTTCTAAGCAGTATTCTTTGGTAGGTTTTAATAAACAAAAACTCTGTAAAGCCGGCAATATAGAACACTAGATCAGATACTGATCGGAGTAATTTACTTTATATTTTTCATCAGAATGACTTGTTTTAATATTTTATTCGGAATACCTATGAATTATTCCAAACGGTAATTTATTTCCCCCCAACCCCTATACCCAGGAACTTGTGTAAGATGTTTTCCCTTTTTCTTGTTTTACCTTCATTTCTTTCATATATTTCTGTTGTTGCCCTTATTTGTTTTTAATTTTGTATTATCATTTCTAAAGGAGCACAAATCATCATAAGCTGACGTTGTTAGGTAATAAGGGTATATTTTGATGTGATAATTTGATTGTAATTTAATTTCAGTAGTGGTTCCGTACGAGCTGATTGAGACACAATAAATTTGTTAGAATGAAATGCAATCATCTTGTGTTTTGAGATTGAAATTCTTAAGGTCTATTGGGCTGTTATTTATTTATTTTATTTTGAAAGGGGAACTATTTTGTGTGCTATTTTCTGCATGCACAAGTTAATGAAGAAAATGGTGGACTATTTAGTCCCAGATGAAGCTGCGAGCTAATAATAACCTCCGTTAGAATAATAATACATAACAAAGACACTTTGTAGAAGGAAACATGAAAATACTCAACCTTAATACTTTTTTATTTACTAAAATATTATATATATATATATATATATATATATATATATATAGCATATTAACATCCCTTATGTTATTGCCTCAGCTTAAATAAATGTCCACCCGCGTTGTTATCACCATCCCATAACTGTGTTTCAATGGAGCACCGCGGTCAGTCGCAGGCCTGCACAATGGCTCCCTGTTTGTTTACATATGCTGCCTCTTGAGGCCTTGGGCAAAAAGCATGAGCCTTAACCTCAGCCTGCAGGCTGGAAAAACAGCCACCAATGTATATGTTGGGGGGGGAAGGGAGCAAATCGAGAAATTCAAAAACGGATGACGTCCATATTGTGGGAGTGAAAGTATAGAGGGTTCCTAATGTCCTGACTGCATGTTATGTAACATTTACATTGCATCGTATATAGTCTAGATTCTGCATCCCATAATTGTGATAAACACATAATTAATAGCCTGATCCATGCGCTTGTCAGTGCAACAAAAAGCCAACTGTGTGTACAGTAAAATCTGCCAAATTGATTTACACTCATTGAAATAGCTAAATTAAATTTATTGCTGCTTTTTTTGCAAGCGTATGAATGCAAATGCTTCACAGCATCATGCATTCAGGCTGATGTAAGCTCCAGGACATGCAGGTGTGATGTGCAGGTAGCTGACATGGTGTGTCACTGGGTCACAGAGAGAGCTTATTGATTGGGTCTGCCTCCACTTTACTGAGCATCACGGTGCTGTTTGACATGGAGCGGTGCAGACTCATCTGGATTGTTGACAGGCTTAGTGCGGGGCTTTTTTGCGGGACAGGTGCAGAAAAAATGATGTGTGACATTATTGTATTCCCTATAATAACATCAAATAGGCCTACTTTGGCAGTGTTATGTACTTCTCTTTTTAAAAACAGGACTATTTTTCGTCATTGCTGCACGAGGCGAAATGTGTCCCTGTCTTCCAAACTATTTTTTTTTCTTCTTGAGTTGTCTTGCTCGCCTATTCAGCAAAACTCACAAAACGTGTCTTCTCGCTGCAGGATTTGAATTTCGCGGATGATTTCCCATACTAGTTGCTTAGCAACTGAATTCAATGATATAGAGAAGTGGGCATCATTTTTCTTTGTCTCCATTAGCATAAGTGGCAGCAGAGACACGCTACATGTGCTCCAAACTTTATATGTTCAGACGCAGTGTGTACAGTAAAGAAAAAGAGTTAAGAGTCTATTCAAACCAACACAGGGTAGGACTGTTTTTGTTAAGGTAGTAATAATATGTGGCACATGCTGATAGAAACATAAGCCTTTAAAAAATAAAAGCATGTGTGCAGTGAGGCTCCACTTTGGCCTGTGCTCATTGTGCATGCACTTCCGGTGCTCCTCTGTAAAAAAATAAAAATAAATAACTACTAAAAAAAACAATGCAAAGTGACATGAGGTGCTAAGATAAGCCTGCTAGCTGCCCAACAGCAAGAGGGAAGGACACTTGAGGCTCCTCACTACTATCCCAACAAATCCCAAGCGGCCCTGTGCGTTCCCGCATGGATCCCGGGAAGTAAAAGCTCTCTGAGGAGCCAGACAGCGTGCACGGCTCGTGCAGAAATATCCCAAATCTAGTGAGAGTTTTACCAAAAGGCAACACAAAAAGAGTTTAAAATCTCATAATGGGCTTTGGTCCGCCTATTCTTCTTGTGTGTGTGTGTGTGTGTGTGTGTGTGTGTGTGTGTGTGTGTGTGTGTGTGTGTGTGTGGCTATTGATCCAGGACGCCACTGGTCCAACAGGCTCGTCGCGCTAATTAAAGCTGCTCGTTGTCCCGTCACTCTGCTCTTTAAAACAAGTTCTAAATAAATTCTCTAACACTTATTATATCCGCCTAAACAAATAATAGTCTCATAACAACACTAAAAAAATATAAGTCCATTACACTACATAGTTAAGTGTAGGCTATTTAAATATTACACTTTTATATATTGTTTTGTAGATGTGTTTAATGCGTAAATATGCACTTGGTTTTATTATGAAGGTAAACCTTCAGCTTTGCATTTGCCTTTATAACACACACTTAAGTTCACGTTTTTTTTTATATATAGATATAGTATATATAATATATACAACAGTCGTTAGATAGATAGATAGATAGATAGATAGATAGATAGATAGATAGATAGATAGATAGATAGAATTATTAGTATCTGTATATGGCGTTTTAGCCTTACAAACCAACTTAGACCCAGGGTGTATATACTCTATAAAATAAAGTCATGTACACTTTTACTGTATCACACACTCAGTTGTTCTTCACCTGCAGCGGTGATGTGTGTGTCATTTAAAAAGGATAACATGGCGTCAGGCTCATTCTTAGCTGGAGGAAATGTTCATGTACACAACGGTTCCCCGGTCTCATACTGTATTTCCTCCACGTGTCGAGCGCATGAATATGGATCATTGGGAGCTGTTCTCCACAGGGAGCCTTCCTCTTCCACGTCCACGTGGATCTCTCTCGGCTGCATACAAGACGCTCCCAACACCGTCCCACTGCTGCCTGGGACTGGCTCCCATCATTATCAGGAGGTATTCTTACAGTAAGTACGGTGGCTGGATGCCTTCCACTCGTCCCTTAGTTGTCTTGTTGCGATGCAAAAGTCTGCTTCTTTATTATTATTATTATTATTATTATTATTATTATTATTATTATATTTCCTCTAGATCCTAAACGGCAGCAAGCCACGGATGAGAAATAAGCGTGTTGATTGGATTAATTTAGGTGTGTATTTCATTTGAATTCAATTGTGTTAATATTATTATTTTGCATTTTTATTCCGGTCAACAAATTCAGTTGAGGCATGTTGTGGATTATATATATATATATATATATATATATATATATATATATATATATATATATATATATATATGGGCCATTCATGTGTTTACCCTCTAATGTATAAGTCTAATTAGAATTATTATTTTATTATTATGCAGGTATATGTATATATATAAATATAGAAGACAGAATTGCATTACATTTACGGAACACAGAATATAACATATCATGATTAAGGACAGTATTTGAAGAAACAAAAACATCACACGACTACATGTCAGAGATCTTCTGGAGTCGTTTTGTGGCTTCAGAAGAAAAAGAAGAAGAGGAGGACGTTATAAAATATGACGTGACTCTCGGGGGTTTCCTTTCTGTAAATTGTGAAGGTCATGGTTTTGTGAGCAGCGGGATGGATAGGTAGAGGAGGGGGGTAGAATGAGCTCCAGTATATCTCATCTGCCTGTCTGCATTTTCCAGAAGCACATAAAGCCTGCTGGAGCTTTCTTTTCCTCCCTCTTCCCTCCGTCCAAATGCGGATTTAACGCCTTTAATTCAACAACATGAGTTATTAGATTTCATTGACACTTTCATAACTGACAGTCTTCTTCTTAAACCTCGATCGTTTTCTATTTAGACAGGCCTATTTAAAGTGAAGTGAGAGTAAACCTTTCAACTTAAATCCCTTTAAGAGGAGAACCCCTATAATAGTCTTCCTATCTGTTGCTCTCATAATGTTCTGCTTTTGTTTTAATGGATTATTCATTTTACTTTGTCCTGACGTTTACTGTTATTATTATAAACCCCATCATTTTCCTATAATATTATATTTTTCCTATCAAAGTACAATTATTTACACTGTAACACATAGCACATACATGCCTATGTACGTATAACATGACATTCATAATTTCCGTATAATTGTATTTCCGTGTAATTGTACACAGTAATACACAATGTCTCTGTAAACTTACAATATTGCTATAATATTCATATTCTGGAACTTTCTAACTTTATGTTTGTTTTATATACTTAACTCTTTACTCTCTTAGTATATAGTGAATACTATTTTGTACTTTAATAGCACCACACACACACACACACACACACACACACTCATACTCATGTAGTATTATAAGTTTGTATTTAAACGCTTTTATTATAAAGTTGTATAGGAGAAGTCTTTTGGGCGGAGACGTCCTCCTGGCTGGGTTAGGGAGCAGTGACCAGCGTCCTATACACGGAATAAAACCACTTAGAGTAATATAGAGGAGTCAGGTAGCCTACATTCATTCTTCGTTGTGTTTTCTCAGCAGATTGTGAGAGGTTTAGCTCGGTGTCTGAGATCCGTCTTCCTAGATTTGGTGGAGAAGGTGCAGCAGCAGGAATAACCAGGCCCACATTGGCTGGAATACGTCTCTGTAGGACAGCATCCGTGTTGGTGGATCGAGATTTGCTTTATATCCTGCTCACAGAAATCTTCGCCTTCTCACAAAGGAGCAGGAAACAGTTTGTCTTTTATTTGTTAGTTGCAATGTGTGGCAGAAAAGAAAGCAGCTTTAATAAATTAATCACAGCCTATTCATGTAGTTTTCAATTATTTTCGAAACGATTTAAAACAATAATCCCTTAATGATTGCATTAATATTATTTCCACAATAAAATACTACCATAATCCAGACATGTGCCCCCTCCTTATTGATGAACGCACAGGAGCAGCGCTTCCCTGACCGTACAGCGCCACCCAGTGGCCCTCTAACCGACCCCACCATCCCTCCGCTCCTGTCAATATCTCCCCTGGAATCAGCTTAATAATAATAATAATAAAAATAATAATAATACGAATAATAATACGAATAATACTTTTTATTTGTATAGCGCTTTTTGTAACACTCAAAGACACTTTGCAGAGTTTTTAAAAGGAAATACACATGTGCAGAAATGTGCAGACTAAAATACACACATCAAACACATGATACACATAATCAAACATTAAAAGGTGAGCTTTGACTTGTGAGTTGAAGATTGCATGTTGATGTAGTTTTAATTCTGCACAGAGTGTTGGTCACTTTACATGTTTTAAGGCCCTTTAAGGCTCTGTGTGCAGACATTAAAACATATTCAGTCCTGCATGGCGATAGCTATGTCTGTTTGCTATTGTTTGAAAGGGCATTGTGTTAAACAATGCAGAAAATATTAGAGATCCAACTTTTTCTACTTCGAACCAAGTGGCTCAACAGCATGTCTTGTGTATTGTTATATTTTCTTTTATTCCAGTTGATATGTTACATTATGGAAAGTCAGTTGTCCTCTGTAGCCTCTGGCTCACGTGGGCTGTAGAGGATATCTCAGGTTCTTTTAAATTATGTTGGAGAGGTCATTTTACTTTCTTTTGTTGCAATTTTATAATCTGATAATTGTGATTTCTGTGTTCTTTTCCTTTTTAAAATACATCATAGGAAAATGAGCTATCAATCTATCTATCTATATACAGTATATATACAGTAAATGTATTATATATATCCATCTATCTCTATCTATTTATATCTATCTATCTGTCTGTCTATACACAGTATATATACAGTATATATATATATATATATATATATATTCATCTATCTCTATCTATTTATATCTATCTATCTGTCTGTCTATACACAGTATATATACAGTATATATATATATATATATTCATCTATCTCTATCTGTTTATATCTATCTATCTGTCTGTCTATATACAGTATATATATATATATATATATATATATATATATATATATATATATATATATGTATATTCATCTATCTCTATCTGTTTATATCTATCTATCTGTCTATATACAGTATATATACAGTATATATATTTATATATATATCCATTTATCTCTATCTATTTCTATCTATCTATCTATTTCTATCTATCTCTATCTATTTATATCTATTTCTATTTATCTATCTATCTTTCTCTATCTATTTCTATCTCTGTCTCTGAAACAAAGTTAGAAAAACCATACACGTAAAGAAGAACAGGTGTTTCATGGCTCAGGGAACGACATGCAACTGACGTGAGGTCAGGTCCTGCCATGTTGTTCCTGTATACGTACATGCAGTGTGTGCGTTGGAGAGGCCTCCTTAACATTTTACACAAACTGTACTCAATGTAGCTGTCCAGGGAAAAATCATGTAGCCTATCACTAAATATGGGGATTTTGCATTCTTCACACTGAGGACTGAGTGTTCCTTTTATGGGTCGAGAAAATCCTCCTGCTACAGAGTCGCAATTCTCACTATTTCTGAAGTTGTTTCCACATTCACTGGTTGCCTGCACACTGTTGTGTAATGTTTCAGTTTCAGCATGTTTTATTCAGTCTTCACACACACACACACACACACACACACACACACGGTATCTTTTTTCAGACAGTCAATCTGCCGGGTTGCTTCACCCGTGCTGATAATCCCCACAAAAGACGGCTGGCCCTGCTTTATTGGTTGCCATGGGAACCAGGAAGCTAGTTAGTGATCTTTCACATTTACTCTTGTTGTTTATTCGTGTGACACGAGAGACGGCTTTTCTGTCAGACCACATGTGTTTGGGAAAGCACTGTAACAGACCTAATGCTGTTTGAGGATTATTGTGAGTAAAGGCCACTTTGTTGGTGCTGATGGTATCATAATCAGAGTTTGATAGAGCAGGTGCAACATTTTCTTTAGAAATGAAAAAAAAGCATTATATAAAACATTCCCCTTCTCGTGTGTCCATAAAGTTCTCATCGAACACATTGCCTCGTGATAGTACGTGCAGCCTGTGATGTAAAACTTCTTGGTCCCTACATATAGTCCCTCTCCCCAAGATTTGATCCCTGCATCCAGCCAGGTCCCGCATCTTGCAGCGAGAGCTCAGCTGCTTCCAAAGCCTCGTGTCAAAAAGCCTGTCAGCATTTTAAAGAACTCCGAACATTCGTGGAGAGACTGGAGCCCTCAGCCGCCGATGGGCCGGTGCCAACAATCGCTTGTGTTGGCTCTGAGAACGAGAGAGGGATTCAGAAGTTGCCAAGGAATGACTTGGTAACCTCGAAAAAGTAGAAAAGAAGAAACATTTCCACAAAGACGTGCCGGGACTTTTCTGGACGTCTTTCTTCAGCAGGGATAGATTCTGAGGCAGATACGTTTTAGGCTTTGAGGAAATGCTTTTGGGGACTTTCATGGCATTTTGCTGTCGAGTTGGATTTTTAGGACAGTCACATTTTATCACCTAACTGAGAAAACAATCTTTTTTTGGCTCTCTGGGAGAGCTCCTTTGTCACAGTAAAGCACATATTTGTACAGTGCATGTGTGACTAGGAATCTACATTAATGCCTATCTGAGTGGATTTTGTCTTCTGTCTGTGTGTGCCCTGTCCTGTCCCAGAGAGCGTCCCGGGTGGTGACGGATCGATGGTCGGGGACAGAAGCAGGGGTCGTTGGTCCTCAGGGGTCCACCGGTGACATCTCCTGCTGCAGCTTGCCGTCCGGCCAGCAGCTCGGGTCAGCTATCCCAGCAGGCCGTTCGCTCTGGCAGCAGTTACCAAGGTGACAGCATGTCAGCACAGCCCTGCAGCGCCGCTAAGGGCGGGAGGGTGAGCACGGAGCCCAATGCATCACCAGCTCTGATGGGTTTGTCAATACTGCTTAGATCCAGTGGGACCTGGGCCCGTCGTGACACACACTGGGCCCCTCCAGAGAGCTAGTACACACACACACACACACACACATCCACAAATGCATACAATGTTAGCAACATATGCATTTTGGCTTAGAAACAGACTCACACGCATCCCAGAATACACCCATCCAATAATTAATTAATAACCCATCCACACAATTAAATTGTGGCCTTAATTTCACACCAGCATTTAGGCATAAACATACTGTACAAGAAAGACATGGAAAAAAACACCTGCATATACTCATGATCCTTAAGAGACATGTACGCAAACTTGTTTTGTCATTTAGAAAGACATCGTACTGACTTCTTGTCCCTAAATGGACAATGAGCCACCATTATGTGTGAACAGAGTTTTGTCCCTACGATTAATGTAAGTACCCCTGCAAAGACACATGCTGTACAATACATTCACACACACATTCACAAGTGTGCAACATGTGTACTTTGGCTAAGTTACACACGCCATATACTTGCACATATGTACGTACCCACAGTGCAGGATACACACACATATGGGCTTTTTTATTTGCATATCAACAGATTCACTTTTTGGCACAGAAATAAAAACAAGACATGGGGGGGGGGATCGCATGCTTTCACTTGTATGTATGATCAAACAGATACAAGCACATTGCACTCTTTTACATTAATTCCCTAGATACTTACCTTAACCATAACTACCCGCCTAACCCTAACCTTAACCTAAAGCCGGAGATGTGTCCCACATACTACATCTAAGCAGCTTTTGAGAAGGCAGTATGTTCACACTGGCAAGCTGAAATGACTAGGGATACCTACTTAAAAAATCTTCAGCAGCCAAACTAAAAACTGTACTGTTGAGTGTACCTAAAAGCAATGCACACAGAAATAGAAGTTTTACTCACCCCTATAAAATAAATTGCAAATTCTGGTAAGACAGAAATATCTCAGAAAACATAACAACCATTGGGCTTTTATTAGTGAAATTGCATTTCCGTCAGACTATGCACGCATTGCATTATTTCCATTCAGTGTAAAACAGTAATTTATTTCTAACACTACCTGTATAAACAGGATGCCATAAAGATTAGCTAGTGTACATTCATGGAATTGGGACACAGATCATGTCTTAACACTTTATGTAATAGTAGTTGACCCTGTGGGGACCTGGTGTTTGTGCACAAATGGAAAGTGAGTCCCCACAATGTGATTTAGAAAGGTACCCCTTCAAACACACATTGGCATGCACGTAGGCATACTGCATGTACATTTAGGCTTAGAGACACACTGTACACTTGCACATACACTTGAATGAAACTTGAGCAAAAGAAAAAGACATGAAAAACAAGTACATTCTCTCATTAGCATTAACACACACACACATAGCCATGCAGTCCTGACAGACTGATTGTTGGAGGAGACGGCATGGTTTAAGCTGTTGGTGCAGGAGTCGAGAGCGAGCTGGCAGATAAAAAAAATGACTGTAGTGTGTGTCAGCACCAGAGAGAAAAGAGAGAGAAGGAGAGTGAGGTGAAGGAAGAGAGAGCACGCTCGGGCCGTCTGACTCTGTATCTTATTAACCAAAGCGAGAGGGGGATTGGAAAAGCAACATCAGCCACGTTTGGCTCAGAGGGGTTTGCAGTGTAACCATTTCTAGGCCCATGGATTTAATAGATTACTAATGATCGGCCACAGGTATTTCCAAGTTAGACATTAGAGACGCGGGTGCCCGAAATGAGATCACTTGCTAATCCGTACATTTTCACCTCTGTGATTCTTAAAAAAAACAACACTTTTGATATGTGAATAAAAGCAGGGTGTTTTTTGGGATGTATAGGGAGGAAGGAGAGGTTTACTGCCAATCTTGTGCTGCTATCTCGGTGTGGTGAGGTGTTGTAAGTACTGAGGAGAAGGTGTGAGGATATATGGAGCGCTCATGATTCCTCCTAGGCTCTATATGCAATCTGACCAATCCTCTTAGCAAGAGAGAGTTGAGCTCTGCTTCTTCCCCCCCAGAGAAGTCTCTTTTTTTCATTGAACCTATTATGTCAATGTTTAATGCCTAAGGATGGAGAGGTAAAGCCACCATCAGTGGAGCCTTGGCAGAGCTTGTTTGCAGCTACTGTCACTTTCTCCTGGTTGCTTTAAAAACTACAACTGCATCTGCAGCACCTTCCCCTTCTTACCACAGTAAACTGTAGAGTCTTAGCAAATGCCTGATTTAAACAATTTAACGTGCGGCACCTAAAAAGCTCATCTCTGCGAGCAACAGAACACGACTTGCACATTAGCAAACACGGAGGTTGCTTGCACTCAAACGCGGGCACCATTCGAATGGCTTCCGCTGCCGTTTAAAAGCTTTGCTTGCTGAAATAAAAGTAATTAATTGGTGTTATACACCAAGGACATAATTATCTTTTCCAGTAACTGGCACATATTTAATTACCAGTAATTGTTCCCCAAGCCTTGTACAAAAGTGTTGTGCGCCAGACAGTTCTGATATATTATACACTAATCCTGCACTTGATACTCAGTCAATTAGGATATGTGTGTCAAAGAGCAATCATGTAAACAGCACTGTGGAACACACACACACACACACACATCCTTCTGAGACATGGCGCCTATGTGGGCCTTTCGTCAGTGTCCGCACACACACATCTGCTCTGCACCTTGTTTTCCTCCTCAGGGTACAAATCCCTACCTATCCCATTCCTTCCCAAGGTGTTAATGCCTGCCAGATTGGAGGAAAGTAATTTGAGATCATTTCGCAACAAAGGCCGCAGATACTGATTAACACGGGGGCTACTTTCTAGCCAATTGGCACGGCCCCATTTAAAAAGCGTCAGGAGCTAAATTTACTCCCCTGTGCCTTGGGGGTGTATGGGGCCAGAGGCTGCAGGGGCCCTTGAACATGAGAACAGGGTTTAATAAGTAAACAGAAGAGGCAGAGAACAGTGCTTCTGATCAGGGCTTATTTGCCCAGCCGAGCCCCTGGTACGCGCTACTAGCTGATTAGCCCTGCCGATTGTACCTTGTAATTGCAGTGCCTTGACCCCCTCTAGGCAAATATTAGATTTTAGTGGTTTAACCTTTCCAGTCGTCAGAGCGGGGTAAATTGCCTAGCCAGATGTTAAGGAGCCCAGCGGTAGTCTGCAGCCCTTCTGATCAGCAGGGGTGGAAAAAACTTGCAGATTGAACCCTTTTCTTCATAATATTGTCTCAATTTCCTCTGGCCTTTCAAGCTGATTTCTCTCAGCAGTTTCCTTCGCCGAGAAATGCTCATACTCCCACGCTCATCCCCTCCTCTGATGTCAGGTTACAAGCAAGACATATTATTTAAAATCAGTCCAGTCACAGTCATTAGTGGGGGACAAATGATCAATGAATAGATCAATGGGAGATATTAAGCCAGCAACTAGTCCCTCAGCTCAATCACTCCAGCAATTTGTCACCTGGCGAGGTGCAGCATGTCCACTTGAACAGGTCTTTCATAAAATGCTAATTATTTAGTTTACATGCAATGCATCTTATTCACTGCCCTTAAAATGCACAACATGTGCATGCAGTTTGTCATTGTGCGTAATTAGAAGAAAACAGCAACTGCTACTTTCCACATCTAAAATAATTACATTTTTACTAATCTACGTTGCAACAGACTGCCAATACTTTTGTGGATTAGTTTTGAATGCAACCACTTTCTCCAGAAGCCAGCAAACAGCTTTTTTCCTTTAGTAGCATGGAGAGAAGATTCTCGTCTAAGTATGCTACAATGCAGCGTATAGAGAACAACAAATTGCAGACAAAACAACGGGGTGTAGATGTTGTCAAACTGCCTAACATGTCTGCACGAGGTCAAACGAGCAGCAATCATACAATCCCATTCCTCGGAATAAAAAGCATTATTTTCCGCAAACTCCCTCTCTGTAATAAGCCAGTGATTGATGTGTGACTGCATGCGAGAGCTCGCTCCGAGCGTCTGTCCAGATGAAATGGGAACAATATGAAAACATTCTCTGAACGATGGAATTTCCCTGACTTTTTAGATCCAGCCCGGCATTTAAAAAATCCACCCAGATATGCAAATCTCCCTTCACTGCATGCCTAACAGCTGTGCCTGGTTTCCATCATTCTGTTGCAAACCTGTAGGTGTCTGTGAAGCCAACAAAGGAATTTGAGGAAGTCACAGACACCGCTGGACAGATTACCATAGACCTCCATCCCTGCTTTACAATAAAAGCTTCTGATTTAATAATGCAGTATAACCTCAGAACTTAATTGTTGCAGGGAAAGTGAATATGTGCCTGTTCCCATGGGTGGTTTCTGTGTATTCATGCTTTCACACATGCTTGTTTGAGTCTGTGGGCCTTTAGGGAACCTGCCGCCTCTGCAGACTGAGACCATTATGGGAAACACTTTTGGACAGATCAGGACGAGACGAGGATGGTGGAGGGGCGGCAGCGGAAGTTTTTCTTGGGTCATTCCCAGCCATTTCCAGAGATCTCAGGTTTCTCCCCCGTCCAGTGTCGGATCCAGATCCTCTTCCTCCCCGACAGGCCGGGCAGGGCTGGCAGCTGCGTCTCCAGGCCCCGGCTCACCCCGAGTGTAATAGTTTCCTTCCTCCCCGAGCCTCTCACCTGAAAAAAGAGTTGGATTGAAGAAGGGGGAGGGAAAGAGTCATCTTTTCATCCCTGAGATGGACTGAAGTAACCCTTCAGCTAGAGAGGAAACCCAATACTGCCTCCAGCTCGCTGTCTGAGAGGACAGAAAGGAGAGGGCAAGGGGAAAAGGGGGGGGGGGGGGTAACCAAAGTGGTTCCATGTGAGACATGGAAGTGAAGTCTGGGAAAGACAGGGATAGACACCCTGAACACCCCTTTCCTTTTACTCCCCCTCCTTCCCTACTCAAAACCACCTTACAGAGTCCCATCACTCTGATCACCAGCATCGCTCGGGTGCTGGTCTGCTCTGTTTAACAGACGTTTCCTTCCACTCCATTATGTTCTCTTTATATATGATTGAGGAGTATAAACCCATTCGGTCCCTTAGACCCTTAGGAAGCAGTCTAATCTGAATCAAACCTTAACTTTTAAGCCATGAACTCAAACTGGAAATTGTAACATCAACCATTTCTATGAAGATCTTATGATACAATCAAAAGCTCCAGAAAAGTTACTAACTGGGCCTTGTGTTATTTTCAGCTGCTTTTAAAGATGGGTCAACTTATTAAGATATTGGACTGAACCAAATCTATATATTGTTGTATTATGGTATTTTAATTAATTTAATTTTACCTAAAGGCATTTTTTTTCTTTAAATTGAAATTGGGTTAAATTCATGTATTTGGCTAATTTGAAGCACTTTAAATAGCTTCTTGTGTTTTCTATTCTGAGCTTTGTCTTCATTTGTGTCCATGTTTTTATTCTACTCTGTATATCTATATTCACTTATGTTCTTTGGTACTGTTTTCTTTTCTACCCTTTACTTTTTGTCATTCCCAAGACTATTACATTTTTATCTGCCCCGTTCTATTCTGCTCTACTCTACTTTTTCCTTTCTCTGCTGTTCTGTTCTTTTATTTCTTTCCATCCGCTGCTGTCGATCTGTTCTGCACTTTCCTTCTCATGTGTTCTTTCTTTTGTTTCATCTTTAAAGTTTATTTATGTCTTCATGCACTTTGCTCTCTGCATTGTGTGCTGTTCTGTGTTATTCAAACCTTTTCTATGGTAAAGTTCTTTCTTTTCTATTTTATTCTAATTCTGTGCCCCCTTTTTTTAGTCTAACAAGACTGTGCACTTCTATTAGATTCAGTCACAGTCAGCTCTGTTCTGACTGTTTTCTGCATTTAATATGAAACCCTCTCCGACTGGCTGGTGAACCTGCTGGTGCAGCAGCAGCTCCAGTCTGTTCAGGTAGTTTTCTCCCCTGTGGAGCTGCTCTGAGGGGGAGGCGGCCTAATATCTGCAGACATCTATGGCCGCCACCCAATCTGTTGCACGCTCCATTCATTTCACGCACTGCCAGAAGTGCTTTGTAATTATCCTGATATTGATGAAGGCTGATTCCAGCAGGTAATTGCTGGCAGTTCAGCTGTTTTTACGCATCTCAGCAAAATGTCTCTATCCATTACCACTTGCAAATTAATTTCCACTCAATGGCCATACTTGTTGATAATCTACAAGTGTGTGTGTGTGTGTGTGTGTGTGTGTGTGTGTGTGTGTGTAAGGGGGATGAGTAATCCCTGAACCATAGCATATAACTTGGTTTACCTCACACAAAGATAACTGTGGGTGTTAGCTTGACTCTGCACACTGGACCGTAGCCCACTGCATACATGTGCTGCAGGGTTACTCCATGTGCAATTACTGTTTATTGAATTAATAGTAGTAGTGGCAGCACGCTATACTATAGTAACAACATGGTAGCATTAGAAATTATAACATTATATTATTACACTAAAGTAGCAGAATATTCGTAAAATAACAGCAAAGTTCCAAGAGGAAATAGG
Source organism: Etheostoma perlongum (assembly GCA_026937815.1). NCBI lineage: Eukaryota > Metazoa > Chordata > Actinopteri > Perciformes > Percidae > Etheostoma > Etheostoma perlongum. The sequence goes on from CM049394.1 coordinate 14,344,678, forward strand.
AAAAGGTATGGGAAAATAGATTTACATGTAGATCTATGAAATGTAGTAAAAAAATGAAAGGAAATGGGAGTAGGAATGAGAAGAGAGTGAGAACAGGAATTGGAATCGAAGCAAGAGTAGAATGGAAATAGAAATGGGAATAGAAATTGGAATAAGAATGGGAATGATGGAATGAATAGACATGGGGAAAATGAAATACAATGTAAAAGAAATGGAAGTAGAGAGAGGAATAAGAGTAGAAATGGGAAGAGAAACGCAAATGAAAATGGAAAAAAAGAAGTAGTAATGAATATCAATAATAAAGAAATGGGAATGTTAAATGGAATAGGAATGTAAAGGGGAGTAGCAAAAGGAATACACAGAAATGTGAATAGAAATGTAAATAATAATAAATAGGAATAGAAATAGATACGGGAATGACATGAGATTAAATAGATTTTAAATCCTATTTGCACGTCCCACCAACTCATGAAGGCACCAAGGTTATACATGTATCAGTGCATGTATCTGCAGAGATGTAGAGCAGCTGTGACATTTGCAGAAAGGGGAACACCTGAGGAAATCGAACCCCTTGTCAGAGTTTGTGTCTTTCTCTGACCTGCAGAGAGGATGGATCCCCTAAAACTGCCTGAGGCAGGACAACACTCAATCACTGACAGGAACAGTACCATTCCTTTTTGTGACAACAGACACTAACCACAACTTTTACACAAATGAAAAGCCCAATTCCTCTTTTGATAATGTATTCTGATGAAAATATGATTCATAAAGGAGTATGTTTATAGATGTTGTGTACTGCAAGATCAACACGTGGTTCATAAAGATATGTAGCTAAATATAGTAAAGATGGTATGAATGACCACTTAGACTTAAGTACACCATTTCTATATCCTGCTGTGATGTATTGTGGCGTATTGGAGATCCCTCACAGCACCATGGGTAAATAAATACGCTTTAAAAGAGTAAATGAGCTTGAGCAAAGTGGCCCTTTGAGTCCCCATGTTTGTGGAGCAACCATAATGGATTCTTTAGAGCCGTGAACGGTTTATAGGCATGACAGTCATGTTTCGGCACGATGGGCTTATCCCTACGCAAGGCGCTAAGGATATTAGGGAATCAGCGTAAAGCAGCATGGAAATGATGACTGGAGCAAAGCCTTAGCTCGTTGGTATTATAAGCCTTCAATTCTCCAGCACTCCATCCTTGGGAAAGAGGGGGAAGGAGCGGACTTGGCACAGCTCCACAGTGCAATATCCTCTTTTACTTTTTGCTCCATCTCTGTTTTCGCCAGACAATTAAAAGAATGTCACTCAATCTGTGGATGGGGCAAATTTGAGAGGAGGTCAATGTCACCTATTGTGGTGTTTTCTTTTTCAAGACGGTGCTGGAATCGCTGTTGTCCATATGGAGATCTGATGGAACAGTTGGATGAGAGCCAGCTCTCTAATGCCTGCTGCTGAGGTACAGCCTCATATAAAGCATTGATGCCAAGCATGAAAACAGACACCCGTTAGGTTCCCTAAATTAAATCCTGTTACTTTTGCGTCATAGCACTGTTTTCAGTGCAAGTTCATCATTTTCACAGCAACTGTCAATGTTTGGTTCACATTAACAAGATGAAGCCTTTCATTAACTAAAAAGTGGTATACATTCTGCAGTTTGCAGATCACAGTGTCAATCTACTAAGGCTGCACAATATATTGTTTTTTTTTAAATAACCACATGCACAAAACATCACAAAAGGCTGTGACATATTGCAAAAGACACTCACATTTTTTGGTGTTAGTTGAAAGAAAATATCAGTAAACAACTGCACTTTAAAATGTAACTGTCATTCATTTTTTAATGTTACCTTTTATTTTCAATTGAATCTTCCATTAGTTCAATAAAGGAATGTTGGAAATGATTTCCTGTCATTTGTTTAGAATTCAACAAGCAATTTGTTGTATTTTAGCAGAACACACTTTCATTTCTGTTTATTTATTGCAAGTGATATTGTTATTGCGATATTCAATGGTATTGCATATCACATATTTTCCTCAAACCGTGCAGCCCTACAAGCTCCAACAGTAAGTTGCATCCAAGCCCATGGTGTGCTCACCAAACGAATATCTCCACCCTATCCACCCACGGTGGCTCGCCTGTCAGAGACGGGCCACAGCAGAAGGATGATTAATGTCCCACCTCTCACCCCCCACTGTAAATTAGAGAGCATGGGTCGAAACAATTTTTCTTGGTGAGCAGCACGCTTGTGGCTAAAACACGGGGCAAACACTGTTTATCATCTGCCTGACGACAGCCCTCCTCGGGGCAAATTAACCACGCGGCCATATCGACTGGCACGGGCCGGGAGTCAGTGCCCCTTCACTTTGATTAATCTCCCTGTGTTCCTGTTCCAACTCTATCAAAGTAATCTAAGTGAAGACACACAGCATTGATCAGTAAACACAGCATACTGTGCAGAATACACACTGAGAGGGAAGGAGGCCTCAATTACAGGAGTGTCTCCTCAAGTTTTGACAAAGAAAGATCTATTTGCATTAATTATAATTGGCAAACATATATTTAATTGTAAATTAACTACAATTCTAAAGGAGCTGATTTGGAGATACAGTGTATCTTCCACCTCCACCACCACCTCCAGTCCTCTACTCCAGCTGACCGGTCCGGAGCCTCCTTCGGTCTGGTCTTTGGGCTCCTTCGTCGCCACCACCGGTGTCTAGATTCCATCTGGGGGATATAGATATACTAAATATTTGTATAGCGATTGAGTCTGATCGTCAAAAACTTTGTACATTTTATTGAGCTGTACAATAAACTTCATTTGCATATCTGCAAACATGTCTCTTCTGATTGAATTCATTTCAGGTGTTATAAAAATTCAGTTTTATAGGGTACACAGACACAGGATAGTGTTTTTGACATCCTACTATATGATTCAAAAGTGATTAAGAAGTCAAACAGATCTCCATTAGAAAATATCCTAATTCTGCAGGGACATAGAAAGCCTACTTAGACAATAAAAACACCTGGACAGTTTTATGTTTTAGCCAATTCTGAGCTTATTCTTTTAGTCTGTATCAAGTGTTGTAATCACATGACTCAGGGAGCCCACCCTTTCTTTCTGGTGCAGTGTTAAATCACCATAAAGCATTACCTTAGTGTGAGAATACAATTTGTGGAGCTTCATGTAAAGTTTGGTGCAAATACACTTATTCCTCAGTGAGTTACAGACATGCATGGGATATTGTCCTGGGCTTTTATCTTGTACACAGACACACATGTACATGTGTTGTTAAGCAAGGCGCTTGACCTCTTGCTGCAGCATTAAGAATGGGAAAACCGTGGTTGTACAGAAGATGTGTTACTAAAAAGCCCTGACTCAGCGCTCCATGGAGGAATGAAGAGACGTTTGGCAAAGGTGGCAGCTTGTGCTCATATATTTAAGGAATCCACACAAAATGTTGTGTTAATCTATCTCTGCACTGCCCAGCACCGACTGCACCACATATGCAAAACATTCATTGTGTTATTTCTGACAACTCATGTGGATCTGCAGCTTTAAATCCTGTGACATTTACCCATTTACACTACCCCTCCTATTGTCAGTGATTTTTACATGTAAGACAGATGGTGCTCATGCAGTTGACATTAAACAGGACAGGGCATCGGAGCCTCACAAATGCAATATTGTTGGGTCTCTGGGGTCAAAGTGGTTTCACATAGTTGTGTGTTGGTAGGAATTACTTGTATGCAAAAAAAAAAAAGAACCTGGCGCCATTGGGGTTATCGTGCGATATGTCAGTGTCTGAAATGTTGAGAGAAAAACACTAAATTATCATTAAACTTTTAAAATCTCAATAAAGTCACTGATCTCTGAATAATGCAAAATCAATTAAACAGTCAAAATACTTTTGTTTGATGATCTTTTTGTGCACATTTGTGATAGTAAAATAGTGAAAGTGGTTAATTTAGTCATTTTTAACCTGCACACAAATAGGTTTTAAGTAGTTTTAGCATTCAAGATGTGGGCAATGGATAAAGTTGACTCACAACCTCAAAATAAAAGGACATGAGGAATAGTTTAAGTAAAGATTTATCTTTTAACTGCACCATTTGGCCAGCATGTTTTGAATTTCCATAAACATGCTGAACAACACAAGTTTTAAATGAGCGGTGACATTGGGATGCGTTCTGACGTCTAAGAGATAATTTAAAAAAGCTGCTTAATTGAAGCAGCCATTGTAAGTGAATACACACAATACTTGTATAATGTTCTGTCCTTTACCCATTTTCTATTTCCTCATTTGTCTTTTGAGGTAGATTTTTTAAATCGTGTGTGTTGTCCTTTGTCTTAAATTATCCTGCTCTTCTTTTTCTTTTTCGTTTTTTACTGTTTCTTCTCTCTTTGTTTTTGGTTTAAAGAGAGGTTTTATAAAGAATATTAATCTTAAAAACACCTTCAAGCCCCTGACCATATAGTGGCATAACTTGTGTAAAAACTTGGTTTATGATGGTGTGGGTTTGGAAATAAAATTTTATTTTGGTGCATTTTGTATTACATGAATAATAACAATTTTAATGAATCAATAAAAAAATGAGTTACTAGGTTATGAAAAATGATTGCCTGGAGAATTCTGGCTATAATTTCAAAATATTTGTTTTAATTTGTATTTTACAATTCATGCCACATGTCTGTGACGTCTGAGAACTTCCGCCGTCGACGTCATCGTCGTCAGTAATCATGGCGGCGTCCGGTGTGCGGACCGTGGGATCGGTTTTCGGGAAATGTGGGATTTGCAGCTCGAGTTTAAACACAGTCACGTCGCAGTTAAGCCGACAGGTAACGTGCGATTTTTACTTCGATAAAATAACAAGAAATATATGTTAAACAAACGTGAACACATGGACATGGACTACAACGCGCACACACTGACGTCCTTGACTTAGCATCCTCTTGCAGCTCCTGCTAGCCGAACCTGCTTGACGGATAAGAGAAATAACAGTCAACCAGCGTTGCATTTAGCTTTATTATGGCGCTATGGACTTTAAATAATCATAATTTGAATGAGTGAACTCCTAAGTAAAGTTCGGCTGGATGCTGCCCCACATATTTAGCAAGTAAGCCTAGTTTGCGTAATGTTCCATATTTCATAATGGCTCCAGCTGTCCTCCTCCTCAGGTCCTGAGCAGGCAGATCTGTGGGAGCTCTGCCCTCCACAGAAAGAACCTGGCGGCTGCAGGACCAGAGAAGTTCACGATGGAGTTCATCCAGAAGCAGGTGGAGGAGTTTAACATTGGGAAACGGCACCTGGCAAACATGATGGGAGAAGACCCCGAGAACTTCACCCAGGAGGACGTAGACGTAAGAGACAGAGGGCGCTGGGCTTTAATGCATGCATGTCTTTCACGGATCCTCTAGCTTGGATGTCTTCAGTTTGAGGGATAAGTGGCTTCTGTAGCTATGAATTAAGATTTTTTTTAAGAATATAGAACTTATTTTAAATCAACAGTAAAGTTTCAAAAGTCAACTAAAGTGATCCGTAAGTGAGGCTGCTAAATTGATATATGGGCAAAATGCACGTTTAGGGTTGGGCTGTTTTGGGGAGGACAACCTAGCAATACTTCTGTGAAGGATACTTGAGGGAATCTAAAGACAAATACAAGTGTTTTTTAGGGAATAGACATGGGCGAGACACATCCAGGAACTCTAGATTACTAATATTGTATAATTTGTTCTGCATTCAGCTTGTATTGGTTCAGACATCTGTGCATTCTTTTGTAATTCTTTTTTTTTTTTTATTTAGAAATTAAGAAAAATTACAAACAATACACTGAGACATAAGAATGTCTCCCAGGGCCAAAAAAAAATACAGAGCGGAAATGCCATATTTGGATCATAGATTATGATTTTAAGTGTTAACATGGGCAAATTGAAAAATCAATAGTACTATCACTTTAAGTGATATATATCTATTTAAAGGAAAAGGGAGGCAAAACTAAGTTTTTCTTATTGTCAACAAATTCCATGAAAAGACCAAAACTAACCCAACCATTGTTGTCCAAAAACTATCAATGAATCATGTTGTCACTGGGTGACATGCTCCTTCATTTAGGTAAACACACACACACACACACAGTAGTTTATTTTGATCTTGCGTACATGTCCTGCTGCTGGAAATACTCAAAAAGCACCACATGTGGATTGATCCGCTGCTGGAAATACTCCCCAAGAAGTGCACTCTTTACTCCTGTTTGAGTAAAACTTTTCCAAATACAGCAGTGTCTTGCTGTTTTAGCCTTTTTTAAATATATATTTGTGGCCTATTTATATTTACCACAGTAACCAATGGGCTTGTGGCTGAATGACACAGACAGGATGGGGAAGGTAGGAAGTATTTAGACATTGTTGGTGTTTTCATGAAGAAACCCTTTTCTGGTGAGCAGGATTTGTTGCTGTTGTGTAATTAGAGATGCGCCAAAAGTCTGACAGAGCCCATTGTTTGTTGTGCTCCAGTTGATGTTGACAGGCAAAACTTTTCAATTTTCAGTCCCAGATAAACATGTCTACTTGTTTTTACAGACGACCCACCCCCAGATAGCCTCCTCCTCTCATGAGACAGAGTCTAAAAGCCACAAGTAGTTAAAGCATTTGAAACAATGACTGGCTGCCTCTTTCAGGGTGGAGAGGGGTTGTGTTTTAAAGCTCTGTGGTCTCTTCACATCATCATCATCTTGATTAGCAATCGGTGCTCCAGCAGCAGCCAGCAGGTGGGGCCACCGCTGGCTAATCTGCTGCATCAGGGATATTAGCAACGCCCTCAAACACACACCCTCATGCTTATTGCAGATTTTGGCAAACCCATAAGCTCTCAGTGCTCCAAGCATTTAGCGTGATTTCTCACTTTCCCTCATCCAGTCCCCAGTGTCCCTCACAAATAATGAAGAGAGCTGTTAGCGCCAGGCTGTGAAAGCCAAAGTGACGGCTAGCAGCCCACACCTAGATGTGTGGAGGGAAAAGGGGAACATTTGGGAGGACTGGAGAGGTGCTGAGAGAGGCACCTGATAAATCCCTCAGCCCCAGGTTTAGAGTCCAGACTCTTCAGGTGTGACGGTGATAAAGACCCAGAAAAACTCAAGAGACTGACCCCAGACCCATAAATATCTCTTATGACTGAAATATATTTGAAAACAAAAATTGTAGTTACACAGGTCTTTCAAAAACTTCTATTATGTTATTGAGCCTTTTGAAAAAAGAAAAAATGAATATTAATACCCAATGGTGGGACTGCTAGTACCCAATGATTAGCTTGAGCCAAAGTAAGACTTCCAATCAGTTTTCTTTTGAAAACCATTGTGCATAAATAAATAAATCAAGAACAATTTTGATGATTGATTCATTGTTTACGTCCTTTCTGTTCAATGTCATTGTAAATTAAATATCTTTTGAGTTTTAAACTAGGGCTGCACAATCAATCTCAGTTTTATTGAAATTTCAATGTGGGGTGGAGTATTAGTTAAAGGTCAAATATGGGTCAAACTATTCTGAAATAAGGTATTGTGGTGCTGCAGAGACGTCCCGGGCTCCGCATCGTATCCATCAGACTAAAGAAAACAGATCCTACAACTGGTACAGATCAAAAATCACACTCTAATCATTTAAATGTTTGTAGTTTTAATATTTTTCAAAGAAAACGAGAATAATGATACAAAAGTTATCATTTCCTCTACTACTGTGGATCATGTTTAACAATATAAGTTAAAATAATCGCAATTAGGTATTTTCATCATATCGTGCAGTCCTATTTTGGACTGCTGGTCAAAACTAAACGGGATATTTCAAGACACCAGCTGGTCTCTATAAAATAAGTCATTTTTCGCTTTTTTATGACATTCTGTAAAGTAAAAAATGAATGAATGGAAAAGTATTTGACCGAACAGTTGGCAATGACACTAATCGTTAGTTGTGACTCTCTTGTGTCAGACTCAAAGGAGAGTGACTTCTAAATGTACACAGGACAGTGGAGCCCTGCTGTGTGAACGCTGTTCATTTTTTCATTTCAATATCTGCTGACTTTCAACTCGGCACCTGCCCTCTGTGGTTTGGGTGTGCATGCATACTCCTACCTGCAGCTAAATATTGCCATCATTAATCAGTCAGTTGACTATTATTGAAAATATTAATTAATCGTTCTGTTTGTAAAATATCAGAAAATAGACAAACCAAAAATGTCTGTCTTGATTTCCCAGAGCCCAAGGTGAAACCGATTGTTTGTTTTCTCTTAATTTGATCTGATTTTAAAAGCATTAACTCATTATTTCAGTCAATCTAGAAAAAATAAATTCTCAACATTTCTAAGATTTTTTTTTAAAAATCATTCATCATGCAAAAATAGGATTAGGATTTTCTGCTTGTCTGTCTTGCTCTGTCGATCAAGCAATCGACTAATCATTTCAGCACTTCTGGAAAGAAAAATTGTAGTTTTGTAGCATTTTAAAAAGCTCCTCAGTTTTGGTGCTGGCCTGTTGGGGCTCCACTGTCCCTGGGCTTGTTCAGTATTGAGCACGATTGATTTCACCATGTCGTCGAAATTTGTAAAAATTGGACACCCTTCTGAGATGTGGCGCTGCTCGGTTTCTGCAGGGGACGGTTGGACTCTTCCTCCCTCGTTCACTCCGTCTCTGCTCCCTCTGGGATCTCTGTCATACTGGGCTGAGGCTCAGGGGACACACAGGTGTGTCTTCATCTGTTCCCTGCGTCTCTCTGCCTGTCTTTTCCTTTTCCTCCTTCCTTTACTTTTTATCTTTAACTTCTCTTCCTCTTCCTGTCTCTCCCACATTTTCACACACACACACACACACACTTCTCTCGACCAGCCCTTTTTCTCCTGCTTTCCGTCGTTTTGACAACCTTAAAGGCAGCAACCTGCTCCCTCCGTGCAGCACCTGCTGCCTCACTAATTGAACCGACAGAGAGGAGGAAAAGGAGTGGAGAGATGGCGGGATGGAGGAAGAGAGAGATGAACAGACTGTCTCGATAAGTATGGCGGGGCCAGCACACTTTCTGTCTCCCTCTCTTCTCTCTCACACACACAAACTTACAGTGCCATCTGTAGCCCTGCGAATAACAACACACACACACACACACACAGCAGAGGATGAACTTGGAGTGAACTGTTGGATGTCCACAGTGTCCTCTGCTCACTGTCACCCAGGCCAGAAACTTGTGCCTTTTTCTGCTTGTTTTCTCCTCTAACTCTACAACAGCACACAAACACACACACATTCACCCACAAACACACACACATCACGCTCGCCTTTCCTTGAACCCGCAAGCAGCTTGCGTGCCTCTTCTTCTGTCACTTTCACTGTCTGTTGGTGTGACCTCTGCTGTTTGGACATGTCAGCGTTGTCATGATCTGCCATCTCCCTTCCTGTTATTTATTCTTCTCTTTTCTCACCCACAGAGGAGTATAGCCTACCTCTTCCCCTCCGGCCTGTTTGAGAAGAAAGCCCGGCCCCTAATGAAGGTACAGTACGTCCTGTGTGGGTTAGACTCGTGTAAACTTTACTACCATGTGTATGACTCACATGAAACTTGAAAAGCTGTTAATTCTTAGTTTCTAATGATATGAAGTCCCATCAAACAGATATTACTTTTATTGGCTGGTGTAACCTGTGTGACATTCCGCAGCTTTATCATTTATGTCATTTATGTCCAGTTAAAATCTCTTTTTTTCCCCTCATACTAATGACACATGTCTGTTTGTGTGGAAAGCCCGCTTGTATTAAGCAAATGTAGGAGGGCATTCAGAAAGGCCAACAGATGATTGCATCAGCGCGCACAGGGCAGCAAGCGCACGGTAACAGGCGCGCACGAGAGGCCCAATGTAGCCTAATATGCAAGTTTTTCGTTGTCACAGCTACATAAACAAATTTCCGCACACAAGAAGACGGATGTTATAGTATTTTAAATTTATTTTAAACTCAAACCATCCTTTGCATCTAATGAAACAAACCCATTAGCTACCTACATAATAAGCTGTATTAAACTTGCCTTATCACGCTGATGTGACCGAGCCCGACCCGAACAGGAACATCATTTCTAATTGTCTGTCCAAACCCGGCCCTCGGGATCTTATCCATCCTCTAAAATAAATGAATGCTGGATATTAAATAGATAATACATTTCATAAATATTTGAGATATCATGACCTAAAATGACATACATTTACATGCTTAAAGAGAGCAAAATATTTGTATTGTTTTCTCTTTAGATAATCCCTGGCTAAAAATGTCTATAATAATAATCTCGATAATCTGTTTTTATTTCCAGCATCCAGAGGAAATATTTCCAAGGCAGAGAGGTATGTAATCTGTGCACTTGATTACTTTTTTTAAAAATATTTTTATAATTATAAATGTTTATTGTATTGTGTAAACAGATTTTCTGTCCTGTCTTTAAAGCTATCCAGTGGGGAGCAGACGGGCGGCCGTTCCACTTCCTGTTTTACACCGGCAAACAGTCCTACTACTCCCTGATGCATGTGAGTACCGCAGCACTGTCAGGGTTTAATGTGAGGAGGTAAATCTTCATCCAGCTCAAGTCCCTGGTTCTTCCTCACCTGCCCCTCCCCCCTCCTCCCCCCTCAGGTCGTATGCTATTCAGACAGAGTTGAGAGAAGGCTGTGCAGTCCCTGAGGAGATTCAACGTTAGATCCTCTTTTCCACACGGCGAGCTGCATTTGAATAGAGGGGAGGTGAAAGAGAGGTGGGAGATTAGAGGAGGTGTGGTGGAGGCGTCAGTGGTAGTCCAGTTAAATACCTGCATCTACGTACATGTGCTCCAGAGGCGGTCAACAGTGAGCTGAAATAGTTTTATATTCCAAAATCAGGCATGACTGACAATATTATGGGCCAATTTAAGGAGAACCTCGCCAGGCAGAACCAAAACTAACGGCATTGCTTGTGCAGGAATATGTATTTAAATGTTTTAGTATCTCTAATAGTCCAACTAATACTGGATTTTTGAGATTTATATATTGCAGACATTTTGTAATAAATAAAAAAAAAATCCAATAACAATATATCAACCGATAGTAACACCTTGACACAAATTATATTCTTTTTTTATTATGATAAATGTACATAAATACATACATGAGAGGTAAATGGGAAAAAGGGTAAAAGTGAGAACATGAGGCAGCTGATTGGAAAAAGGGGTTATTTGTAAGATTACATTTTCCAGTCTGTAGTGCTTTAAAACAAAAAGAACCAACAGGGGGCACCAAAATGTCGGGCAACACTGGACAACCTCTTACTATGTTGAGAACATATAAAGGTCCAATGTGTGGGAATTTCTCCCATCTAGCATTGAGATCATATGTCACAATCAACTCTCTCACACCACGCAGTTCAAAGTACGTATTACAGCTACGATAGCCTCCATGCTTCTAAAAGACGGTCTCTTGCTCTTTCAATCTCCTCTTTCTTTTTCTGGGCAAAGAAGACGACTCCTCTTCCTGAAATTTGGATTTTGAATACGTGTGGTCCTCCATGTTTCCTTCTTCTAACTTGCCGGGGACGGTCAGCAGATTAGCAGCTGTGAGTTGATCATGTGACAGCGAGAACGTGGAAGGCGGAACAGTACGTCCTGTATGTCCCTCACCGGCTAATGTATTTCAAGGGGTTCATGAATGTGGAGCGTCTACACCACTTCATGTAAATGTAAAATTCCAAGCCAATAGGAATACGTGGAATTGATGGTGATGGTAAATATTCATGAAAAAGGACGAGTGTGTGAACAGGCAACACTGACATTGATAATGAACAACTAAACACGTTACACTCTGGACCTTTTAAGGTTGTTTAATTTAGCTATTTGAATGTATAAATAATAAGAAATGAAAAAGAAATTGAACAGAAAATTAATTTAAGGTCCCAAAGCCTTTGATGTCCCATTTATAAAAACCTAAAAAAACATGCAGTGAGGTTTTGGGTGAGATGGAGAAAAATAAACAGTGTATTTTTGTTTCCGTATTTAAAATTGTGTGTGAGGTGTGGCACGTCTGGCTTGTCAGGCTTTGTCCCGGCACGGGGAGGGACTCCTCCATGGGGGATTTTGGGGGGGAGGTCCGGGAGGGGGCTACACCATTCACCTCTGAGCAGACCTCCTTCTCTTTCTTCCACTTCCTCCTCCACCTTTTGTTGTCTCCACACGTTCAACTGTTCCCTTCCCGTCTATTGCTCACCTTGTTTAAAGACGTTTCACGGATGGGAGGCGTGTGTCTGTATCTGAAACACACATGTGACTTCTGAGCAGACCTCACACTTCTTACACACACACACACACCATTTTGCCCTGCAGCAGCAATCTGCACCCCCTGCTGCTGGTTTAAATAGGTATGTCAGACATGTCTGAGAGATAATGCCGCCTGTCGGCATGATCGCAGGCTCAATAACTCCCTTTTACCCTTGTGTGTTTTTTTTTCTTTTCTTTGCTGTCTTTTTTCCTCTTCTTCCACTGTCCCTCTTCTTTTCTTAATTCCTTCCCATCTTGTTTCACACACACCCACCCAAAGGACGTTTCACGGCGGTGTCAGAAACACACAAAGAGGTGGCTTGTGTGTCTGTTTTTTCTGAGAGATAATGCCGCCTGTTTTCTTTGCTGTCTTTTTTCCTCTTCTTCCACCGTCCCTCTTCTTTTCTTAATTCCTTCCCATCTTGTGTCCATTTCCACAACCATCACACACACCCACCCACCCCACAGGAGCGTTGCCAGGAGGGGGCAGTGGCGTGAAAAGGCTCAGCCAGCGTGGCACATTAACCTGCTCACTGCTCCACTGAGCCCTTTATGGCCACAACCCTGGGGAACCTGCAAACACACCTTCCCCCTTCACTTTAACCCCGTCTACACCTGCAAACCGAATAAACACAGTCAGGAGTAGATATCGTACCAGAGAGCTGCTTCATTGTTGCCTTTTGGTTGAATTTAAATGTGCCTTTCATAGCCTGGGACTTGAAGGCCTGTCTGTGCATATAAAGCCCACTTATTGAATAGAAAGAGTGGAGTTAGCTGTCGGGCTCTGTAACAACTTTGACTTAAATGAATCCAGATACTGGCCTCTCTTCTTTTTCATCTGGCCAATCCATGCACATTATTCCTCGCCATTGTCGGTCCCAGTGTTTGCAAACGTGTAACGTAAGCCCCCCTCCTCTCCTCCTGCCTCTACTTTTTTCAGATTTTCTATTACTTTTTTGCAAAGAAAATTGGATTTTGCTTTTTTTGTACACCCCTCCCTCCTGCCCCTCTGTCACTGGTCGGAGTGGCAGCGGATTAGGCACACTCTATCAAGAAGGAATTAAACAAACATCTGGTGAATAATTGACGGGGAAATGAGTTCTCATCCAGGCAGTGGGTGGCTGAGGTGGGGGTGCCTGCCTCGGGGACGTGACCGGCATGCCCACCCTCTGTCCGTCTGTCTCTCGGCGCCCGTCGCCTTGACACGCTCCCCCTTGGGTTATTCCCAATGCGAGAGTGATCTAATGACAAGTGAGCCCCCGAAACTGTCCTGTCATTTAGTTAGTTTCATGTTTTTGTGCTTTTCTAGCTTTGCTTCAGGCCAAATACAGACACAGGTGTCTGGGTCAATTTAGTCTAGAAACAACCCATGAATGGATGAACTTTTTATTATTACTTCATATGTTATGGGCATACAAGACGCTATAAGACAAATCCAGAAGATTCTCCATATTTAAACAATACTACACTAGAAGGGCAAATAAAACCAACTTGAATATCTTTCCCAGTCAAATCTCTGGAAATTCAGCATCTACAACTAAACTCATTACTCGCTGTCCCAAAACAATTCACTTTATACTACTAGAGAAATTTGAATACAAATCCATCTTGCTTTCTTTTCAGGCTTTAGAGACAAAGTTAACACCTAAACAGATGGAAATTAATCATCTGGACACCACTCTGTCAGGATGTTTGTTGTGCCATTTCATGGATCTATTAATTCATTTGTACAGTACAAAAGGTAATATTCCAATAGTAAAGATAAACTGACACTAATTATGGCCTGCAATATTATTTTTTTTAAATCGTATATCAACTGGTGCAATATACATATCGCGAAAAGCTGCGACAAATTGCAAAAGGAGATTTTTATGTTAGTTGAAAGAATATCAGTAGAAATCTGCACTGTAAAAAGAAACACTTGTATTAAATGTTTAATTTAAGCGGTGTATTTAATACTTGATCTGGGTCACATGACCCTGATAACCCAAAGAAAGTATCCTGGAATTCATTCTAAACTTGTATCAGTTTAAAAGTAGCATGGTTTTTAAATTTGTAAGACAATGTTGTTAATTGCAAATATTTTAGACAATTGTTGAGCAAAATTTGGAATGGTTACAGCTCTAGTGAATGAATCGTCCCAATGTTTTTGGTGCATTGTAGGAAACGTACGGCAAAACCCTGAAGATAGAGAAATACCAAGATCGTCTGAGAACCAAGGGACTCTTCTCCCAGGACGTCAAGCAGATGTAAGTAGGGAACACTGAAAAATCTTTAAGTGTTTTCCTACATGTCAAACTGTTTAGCATTTTAGTAACTTTTTAGAGCCGTTTAAGTCCACACAGGCACTACAGTCAGTTTAGATGACTCTTGCAATACTCTTTACTTAAAAACATCAGTTAAATGCTCAACATTTGACACCAGGCAAACGTCAAGAAATAAACTGCTTTAACTGTTAACAGATCAGTCTCCCAGCACTTACACTTTTGATTTCACTGTAAAGTAAAGGTCGATGTGTGTCTGTCGCCATCAGCTCTCTGGGCACAAGCAGGTGGCTAACAAAGGAGGAGCTGGAAGCGTTGCTGGTCGAGACCATCTCCACTCATGATGTAAGGAGTGGATTTCTGTCCTTGCACCCTCTTCTCGTCTGTCACATCTTTTTAAAATAAATGATTTTTCACATGTAGCCGGTGTAGTTGGGCAGACTTTGACACTTGTTTGTTATCAGTACGATCGCTTCATCCGGCTGATGGAGCGCCTGTTGTCCATGCCCTACTGCGCCACCGAGCAGGAGTTTGTCCTGCGCTACCGCCGGCAGCTCGAGGCTCTGTCTAGCAAGCAAATGGTGCCGCCGCTGGAGCGAGATGACAGGGGTGTGGCCTTCAGCACTGCCGAAGGTACAATTTACTTGCCGGTCTACTTTACAATTTCCAAACATATTTGGAAGATAAGAGTGTACTTTTAGTGTTGTAGAGATTTTTACAGATCCCAGCTAAAAGAAATGATGGCCAAATCTATAAACTACAAACCCCAAAAATGTAACTTAATCTCAACTTGCCAAGAAATCCAGGTCTAACATTTTTAAGTGCTTACCTCCCTGCTGCAATTTCTGGGCACCAAGGTTCAGTGTTATAAACTTTAACTTTGTCTTGGACAATTTAGGAAGTAACTACAACATTAAGCCGAAAGACAAGAACAAAGACAAGAATAACCAGAACACCAATAAACCAGCTGTCAAGACTTGAAGGCAGTGTAACAACTGGTTTATTTTACAGCAAAAAAATAAAATAAAGAAATTGTAAATTAACTAAAAGTAGAAGCTGAAAAAAGTCAGGGTCTCATAAATGCAAAAAAACAAAAAACTACACAAACACTTACTACAGACTCATGTAAAAAGACACAGTACTGACCTCCCTGCTGGAATGCATGGACAAATGACAGCCACCAACACAGAGTAGTTTCTCCTACGTCACCCAGCACGGCAGGAAGCTCTGAGGGAAGAGGAAGGGGCAGGGCTTTGGATCTGGGAGCTTATATGCAGCATCTCTGACGCCCTGATGAGGAACAGGTGTGGATGGTCCCGCCACTCAGACCTGCACACAGACACAAGCAGCACGTCACTGCCTGATGTGAGTCGTGTGCACATGTGAGTTGCGTATGCGTAGCCTGCAAGATGCTAACAAGAGACTTCTGTAATGTCAACCCAGTAAAAATGGACCTACTTAACCAAGTTGGTTCACTGCTGGCTACAAGTTAGCATCAAACACAACAAAGGCTGTCAGGTGAATGGTGTTTAGAGCTAACGTTAGCATCAATCAATCATAGATAGCTACAACATTTTTGAAATGATTCCCATCTTCTGTTGTTTGTAATGAGAAAACTTTATTATTTCATGGATTTCACAAATTTCAGTACGACAGTTATGTTGTAAACCGTTCAAATCTGAGCATGCGCGACTCAAATCTGCACTGGACTCACATCAGGGAGTGACATAGCCCTCTTCCAAAAAGAGCCCCGAGTAGCGTTAGGAAACGCAGCTTTAATGTAAAACATTTGACATCTGTCTGCATAAATATCCAATTAAACAGATTTCTAAGTTTCCTCCTCTGTTGATTGTAATTAACGATAAGAAAATGGAGACAAAGGTGTGTTTTTCCTCTCAGGTCGGAGGAAGACGTCCAACGCCGCTGTGGTTCTCCGAGACTGCGGCTCCGGACGCATCACCATCAACAACACAGACTACCTGCACTACTTCCCCCGTACTGCAAGACAGGTAGG
This sequence comes from Etheostoma perlongum, assembly GCA_026937815.1. Classification (NCBI taxonomy): domain Eukaryota; kingdom Metazoa; phylum Chordata; class Actinopteri; order Perciformes; family Percidae; genus Etheostoma; species Etheostoma perlongum. Next base: position 14,361,257 of record CM049394.1, read on the forward strand.
ACAGCTGTTTGAGTGTTTCCACTGGGAACAAATAGACGCTTTTCCACATCACAGGCTCCTGCAGCGTCACTCATACATAGATACCATTTTCCTTAAAATGCAAGACGTGTTTTACTTCTCTCCCCTTCAGGAAAAAAGAAAAAATGAAAAAGCAGCTTTTTCCTCTTCACATCATCACCTCGTTTTTTTTTTTATTTATCTCCTTGTAGTGAGTTAATTACACAGTTGAGTGGTTGTGTGTGTGTGTGTGTGTGTGTGTCTGTGTGTGAGAGTGAGTGAATGTCCAGAGCTGGTGTTGTCACGCAGTGTGAGGACGGGCTGTAATTGGAGCAGAGAGGTGACAATTGACTTTGTCAGCAGCCATAGGCCATTCAGCCGAAGACACCATCCATAACACAGACACTTTCTTTTCTCACACACACTCTCTCACACACACACACACACACACACACACACACACACACACAATCTTATCCTTTTCCTGCTGAGTCAGAAGTTAGTCTGTAATATGCAGTGGTGAGATTGTAAATGAAAGCTTTTCACAGTGCCGGGATCCTCTGCTTGTCTGAAAAGTCATCCAACCAGACATTAAATTAGCTAAGCCTCTCCCGTTTGATACCACTATCTGTTAAATAGCACACACTCTCTGCTCTGCCCATTCAACCACGCTTCATTCTTCCACCTCTTCTATTATCTCCTGGTCATTTTCTTCCTTTGCTCTTTTCATTCCGCTCTCAGAGAGCAGCTGATGTTCCCGCTGCAGTTCATGGGCATGCTGGGACGCTTCGAGCTGCAGTGCACGGTGAGCGGCGGCGGGCGGTCCAGCCAGGCGGGGGGCGCTGCGGCTCGCCGTGTCTCGCGCCCTGCTCAGCTTCCTGTCTGAGGGGGAGGTTGAGACCATGAGACAAGGTGGGCAGTTACTGTTAACAGCTAAATGTTAAATGTTTGTTTCATAACATAATTTCTATGTATCTATGTCCTTGTGTTTTTACTTGTCCTTAATACTTAGAAAACACTTTATAACTTTGTTTAGAAAAGTGCTATACAATGTTTTTTTTGTTTTTTAAGTTATTTTTATCCATAAGAAGTATTTCCTACCTTCCAAGTAACCACTAGGTTCTGATTACAACTCTTGAAATTTATTTGTAACAGAGTACTCATCACAATAAGCTTTTAGTTATTTACTTTGTGAACAATTACCATGGCAAGGTGAGATGGCATCAAGCAGCCACTGGTGTGCTTGTTTATGGAAACGTCACGGATCAACATTCTTACTGTGGTAATAAATCCATGTTTGTTAACTAATTTCCTGATTTGATTGAACAAAAATAGCTGATTAGTACAGCCAAACAGTCAAATCTCAGATGTTGGTGAACACTGAAATCCTATTAAATCAATCACTGATTGGGAAATCTAAAAAAACAACTTGCAATGTGCACAGTACACTGTCTGTAGTTAATTTGCACAAAACATGCAAAATTTCCAGTGTATTTCCTTTTTAAAAAGAAATGGTAACGCAATTACATTTTTCTCCTTGATTTTATGTATTTTTGTTTTGTTCGAGTGATGCCAGCCAATCATCATAGTTCCATCCGTGCCATCCTGAAACGGTCTGCGGTTCTGATTGAGTATCGCCTGTTCTCTGCAGCTCACTGCTGCACACTGTGGTCCCTGTTGGAGTTATTACTCGGTTGACGAATATAGATGCATTATGACAGTTCTGCAGTGAGGCTTATTTTAGTATCAAAGATAACAGATAACAGAAATGCAGCATTTATGTTATAAAATTACACAATGACAGACTAAGATGTAGAGGAACAGAACATTGAAACAAAGAATATTAAAAGTAATTTATCCAAAAAGTAACCCAGCGGTGGGCATTAACATCAAGGTGCACTTTGTCTCATGAATCCTTTTTCATTTGTCTCTTGTTTTTGTTTCCAGCTGGTCTGCTGACCCCTGACCCGAGAGTGAGGGAGAGGAAGAAGCCGGGTCAGGAGGGAGCACGAAAGAAATTCACGTGGAAGAAACGCTGAGGAGGAGAACCGCCTCCCCTGAACTTAAATCTGGAACATTCAGACTGACTTATGGTGTTAATATTTCCCCCGGTTGAACTATGCCCTCATCTGTTTCCCAGAGGTTGTATCAGTTGTCCTCAGTTTATTTAAGCTTTTGGAAGAACTGAATCAGAGATGAACAGGCCGCCATGTTTCAATATGCAGCATTGACTCAACACGCTGCAGTGAGCCTCTCCAGCCACCAGATGGAACTGTGTGTCAAGGAATAAATGATAAAGATGAATACATAGCAATATATTACACAATAAATGAGGTTTTATATTTAAACAAATCTTGTTTTCTAGTATTTTGTTTTCTATTTTCCTTGCAAATTTAATCCATTTTTAAATGTTTTCTACACTTCATCATTTCATTAAATGGGTTCATGATAAAGCTACATGCTGGTTTAAATTTCATTACATTTGAGCTGGTATAAGCAAAGTTTTGCTTGATAAATGCCTTAATTTTATTATTTTACAATTAAAAAGAATCAATTAGATTTTTTAGCAATTAATTGTCCAACCTTTTCAGTACTCCAAATCTGCCCAAACATGTTTTCCATCTGGTGTCATTGTCGTCTTCAGCCACAGGATGTCGCCAAATACACATGTTTAGCAGACGTGCTTCTGCTAATTATAACCTAGTTTTATGCAGTTTATGATTATAAACCATCTGTTAAGAACAATTAAGCCATCATGTGGCGCAAATGTGCTTAAACAATATCTTGAAATCAATTCGACTATTTTGAAAAATGAAATGGCGAAAGTTTAGGCTACTTTGTAAAATAAAATCGTACTCTCTGGATACTAGCCCATTATTAATACTGCGACAGGTGCCATGTGTACCTGTACTCAGTGCAGTGAGTTAGGGAGGCGGAGGGTGGGGTGTGCTGGAGGGCGGAGTCGTATATAGTCTCACGTTGGGTAACCGTCCAGACAGAGACTGGTTACTACGCTACCGTTACTGAAACTAGTCTGAGACCGACGGCTGAGCCAGTTCTCCTCTCATTTGGAGGTGTAGTAGCGGCTGCACTAGCTTCATTTTTAGTGTTCTGGTCCAATGGAGGCAGCGGTACTGAACCACGCGATAATGACGGAGGTAGACTGCAACAGCAACACCTTGAACGCCGAGTTGGAGGTGAAGAAGCTGCAGGAGCTGGTCCGGAAGCTGGAGCGGCAGAATGAGCAGCTGCGGACCCGGGCGAGCTGCTCCGGCGGGCCGCAGGTGCTGCCTCCATCTTCGGCATGCGTCCTCAGCAGCGCCGGGGGATACCGCCTCCCCAGCCCGCTGCCCACCTTGCTGTGTCAGTCGTCCTTGGAGGCATTCGTGCCCCCGGAGGAGCCTTTCGACTATTTCCAGCCGCACTCCGGTGGGGATGGAGCGGCTTCTGCTGCGGGGGAGGCGGAGGACGCGGAGGACGGATCCGAGCCGTCGCTTCTGGACGAGCTGGAACTTTTGGATTTTGATTCTCTGTGCTGCTCAGACGAGTCTGATGAAACATGGTAACTGTTTTAAATGTTCCAACCATTTGTTGCTTTATGCAGTTGAATCATGTCTCTTGCATGCAGTGGCCATGTGTGCTGTAGATGCGTCTCCTGTTGATAACGCCTGGTTTTCTCATTGTGTCTGGATGTAACCAGCCAGTCCAGCCTACTGCAAGACAAAGCCACTCACCTTGGAGCTGAATTAGCTGAGAAAGAGAGATGGACAACTTGTTATTAGGCCTGTCATAAGGGCTGCACCATGCTGCCATTCTTCCTCAGTGCAGGAGACAAATTCATATCAAAAGGCCATTGGCTGAATGCAGTATTTGCCTGTATTTCCAAAAGATAGTTTAGCCTAACTGTTGCTGATACTGCTGCCATGTCTTCCAAAAAATCTGCAGGAAAAAAATAACATGTATTGCCTACTTTCAGCAAAAAAATGGCATGTGTGAGGTTGTTGCAAAGAGATCAAATCAAAATCAGGAACTCACATTTGGCTGATCATTCATGCTGATCATCTTGCAGAGTGAACTGACCATCTCATGCAAATCAACCAATGGGAAGCCAGTTTGTTGACAGTTATAGGGCTGCAACTAACTAAGTTGTTTTCATATGTAACCAGTTGATTTTGCTTTTTCAGTTAATCAATACATTGGCTATTAGAAAGTGGCAACAGCTGTCCCACAATAAATCCCTACATTTAAAGGTCCCCTAATACCATATCTGAAGTCTTTTATATAGACCTTAGTGGTCCCTAATACTGTATCTGAAGTCTTTTATATAGACCTTAGTGGTCCCTAATACTGTATCTGAAGTCTCTTTTATATAGACCTTAGTGGTCCCTAATACTGTATCTGAAGTCTTTTATATAGACCTTAGTGGTCCCCTAATACTGTATCTGAAGTCTCTTTTATATAGACCTTAGTGGTCCCTAATACTGTATCTGAAGTCTCTTTTATATAGACCTTAGTGGTCCCCTAATACTGTATCTGAAGTCTCTTTTATATAGACCTTAGTGGTCCCCTAATACTGTATCTGAAGTCTTTTATATAGACCTTAGTGGTCCCCTAATACCCAGTCCTACAATGTGCTTTTCTGAGTATGTGCCATTTCTTAGTCTGTAGCTTTTGAGGAGGGGGGGCAAGGTGGAGGCTGTTGTGGGGGGTTATGGTCACACTGAGAGGTGTTTCTAATATTTTGTCTATCCTGTTTATATCAGTAAGGTCAGAGAGATTTAAGTTATCTTTGAAGAGTAAAGAGTACTGCTGATTCTGCACTGCAGCCACTTGCATTCATCTTTGGTTTTGTGGTTGGTGTCTTCACATCGTGTCTCGGAATAGTAACCAAAGTGTGTGTTTGTGTGTCCCCTTCCATGTCTCACCTGATGTCAGTGAAGGTTTTAATCTATAATTCAGCTCCCTCTCTGCTGCCCGTGGAGAAGGAGTTCAGGGCTGTCAGAATAATCTGATCCACTCCGTTTGAACAGAGCAGCTCCTCTTCCTCATATCAGAAAAGCTTAGCATCGCCCTAAGACAGGGCAGAGATTGTTCGGTGGCTCAAAAGAAAGATCTCTCAGCCAGTACATGCTACATAGTACCAACAGGGCAATTTTATAATACTTTAATAACATTCAAATCCTACAAACAATGCAAAAGAAACCACAGTGATGTTGGTACTGCATTGGCATAGAAACTGCACGTTACTTGTCATCTCTGATTGTGTTTCTATGGAAAAATCAAAACAAAAGACAATAATAGTGTATGTTCAGCAATGAGTTATTTTAAAGTAGTAAGATATCAATGTTGTGATCTTTCCTTTTTGTTGTGTTCTCAACTTGGACACCATCACGTCTCTATAATAAATAGTTATGTTTCGATCCAATGCCCAACTGCAATGAACCCGTTACTGCTTTCCTCTAATTCATATCATAGTAAACCAAATATCTTTGGGTTGTCGACTGTTAGTTGGCCAAAAAAGACCTTGAAAACCTGTGACTCTGGGGAAACTAGGATTGACTTGCTTTCAGTATTTTCTGGCCTATTACAGTAAAAAAGAAAAGAAAAATCATGGCTGAAAATAATCCTTAGTTGCAGCCCCACCTCGTAAATACCTGCAGAACTAATGGCATTCCCATCAGACTCACCTGTGCTTGTGTTAGTGCTAATAAGCATGCTAAATTGAGATGATCAGCATTGTAAACATCCATCCATCCATCCATCTTTATCGGGTCGCGGGGGCAGCAGCTCCATCGGGGGACCCCAAACTTCCCTTTCCCGAGCCACATTACCCAGCTCCAACTGGGGGTCCGGAGGCGTTTCCAGGCCAGGTTGGAGCATGGTAAACAGCATACCTGCTAAACATCTACATGTTAGCATTCAAACAGATCGCAGAGCTGCTAGCATGGCTGCAGACTCTTGAATAAAACTCATTTATTTCCCAGGTGCTTTTAAATAGTAGCCTACGTTGTCCTGTGACAGTTTAGGCGATTGTTTGACTCTCAGCATTTCAATCTGTGTCTCTCTCCAGGTTGTACGTGCCATCAAAAGCCAGAGAGCCCACAGCTGGCTCCCTCACACCTCTGCAGTGGTGTCGGCAGGTGCTGGACAAATCAGAGGTGGAGGTTGCCAGGAGATCACTGTCCCTCCGCCTGGAACAAGGTACCAAATGACACACCCTTTGTGTGTGGTAAGAAAATGAGTGATTGCCCCCTGGGGCGGGGTTGGGTTGTATAGATAAAGCGTCGGCAGTGCAAGAGACTGTTGTAATAGGGTGTTATTACATTAGAAGTTATTATCACACATGGATGTGTGTCTGAGCTAAGTGAGTGGCATCACACCTTTTTGTTTTGTTACCAAACAGTTCAGCTGGAACATAAAGCTGTGCTTGCAAGACAGGCGACAGCAAGAAGATCCATATTAGGTTTCCAGTTTCTAAACGTCTCTTTTGATGGAGCTAAAGTTGTCAAATGTGCAGACAAATACAAGGGCCGTCACCATGCCAGGGCTCTGTTGTCCCCTGCTCGCCCCTTTCTCACTGGGAGATGCCCCGTACAACCGCTTTAGTTAAGTGTATTGGTTTACACACATATAAATACTACAGATTAATAGACACATAATCAATAAAAGATGTGATGGAGAGATGAAAAAAACAAAACTCACAGGGGCTGAATCTGGGCCCTTTCCAATGCATAATCAAAATTAAACACAATATCAAATCAACAGAATCAATACGAAAGGTAAAATAATATTTTACAAGACATTCCAAACAGACAAAAACAAACCTTAGACCGCTTTCTTAAAGTGCCCATATTATGAAACAAACCTCTTTTTCTGGGATGTGGGGTGTCTCAGATGCTCGTAGCTCGTTCTCTCTGACAAATGATTTGTGGCCAACAACAACTGTAACTTTTATGTGACAGCCATTAGGTTGAAAGCTATAGCGCGTAGTTGCTATCTCCCCCATGAGGAATTCTAAGTAGTGACGACAACCCTGTTGGCGCGTCCACATGATACAAGCCTTCCATGATCACGCACGCGCTTCCATCGGCGTGCGGATGTCTGGGGGGGGGTCTATATTATAAGAGAATACTTAGAGCACGATTACACTTCATCTAGGCCTAGTTGCATCTCCAGATGTGGCTGTGTTTAGGGTTATTATGATTCCTTTTCCTTATTTATTACTTATGTCACTTTCATTTGTGTTGTTGTCTTTTTGTTTTCATAAGATCTCTTAGTAGATTAGTTTGCAGGATGCTGCTCTCCTTCAGGCTGTTTTGAACTGATGTACACAGCTTTTAGCGGGCTTGCCAGGAGGAACTTGACTTAGCGAATGCTCAATGACTCACACAACCCAAATGTTGGCCAGGAAGAAGTGTTAAATAATTTCTCCTCTAGACCTTATAGCTAGACGCTCTCGTTGACTTGTGTAGGAGGCAGTCTGGCACCAAAAATGTCATTTTCAGGAGTTTCAGATGGAAGTGGTCAGATAAAATGAGGGTGGGTTCATGTTAAGCTTGTGTTTATCTCGTCAGCCTCAGGCAGAGATGATGATGATGTATACTACACAAACTGTGCAGTGAAATCATTGGAGTTCCCCGTTTAAGTACAATTTTGAATTACTTTGTGTATTTTCATTTTGTGCTTGTTTAGAGCTGCCACTTCCAATTATAAAGTATAATGTTGATTCATTGATTAAATGTTTGTGATGTCAGAAAGTTGTCAAAGATGTATAAAAAGTGACTAGATCCACAAATAACACAGGTAACACACTCCAAGTGCAATCACCTTCACTGTGACTGATGGGACTCAGCAGGACAGTAGACTGTAATCTGTCCACACCTTGTGGCATTAAGCAGATCAGTCCTGGGTCACCTGACCTGAATGTCTTGGCATCACTTAATTATATCATGCACCACTGAAGAAGAGGAAGAAGGAAGGAAGAAGGAAGAACAACCTATTGAGCAGGAAGAGCTAAGCGTCCCTAAAAAAACAAACCAGCTGTCATATTTACTTCAAGATCTGAAAAGTCAAGACCTGAGAATCAATAGTGGTGTCTTAGTTTGCGTTGTCATGGTTACCGCAGGCGCCTGCCTCGTTTTTAAAAATAGATTGTTGTGCTTATCGACGAGACCTGGAAAAAGCAGATCAGGCTTATCAATGTGTGTGTGTGTGTGTGTGTGTGTGTGTGTGTGTGTGTGTGTCACACATGTGTGTGTTACCACACTTTCAAAAGAAAGTCTGCAGTATTTTTTTCAGAGAAATGCATTTTTGCATCAATATATATATTTATATGAGGCTAGATATTGTCTGAAATTTTGGATATCGTAATAACATGATGCAACACAAGTGTTGTCTTTTCCTGGTGTAAACACTGCATTACAGTGAAGTATGTAACTTTCTGAACTTACCAGACTTACTAGCTTTTTATTATTTGCCTTTACCCATAGTCGTTGTATCCATATTATTGGTGATAATTTATCAAAACGTCGATCCTACAACATCGACAGTGATGTAAATAGTCAAAAATATCCGGATATTTGGCTCTGAGGTTGGGGCTCTGTGCAGGACCATCAACTTCTTCAACACTTGGGCTGCAACTAAAGATATTATTAATAGTTTTCTTGTTGATTAATCTGTCGATTTTATTTCCTCAACTAATTGATCACTTGTTAGTTGTGGTCTATAACATGTCAGAAAATAGTGAAAAATGTCGATCAGTGTTTCCCCAGCTCTGGGAAGATATTAAAACATAATTCTTTTGTCCACAACTCACAACGCACAGAGGAGAGAAGAAACAACATATTCACATTTAATAAGCATGAATCCAAGACTTTGTTTTAATTTTTACATTAAAAAAATGACTCAAACCAAATGGACTGTCAAATTAGTTCATCAATAATTATAATAATACATTTAATAGACGATTAATCATAGCAGCTCTTTTCCACAGCAGACAGGGGGGAACCATGCCTGTGAAGACCTAGTAGTATCCCCATGGTGTAGTCTGGCGTACCCTCTGATTAATATTTGGGTCACAGCGTGGACCCTTCACTGGGCTCAGTGCTCTCAAGTTGCACCGGCTGGGCAGCTGGTTGCATCAGAGGCATCGCTGTGTTAACAGGCCGAGGAATGCTCCCAGCAGCTCGGCCCTGCTATCTCCCTCACAGTGAAAATGGGGGAGCTGTTGCCATGGAGACCGTTTACATGAAAGCATCTCTGGGAGGATGTAGGCTTCAATAACACACCGCACATTTTGATGCATCTTTATTCCCAAAATATTTATGTCACTGTGTGTGCGTGCGTGTGTGTGTGTGTGTGTGTGTGTGTGTGTGTGTGTGTGTGTGTGTTGAATACAGCTTCGTCCTTTGTTAGAAGCTGTTGAATAGAGCGGTTGGTGACAGTCCCAGTGCTGCACAGTACTGCCCTCTCTTCAAACATGTGTTGTTTGTGGGCACATTTCTGTCTTTGCATTATTGTTAGAGCCAGTTAAGGATTTGGAGCTTAGATGTGAGGAAGATGTTTATTTATTTTTGTTTTTATATTACAATTTGTGTTCTGAATAAATGGTCACGTTTGTCCTGTACTGGTCATGGTTATGGATGTAAAGTTTTATTTCTGTTGTCAAAGAAAAAGATTGAATCACTAAGATTATTTTTCACACATTCCCTATTGACTAGATTTAATTTTTCTTTTGTCTATTTTATTTAATTTTATGTACAATGAGGGCTTGTCGGAAGATGAATGTTGTGAAGCACCTCTGTAGTGAGAAAAAATGAATGCATACACCAAACGGGGGGAAAACATGCCTGTAAAGACCTTGTAGTATCACCATTGTGTTGTCTGGTGGGTAACCTCTGATGTGAATGTCATGCATATATATATATATACAGTGGGTACGGAAAGTATTCAGACCCCTTTAAATTTTTCACTCTTTGTTTCATTGCAGCCTTTTTCCAAAAATCAAAAAAGTTCATTTTATTTCTCAGTAATGTACACTCAGCAACCCATCTTGACAGAAAAAAACAGAAATTTAGAAATTTTTGCATATTTATTAAAAAACAAAAACTGAAATATCACATGGTCATAAGTATTCAGACCCTTTGTTCAGTATTTAGTAGAAGCACCCTTTTGATCTAATACAGCCATGAGTCGTTTTGGGAAAGATGCAACAAGTTTCTCACATCTGGATTTGGGTATCCTCTGCCATTCCTCCTTGCAGATCCTCTCCAGTTCTGTCAGGTTGGATGGTAAACGTTGGTGGACAGTCATTTTCAGGTCTCTCCAGAGATGCTCAATTGGGTTTAAGTCAGGGCTCTGGCTGGGCCATTCAAGAACAGCCACAGAGTTGTTGTGAAGCCACTCCTTCGTTATTTTAGCGGTGTGCTTAGGGTCATTGTCTTGTTGGAAGGTAAACCTTCGGCCCAGTCTGAGGTCCAGAGCACTCTGGAAAAGGTTTTCGTCCAGGATATCCCTGTACTTGGCCGCATTCATCTTTCCCTCGATTGCAACCAGTCGTCCTGTCCCTGCAGCTGAAAAACACCCCCACAGCATGATGCTGCCACCACCATGCTTCACTGTTGAGACTGTATTGGACAGGTGATGAGCAGTGCCTGGTTTTCTCCACACATACCGCTTAGAATTAAGGCCAAAAAGTTCTATCTTGGTCTCATCAGACCAGAGGATTTTATTTATCACCATCTTGGAGTCCTTCAGGTGTTTTTTAGCAAACTTCATGCGGGCTTTCATGTGTCTTGCACTGAGGAGAGGCTTCCTTCGGGCCACTCTGCCATAAAGCCCCGACTGGTGGATTGCTGCAGTGATGGTTGACTTACTACAACTTTCTCCCATCTCCCGACTGCATCTCTGGAGCTTAGCCACAGTGACCATTGGGTTCTTCTTTGCCTCTCTCACCAAGGCTCTTCTCCCCGATAGCTCAGTTTGGCCGGACGGCCAGCTCTAGGAAGGGTTCTGGTCGTCCCAAACGTCTTCCATTTGAGGATTATGGAGGCCACTGTGCTCTTAGGAACCTTAAGTGCAGCAGAAATTTTTTGTAACCTTGACCAGATCTGTGCCTTGCCACAATTCTGTCTCTGAGCTCTTCAGGCAGTTCCTTTGACCTCATGATTGTCATTTGCTCTGACATGCACTGTGAGCTGTAAGGTCTTATATAGACAGGTGTGTGGCTTTCCTAATCAAGTCCAATCAGTATAATCAAACACAGCTGGACTCCAATGAAGGTGTAGAACCATCTCAAGGATGATCAGAAGAAATAGACAGCACCTGAGTTACATATGAGGGTCACGGCAAAGGGTCTGAATACATATGACCATGTGATATTTCAGTTTTTGTTTTTTAATAAATATGCAAAATATTCTAAATTTCTGTTTTTTTCTGTCAAGATGGGTTGCTGAGTGTACATTACTGAGAAATAAAATGAACTTTTTTGATTTTTGGAAAAAGGCTGCAATGAAACAAAGAGTGAAAAATTTAAAGGGGTCTGAATACTTTCCGTACCCACTGTATGTATGTGTATATATATATATATATATATATATATATATATATATATATATATATATATATATATATATATATATATATATATATATATATATATATATATATATATATATATATATATATATATATATATATATATATATATATATATATATATATATATATAATGTGTGGTTTAATAGCTGCAAAAAAATAAAATAACAACTTTAGAAAAAGTTATCGGTCATCTGCCTTTCTAAATAGAATGAGACTTGCTCCATCATCAAATAAAAACCTGGTTGGACACATGCATCATTAGACATTTATATATGTTGTTGTTGTTGTTGTTCATAAAATACTGACAAGGCATTAACAAATTACTTTAAAGTCCTAACTAAAAATAAGGAAATGTGGTCATATGCAACCACAGTCTGCCAGAAATCTGCTGTACTGCTTGAGTGACAAGAAGCAGGGAAGAAGGGGAATATTTTTTTGACTAATGGTATTTGTGTGATGTATGCCTGTGAATGGAGGAACATTTTGAACAGAATTTTCTGACCAACCTTGCTTTTAAATGTAGCTTAAACTTCAACTTTTAATGATTAAAAGCAGCTGTGTTTCTCCTTATCGGGTCTGCAGCCCTGCAAACTGTTGGCTGGTTGGTTTGTGTACACAAACCATAGCAACGAAAATCTGACCATAAGCCTGTAGTAAAAACCCTGTTTAAGACACATAATCCAAATGCGCTGTATACATGCCTTTAAAACCCAATAATCCTGAAATATCCCACGTCTTAATCCGAAAATGCTATATTCGGAGAAAAGGCCTTATTTGGAATATCCAACCTGAATATGCTGTTTACGTAGCCTGTATCAACTTCTGAATGTTTTTCATATTTAGAATAATAGAGGAGCATTGGTGTGCATGTAAACATACTCATTGATTGGGTAGCTTGATCTTTGATGTGCACTTCTGATGCATAAAGGTTTTTATGATTTGTTGAAATAATATCCCCACTGCTTGTTTCTCCTCCCTGCCCAGTGTCCAGGTGGCGTAGATCCCTTTCCAGCCCCTGTCCCACCGCCTCCCCTGGCCCTCCCCTGAGTCGAGTGGCCGGAGTGTCACCCATCAGTTCTTCTCCGTCAGCCAAACCCTGCTCCACTCCCCAGTCGTCTGAAAGACATGGTAACTCAGGACTTTTAAAGCCTTTTTACCTCTGCAGCCACTCTGACAAATATTTGTATTATTAAACTCCAATTTTCTCCCTTAGTTCCAACCCTCTCCTCCCCGCTCCACCCGGTCCTCCATCGGACGCTGAGTCCTGTTGGGAAGGATCTCTCCCCTGTTTCGGAGAGGACTCCGACCTTCTTACCCGCCAACCGCAGTAAGCCCCAATGCTCTGCTTTACACACATCTTACTTCCTGCTGTCCTTGTCTCATGTGGAACAGAACATCAATCTGAATACTAACGCTGCTTTGTATCGCAGTCAGGATATTAATGTGCAGGTATGTGCAAGACGCTCGGTGTAGAACTGGGTCAGCCACCCACAACTGTGTTGCCATGTATATTTGAACGTGGGAGTGAGGGAATATCTTTCCGCTGCAGCTTCAAGCAACGTTTCAGTTGCAGAAATCCTACTGTGCCAAAGCCTTTTGTGCATTATTCGTGATGGAAAGAAATAATGTTGCAGACGCAGCAGAGAGGGCAAGGCTGCAGGGAACGAGAGAGCCCACATTGGAGTACTGCTCAGGGTTTATGTAGTAACTGCCACGGGGGCTCACTGTTGGCTTTTTTTTTTTAGCCCAAGGCTCAATTCCATGACGGTGCTCATCCAAACAGCATTAAAAAAACAGGGCTTACTCCTTTTTTTTTCTTTTTCATTCCTTTTACATATGTATGTTGTGTGTTGTTCCAAAAAGAAAAATTTGATCTATCTGCCACATCACCAATATGGTAATATGTTATTCAGGGTCACAGCCAGGATTACCAGGAGTCCACAAACCAAACTGTAAAAACATTTTTGATATTAGTTTGTTTTTTAAAGAAAACTTATGTAATTAATTCATATGAAATTATAGTTTTTGTAAAAAAAAAATTATATAGTAATCTTTTTTGCCTTCCCACACATATTATAGAGGTGCATGATTTTACATATTTGGGTGCTTATAGTTTTGAAAAAAAAAACATTCAAATTCAGCTGCAACATGTCCAAACTACTGAGGATAGTAAAAGATATTGCTGTCAGCCGTTTTAACGTTGTAGGGACTATTTGATGAGAAAATATGGAAAGTGTGAGTGAAAGATGAGCCAAAAAGCTTCATAAATTCTGCAGAAAACTTGGCCTAAGTTACCACATTAGAGCAAATGTAACTGGAATAACACTAATCATGGAAAGGATTATTTAGAGAGCCGTCACAGTGCGTAGATATCAGGAATATCATTAACCTTAACAATATTCTGCCTCACTGGTACTTAATAGACTCTAATCTCAGAGCCAAGCATGAGCCTTCATTAGTTTGGATCCTTCATCTTTATGTAGAGGACACTCAGAAGACTCAAGGGCTTTTCTCATTATTGAACGTTGTTGAGCTGCAGTGACTGTCTCGTTTGTCTAACACTGTGTCAAACAACTTGAAAAGGTAAGATAAGGAGTCAAACTCTGTTTTCTGACACTGGTTTTATTTGTTTTGCAGGCCGCAGCCTCCGGCGCTGCGCCCTCAGTCTTCAGTCATCCGTGGACAGTGACCTTGGTTCTTCAGAGGTGGAGGACGACTCCATCACCCTGGGATACAAACTGCAAGACCTCACCGACGTCCAGGTTATGGCCCGACTGCAGGAGGAGAGTAAGTTATTGACTCTGTTCAGATTTAAACAACAGACACCCAACACTAGGCAAGAAAACAGTTTGGCTCTCCAACATGCCTAATGACAGTATTTCTGTCCCCAGAACTGCTCTTGCTCTGAGAAATAGTGTATAATTTAAAACTCCAAATTGCAGGGAAGAGAGGCTGCAGCCTCCCTGTTCCTTATTTTAAAGCTCTGATTCCCTGAGACATTGCATGGAGTAAATTTAGGGATGAATAAACCATTTCTTTACAAAACTCCTGTTTCTCCTAAACCTGCATTTCAAGCTAAATCTAGTCAAAATGATTTCTGAACATTACTGGTAAAATGTATTTCATGTTTTATTTTTTATTTTGTTATTTCAGTGTGTCTTTGTTATTGTGCGCCAACTGACTTGTTCTGCTGTTCATCCGTCTCTTTGTTCCCTCTTTTCTAATATTTTAACATATGGCTCCAGATCTCAGAGCTCATCGCTACTTCAGCTTCATTAATCCCAGGAGGTGATGATTGTGTGTTTGTGTGATTGTGTGTGTGTGTGTGTGATTGTGTGTGTGTGTGTGTGTGTGTGTGTGTGTGTGTTGCACGCTGGTCCTCATATCTCGCTCCCCCAGGTCTAAGACAGGACTACGCCAGCACGTCGTCCGTCCTGGCCAACCGCCGCAGCCAGAGCTTCACCTTCCAGCTCAGCCAGCTCAGCGCCGGCCTCGACCTGGAGGAGGAAGACGAGGACGACGAAGACTACGGTCTCCTGCCCCCACCGCAGCCGCGCCTCACCCGCCTCCCGCACTCCCACACTTTCTCCAGCATGCGAGACTGGCGAAGAAGCACCAGCTCCCTGTCCACCCCACCTTCCACCCCCTCCACTCCGCCTTACCCGTCCGCAGGGTTCGCCTTCCAACCTCAGCCCCAGGGCCTGGGCCCGGGCCTGGGCAGCCTCTGCGCAGCCGAGCAGCACGTCTTCCGACCAGGATCAGGTGAGAAATGACTCAGATGTACCTGCACCAACGTTTGCAGGGTTCAAAATGAGCACCATCTACCAGCCAAATGCTGGTAAAGAAATACAAGTGGCTGGTAGATTTGCTTCACTCACCAGCCATAAAAACAATGGCGATCTATTGAGTGGCTGGTGGACCAAAAATGTTAATTTAATATCTAATCCTAATATTAATAAGAAAAGATAAGATAGACTTTATTGATCCCACACTGGGGAAATTCTCATGTTACAGCAGCTCAAAAATTCACATTAAATAGAAATATAGTAGGAAAAAAATATAAAATGTATTATAACAAGTAGAAAAACTACAAGGAGTAACAATATTAATAACATGTACACTATACTTTAAATTTTCAAGTCAGTAAAGTGAGGTAGAACATGTCTGCTTAGACTTTCTATACTGCTCTCATTGCTGTCAGTAGTACTAATCAGTTATCTCTCTGTTTATATGTTTTGTACCTGTAATATTTCTGTGTGTATTTGTATACTGTATATGTGTACGCTGTTACACATAATGCTTCGGGGGAAACAATCATGGCGTCCAGCCGAATATGAGAGTAAGTCAACATTGTCTTTCACTAAATCCAAAGTGTAATGTAGGTCTTCTAACCTCATAAACCTCGTTTTTAAACAATATTCTAACCTTTCTGTGATTTAACACGGCAACATTAAACCCATTAATTCATTACCTGTAACTGTGCTTTCTTCCAATATGTCTCATTTTGAGATGCCACCTTCACTCTCTAACATGTGTGGATGCCCCAGGCTGACCCACACCGATGTCCTTACTGTGCCACTTAATAATAACTCTTCCTAAGCCTCTTGTACAGTTCAACCCTCTAACGCCCTCAGACAGGCGCGTGTTCCCGTCTCTGAGGCGGAGACGAGAGAGTTTGATGGGATTAGAGTTAGGAGAGTTTATCTGACTGAGGAGGCTGGAAGCTGTGGTTACAGAAGAGATCCCAGCTAGCTGTATGTGGCCTCTTAAGGGATGGAGCTGTAATAAAAGAACACGCGTGACCAACGGCTCACAAAAAAGCAATCGGAGGTGGAAAGAGTACAAAAAAAATATTCTACTCAAGTAAAAGTGTGATTACTTTGAATTTTTACTGAAGTACAAATATCATTACTGGGATAAAATTCTACTCAAGTAAAAGTTAAAAGTAATTTATTTAAAATTTACTCCGAGTACAAGTTAGTTTCTTTCTAACAGCGAAGGGAGATATACTTTTTTATATTTATACCTTTTTTTTAATACCTTATTTATACTTAAATAGGAACTTAATTACTTAAATACTTAATTAAATCAGTCTTTTGCGATTTGTTAAGGGCACAGAGCCAAAAAAGTAAAAAATAAAATTTTCAAAAGCGACAAAAACCTTGAAAAAAGCAACAAAACTAAACAAAAGTGGAAAAAAAAACATTTTGATTTGAGTTTGTTGACAGATATTTGGCCAAAAGAACGGATTTGATTTCCAATGTAGCAAAGTGCAACACGTCAAACACAACATACTTTAATTACAGATTTTTAAAACTACTCTAAAGTGGAATTTGTTACTTTCAAACTCTGAAAAGCAATTGTATGTATGTATGTATGTATGTATGTATGTATGTATGTATGTATGTATGTATGTATGTATGTATGTATGTATGTATGTATGTATGTATGTAAGGCCAGTAAAACAACTCTACTTTTACATTACAGTCTGCTCTAGTGCAGCTTTTAACTCCATTTCTTTATGTTTGTGTCTCTTTCAGATAAGCTGCGGAGGAGCATGCCTAACCTTGTCAGAGCTCCCAGCATGCCTAGTGTGCCCATTCCAACCAATCCTAGTGCTTCCCCTTCTTTGCTTCGTAACAGCCAGAGTTTTGATTCGTCCAGTGGGCTGGCTCGACTGCAGTCCTTCAGTAAGATACAGATTTTCTCATATACAAGTGAATATGTATTTTATTTTATATATGTATTTTATTAAGGATCTAATTTAACCTTGTATCTGTTATCTCCATCCACCTCCAGTCCCCGCCCCAGGCCAGCTGCAGAACAGAGTCCAGAGCGTCGGGAACTTCTTCACGTTGTCACGGCAGCCGCTGAAGGCCACCGCCTACGTCAGCCCCACCATCAAGGGCTCGGCCCCCATGCCGGCCTCCACCAGCCTCCAGTGTCTGAACATCAGCAGCGGGGGGAGCAGCGGGGTCGCCACTGGCATCCCTATGCTCAGCAAACCTCCGGGTGGAGCAGGGGCAGTGTCTTCCACCCCAAGCACGCCACGCAGCGGCCTGCCCCGCCCCGCCTCCTTTGTTGGCACCCCAAGCTCCACCCCCCGCAACAAGGGCCAACCAGCGCGGAGGTAAACCCTTCATTTTATTACTAGCAGAGCTGCAGTGATTAATCGATTAGTTGTCAACTATCAAATTGATCGCCAACTATCATCGGTTAATCGGTTTAAGCATAGGCGTAATTTACAGTAAATATCTAATAATATTTCCCTTTTACATAATTTAAGACATTTGCACCATAAATTGATGCAAAAAAGGTACAAGTTGTTGCAGAAACACTCACAATCCAGGGTATGAAGCCATAGTTCGTGTTGAATGATGATGTCTTCTGGTGTCTTCACTCCCTTATGAAAATAAACTGAAGATCTTTTAGCTATGGACAAAACAAGACATTTGAGGACGTAATTTTTCACTATTTTCTCACATTTTATAGACCAAACAACTAGTCGAGAAAACAATCGACATATTAATGGAAAATATAATAATCGTTAGTTTCAGCCCTAATTGCTAGATTAGAAAATGTTTGTGCTCTCTTATAAAGGTTGTCAAATATCCCTAATTGAGCGTTTCCTTTATTATTTGCCGCAGTTTACTGACGCCTCCAAAGAGCTTGTCCACCCTCAGTGCCCTTCGTGACAGCAGCTGGAGGGACGGCTGCTACTGATGGATGGATGGATGGACGGATGGATGGATGGATGGATGGACGGACTGGTGGAAACCCCGCAGGCTCGGGTAACTGTCCACACCTCAACGTAAAGCTTTCCCTTGGGGACGTTTGAATGGGTTTGACCAAAAAGTAACTGTAACCTTAAAAGTCCTGTATAGAAGAGTCCTCCAAAAGGGCCACAGGTGAACGGCTCTCTCTTGTCATCCATTAAATTCTATGCAGAATTTCTTCGGGTAAGGCGGGATGTCTTTTTTTCTGGATTTGAGTGTTTGCAGATCAGGTCTAATTCTACCGACAGCTTGGCGCTCCTGAGTTTGGTCTGAGCCAAGGGGAGTTGTTCCCTGTTGCTCTTGTGCAATAAACTGGCTGTAGGGTGCCAGTTGTACTAACCGGCTAAAGAGGCCTGCCACTTTTTATAAAAACAACGAGCCTCACAATACTGTATGTATTTATATATTTATTTTAAATACCTTTTTTTAACTAATCAGGTTTTTTTTCCCTCTGGCAACAAGCGCCAAAGATGCTGCTAAAAATGAATCCATCCCTGTTGGTTTGGGCACGTTCTGCCTCATTTTTACATGGCCTGCTGTATGTATCTGTGTACAAAACTTATTATTAAATGGTTATTTATATTAATATATTGATGCAAAATTATTGAATTTTAAATGTGACCAAAAGGAGAAAGTGTGAATGTGTTTACAAAATTGTCTCACCATGGTGTCACTAAACTGTGCATATTAACACTTTGAAATTGTTGAATGCCCTCCAAGGGGATCTGTTCTTGTTGCACTTTGTATAAATCTCTGAACTTACTGATGTACTTATCTTGTTTACTAATGGTTGCACTTCCTTTTTACATTTCATCTTCTGGATTTTTTTTGTGGGGAAGATTTCAGTTATACACAGCATAATGTAGCACTGTTTCTTTGTAATATTTGGCTTGTGTTTTCCATGGCATATTTCACAAATGCTGACCCTTTTGTTACTGTGATGAGCTGAATGTGTGAAACATTTTAATAAAACACACTGAATCAAATATGACGTTTTTCCTCAGTACTTTATGTTGAATTTTAATCTTCAACTTTTAAGTAAATAGTAAAGGAGTTTACATATGAATTGCATTTGCTTTAGAAAGCAAAGTAACTTTTCTTTGAAGACAACCACAATGTTGAGTCATACACACTGGAGTGAGCATGCTCCAGCTGTGGTAATAGTAGCACAGACATGTTGCCACCTAGTGGTAGAACTAGGGACATCTAGACTTATTCTTATTCTTTATTTATAACGGAGAACACACATTCATTCCCATTTCTGTAAATGTGCCAGTGTTAGCCGGCCGGCTAAGTTTCAACTGTAATCCTTTGGCCAGATGATTTTAGACCAGAGCAACAGGAAACAACAAGACATTAGTACAGGTTAAACTATACAGACACCATAGAGCTAGAGCAACAAATAAGCAGATTGCATTTGTAAAAACAGGTGTGTTGGTGAATGTTCGAGCACCTGCTCAATGTGTTTACATACAAACTTATATTTGTAGACTAACTGTTTATCAAAAACATGTTATTAAACTACAGTGTATTAAACTAAACATAGACTTATGATTTTGTAATATATAAGTTGTTGTACTGTTCTTTGCCCGGTCCCCTCTTCTGGTGTGCCTCTGTAAATGATCAGGGTCAGTGATGATGATGAAGGAGAGGGATCTGATGATGACCCTCATGTGCCACTACCACCCAGACCCTCTGCCGACTGCAGACTGTCCCGGAGACGACTCTGCGACCTCTGCACATGCAGCAACTGAGCGGATACATTTATGGATTATGAATCAGCAACGTTATGAGGTCAGTCCGACCGTCATGTCACACAGCCGTCTCCCTCCTCAGGAAATACTCATCCGCGGCCCTATCCTCGCCGTAGCCCGGATAAACAAACACACGGTGCTGAGTCCCGTTGCTAGCTCCCAGCTAGCTTATGCTAACGTCTGGACTGTTGTTTTGGCTGTTTGGGGCGAACAAACTAACGAGCCAGCGGTCACATGCACCGGAATGATGCTAGGGGGAGACTATGCATCGCTGGGGGAAGGAACATGAGGTTTTATATTGGTTTTGGTTGTGTTTCTGTAAATAGACGGTTGCAGGTGGACTGGTGTTGACATGGTCCGTGGGAGCTGGACGTCCGCAGGTTTGTCTTTGCCATTGTGTTCATGAACATTTCCACATTCCAGTGCTAATGCAAATATAACTATACATGACATAACAGCTGGTTATTGTTGTATGATTTCTACTTTGTGCTTGTATCTGTCTCATAGCTGCAGACACAGCCTCCATGGATGCTATGTGGGAAGAAGAGGAAGCTTCTAGACCAACTGGAGGAGCATGTTCTCTGAGGGAAGCTCTGAGGTAGGACATGCTGTCTCTCACCATTAACAGCTGCTGGGGGTAACGTTGAGGGGTTGAGTTCATTTGAAAGGGCCGGTCACACTGTCCACAGTAAGGATTATAATATAGATCTCTGGAGGAGCTGAGACACTGTTTGTGGAAATGTCCTCCAACAACATGTTAGCGAGAGAAGACTCGGTGCTCTCCTGGTTGTGTTGTTAGGTCAGTGGTTAAGTGTTGGCGTGGGTTGAATTCCTGCTTGTGGTAGAGATATTTCCAGTGGCACAACTGTTACCTTGTGTGTGTGTTAGGCCCAGGTTGTGTTGTTCATGCTGAAGAAGTGGAATAAGTGTGGTGGAAGTTTCTTGTACAGCGAGAGAGGAACTTGTTGGAAGTGAGACCTTGTTGAAACAGAATAAAGACCTGAATCAAGGTTTGGTCTTCGGTGAAGGTTTAATTGTTTTCTGCAGAGAACAATCAAATGACAAAAAGAGTCCTGTGTGAATACAATCAGTAATACACTTCTTTATTTCCCGTGCCCCCAGAGAAAAGAATACTAATAACAGTCTAATCTTAAACAGAACAATTAGTGGATCTCAGGCAGACAGTTGGATCTATTATGTCCCTGCATCTGTCCCTTGTGGGTCAAGTTTTATTTACCGGTCATTCTATCTTAGCTGAGAAAGGGACATTTTGTCTTCAGGTAGGTCCATGGCTCTGACCTGGTAACATAAACATATCTCCCAAGACACCTGTTTCTGTGGCATTTGTCTTAGGGGAGAAATGCAAGTGAAGTTGTCTCCTACAAGGAGAACACACTGAGGACAGATAGGACAGTCATATACTCTGAGAGACATTGGAGATCTTATTATGAATAATTAATATGAAAATCATTGCTTAAATGTAATTTTCTCAGAATGGTTTGTGGAGGTTGTCCTTCCTGTAAACCACTCTGACCTCTTGGTGGTAATTTGACCACAAACGACCCCAGCTCTGAGTGTCAGCAGTCAGCTGTAGGAGAAGTTGGCGTTAGCCAGCGGTAACTAAGCAGCTTTGGCCCGGCGGTTCCCTCCAGCAGGGATTAAAACCCCAGCGGTCAAACACTGACACTGCAACAATTCATAAGAATACTAACTGAGTTTATGTCAGCATCATGTAGTGATACGGAGAATCGGACCCTCGGGTTAATACGTAGCACACATCTCATTTGTTAGGGACTCTGTGCCAGCTGCATGCGGTGGACCTTAGGGTGCAGCTCAGATACTAGATGATGTTAACCAAACACAGCCTGTCCTCTGCTTGGGAGCTCCAGCTCTCGGCTCTAGTAGCTTTACCTTGTTGTGTCTCGCGTCTTTTGTCCCTGCTTAAAGAAAAGAAATGGACACAAATGTGTTGAAGCAGAAGAATCCAATAAACTCTTGCTTTCTCTTGTTTTCTCCCCAGATGAGTGCAGAGTTTCTGGACCACAACGGAGAAGTTCCTTCACTCCATTCATGCCTTCTTCACACCGTACTCACTGTATACTCATAGTACTGTATGTCATGAAAAAATGTAATAAAGAAAGTAAGTAATATTACTAGTATGTTTTATGTCAAAGAATCTCTGAAAAAGTCATACAAAATGTCAAAAAGTGTTATTACATAGTTATTACATAGTTATAACATTGTTATAACATGTTTTATGTCAAAACATCTCTGAAAAGGCATACAAAGTGTTATTACATTGTTATTACATAGTTATTACACACAATACGTGCCGTAAAAGTGCCTGAAAAATATTTTTTTTGTCCATAAAATTTTTTTTTTGTAATTTAAAAAAAAAAATTTGATCTTTTCCTTTCTCTGGTGACCCCCCTACTCTGAGTTACCCTACACTAGTCTACACTTTGCACTGAGTTTCCCTAGTTTACTGTCTCCCTTTCTCTAAGATGCACTTCTCTGTTGTCTCCCTTTCTCTAAGACAACCTACTCTGGTCTAGACCCTTTCTCTAAGATGCCCTACTCTGGTCTAGACCCTTTCTCTAAGATGCCCTACTCTGGTCTAGACCCTTTCTCTAAGATGCCCTACTCTGGTCTAGACCCTTTCTTTAAGATGCCCTACTCTGGTCTAGACCTGTCTCTGAGTACTATTATTGTGATTCCTGCCTGTCCTTGTCTAAATCCTCTCCTAACCTGCACTGCCTTTCCTGACCTCTCTTTCCTGTCTAAGTGTTTGCACATACACTGGCAACGAGCCGGTCTTTGAACACTCGACCCTGGGCCTAAGAGCCGAGCACAAACCAACTGCGCTACCAACGCAAGTACGCACGTAAAGGTTCTCTGGATGTATTTGTCTTTGTCATTGTGGGTGTAAAGCTGAAAATAAACAGTCCTTTCCTGTGTTGGAACCCATAACCTTAGTGTCTCTGGCTCCACCAGACTGAGATATCAGATCTGACACAACCTCACAAGACTTGAGCACACAACCTCCTGAACAGAAGACATGTTGCTTATCACACAGAGCTATACACGATGATGAAGGCAATAGGTTGGAGGTTGTATTTGATGTTTACATCACCAAGGAGATACATTTCAAAAAGATTGGCTGAAGCTTGGATTTGAACTCCCAACCTCAGAGTATCAAGGCAGCATCTTATCATGGTGAGCTATTCCTCAGGTGGGAAAATTTGGATTCCTTGGATGCCTACCCTGTTATCCTTACCCTACATACAAAGCACCACGCAAGTAGCTGCTACTGATACATACTCACATTCTAGTCACAATATGACCTAGCCCCACCCACAACATTTAAGGTGATCTTGCATTAATTCACACATGCCTCCTGCTACATGCTAGATCACACCCACCAATCCCCACTCCTCGTGCCTGAACCTAACCACCTCGACACGTCTAGTGGCTGTGATCTAGCATGTACCGGGAGGTTATCAGCCTGTCTTGCTGAGCCACTTCTCTCTCTCATAATAGGCTCGTTCAAGATGAGCCAGGTCTGCGGTCGATCACCGGCGATCGGCGCCCGTTGCATGCCGGTTAGATTTGTGTCCGACTTGCTCTGACGTCATGCACACGTGGCAACGGAAATCTCACGAGAGCAAGGCGGCCGCAGCTCTGAGACCCAGGGGGCGCAGTTGCTTTCATTCTAGTCAGAATATGACCTAGCCCCACCCACAACATTTGAGGTTGGGAGGTGTACAGTGGGTGTGACCTTGCATTAATTCACTCATTCATTCATTCAGTCATGCCCACCAATCCCCACTCCTCATGCCTGAACACCTCAACACGTCTAGTGGGTGTGATCTAGCACGTACCGGGAGGTTATCAGCCTGTCTTGCTGAGCCTGTCTTGCTGAGCCTCTCAGCTGATTTCCCAGCTGATTGGTTCACGACTCAACGTGATGACGTTTTATATAAACCTTTTATTATTTTTTAATCGGAGGGATTTAACTGCTTTTTGTCTGATTTAAAGACTTATTCTGTACAGATCACATGTTGTGTGTGGCTATGAAGTCAGAGAGACTAAATCCGTTCAGATCACTGATCCCCCCCCCCCTCTACTTTACAGGCGAGGCGCAGTTCATCTCGAACAAGCCTATTGATAACTTTCAGCAGCACATGAATGAATGCATTAATGAGTGAATGAATGAATGAAGGAATGACACCTTTATTGCCCCCAGGGGATTAAAAGAGACTACACAGCCTTTGTCCCACAGAGCATCCAGCTGCCTATTAACAAGCTCTGACCACAATGTCCAAATTATCTCTCTGGAACTTGCATGGTGCTTTTAATGTTCATTATGAGAGAGAGAAGTGGCTCAGCAAGACAGGCTGATAACCTCCCGGTACATGCTAGATCACAACCGCTAGACGTGTTGAGGTGGTTAGGTTCAGGCACGAGGAGTGGGGATTGGTGGGTGTGTTCTAGCATGTAGCAAGAGACATGAGTGAATTAATGCAAGATCACCTGAAATGTTGTGGGTGGGGCTAGGTCATATTGTGACTAGAATGTGAGTATGTATCAGTAGCAGCTACTTGCGTGGTGCTTTGAATGTAGGGTAAGGATAACAGGGTAGGCCAATCAGAGGCAATATAAGGCAGCAGGCCACCAGGCACGTCCTTTGACTAGTGGATCCGATCTAGCATATACACCCCTGGCTCCCCTGTGTGACTAAAGAAGTCCAAGGAATTGTCCCTGGCAGTGAACAAACAACTGAAGGAATCCAATTTTTCCTGCCTGAAGAATAGCTCACCATGATAAGATGCTGCCTTGAAACTCTGAGGTTGGGAGTTCAAATCCCAGCTTCAGCCAACCGTTTTGAAATTAACGTCTTTGGTGATGTAAACATCAAATACAACCTCCAACCTATTGCCTTCATCATCGTGTATAGCTCTGTGTGATAAGCAACATGTCTTCTGTTCAGGAGGTTGTGTGTTCAAGTCTTGTGAGGTTGTGTCAGATCTGATATCTCAGTCTGGTGGAGCCAGAGACATTAAGGTTATGGGTTCCAACACAGGAATGGACTGTTTATTTTCAGCTTTACACCCACAAAGACAAAGACAAATACATCCAGAGAACCTTTACGTGCGTACTTGCGTTGGTAGCGCAGTTGGTTTGTGCTCGGCTCTTAGGCCCAGGGTTGAGTGTTCAAAGACCGGCTCGTTGCCAGTGTATGTGCAAACACTTAGACAGGAAAGAGAGGTCAGGAAAGGCAGTGCAGGTTAGGAGAGGTTAGGAGAGGATTTAGACAAGGACAGGCAGGAATCACAATAATAGTACTCAGAGACAGGTCTAGACCAGAGCAGGGCATCTTAGAGAAAGGGTCTAGACCAGAGTAGGGCATCTTAGAGAAAGGGTCTAGACCAGAGTAGGGCATCTTAAAGAAAGGGTCTAGACCAGAGTAGGGCATCTTAGAGAAAGAGAGACATCAGAGTAGGGCAGCTTAGAGAAAGAGTCTAGACAAAAGTGGGGTGTCTTAGAGAAAGGGTGACTCAGAGTGAGGGAGTCATCACAGTAGGACAGCCAGGGCTCAGCAGAGAAAGGAAAAAATCAGAATTAAAAAAAATTTGCATTTTTTTTTTATAGATGAAAAATACTTTTTCAGGCACTTTTACGGCATGTATTGTGTGTAATAACACCTTTTGACATGTAATAACAATGTAATAACTATGTAACAACAATGTAACAACACTTTGTATGTCTTTTTCAGAGATGTTTTGACATAAAACATGTTACAACAATGTTATAACTATGTAATAACTATGTAATAACACTTTTTGACATTTTGTATGACTTTTTCAGAGATTCTTTGACATAAAACATACTAGTAATATTACTTACTTTCTTTATTACATTTTTTCATGACATACAGTACTATGAGTATACAGTGAGTACGGTGTGATGAAGGCATGAATGGAGTGAAGGAACTTCTCCGTTGTGGTCCAGAAACTCTGCACTCATCTGGGGAGAAAACAAGAGAAAGCAAGAGTTTATTGGATTCTTCTGCTTCAACACATTTGTGTCCATTTCTTTTCTTTAAGCAGGGACAAAAGACGCGAGACACAACAAGGTAAAGCTACTAGAGCCGAGAGCTGGAGCTCCCAAGCAGAGGACAGGCTGTGTTTGGTTAACATCATCTAGTATCTGAGCTGCACCCTAAGGTCCACCGCATGCAGCTGGCACAGAGTCCCTAACAAATGAGATGTGTGCTACGTATTAACCCGAGGGTCCGATTCTCCGTATCACTACATGATGCTGACATAAACTCAGTTAGTATTCTTATGAATTGTTGCAGTGTCAGTGTTTGACCGCTGGGGTTTTAATCCCTGCTGGAGGGAACCGCCGGGCCAAAGCTGCTTAGTTACCGCTGGCTAACGCCAACTTCTCCTACAGCTGACTGCTGACACTCAGAGCTGGGGTCGTTTGTGGTCAAATTACCACCAAGAGGTCAGAGTGGTTTACAGGAAGGACAACCTCCACAAACCATTCTGAGAAAATTACATTTAAGCAATGATTTTCATATTAATTATTCATAATAAGATCTCCAATGTCTCTCAGAGTATATGACTGTCCTATCTGTCCTCAGTGTGTTCTCCTTGTAGGAGACAACTTCACTTGCATTTCTCCCCTAAGACAAATGCCACAGAAACAGGTGTCTTGGGAGATATGTTTATGTTACCAGGTCAGAGCCATGGACCTACCTGAAGACAAAATGTCCCTTTCTCAGCTAAGATAGAATGACCGGTAAATAAAACTTGACCCCACAAGGGACAGATGCAGGGACATAATAGATCCAACTGTCTGCCTGAGATCCACTAATTGTTCTGTTTAAGATTATACTGTTATTAGTATTCTTTTTTCTCTGGGGGCACGGGAAATAAAGAAGTGTATTACTGATTGTATTCACACAGGACTCTTTTTGTCATTTTGATTGTTCTCTGCAGAAAACAATTAAACCTTCACCGAAGACCAAACCTTGATTCAGGTCTTTATTCTGTTTCAACAAGGTCTCACTTCCAACAAATTCCTCTCTCGCTGTACAAGAAACTTCCACCACACTTATTCCACTTCTTCAGCATGAACAACACAACCTGGGCCTAACACACACACAAGGTAACAGTTGTGCCACTGGAAATATCTCTACCACAAGCAGGAATTCAACCCACGCCAACACTTAACCACTGACCTAACAACACAACCAGGAGAGCACCGAGTCTTCTCTCGCTAACATGTTGTTGGAGGACATTTCCACAAACAGTGTCTCAGCTCCTCCAGAGATCTATATTATAATCCTTACTGTGGACAGTGTGACCGGCCCTTTCAAATGAACTCAACCCCTCAACGTTACCCCCAGCAGCTGTTAATGGTGAGAGACAGCATGTCCTACCTCAGAGCTTCCCTCAGAGAACATGCTCCTCCAGTTGGTCTAGAAGCTTCCTCTTCTTCCCACATAGCATCCATTGAGGCTGTGTCTGCAGCTATGAGACAGATACAAGCACAAAGTAGAAATCATACAACAATAACCAGCTGTTATGTCATGTATAGTTATATTTGCATTAGCACTGGAATGTGGAAATGTTCATGAACACAATGGCAAAGACAAACCTGCGGACGTCCAGCTCCCACGGACCATGTCAACACCAGTCCACCTGCAACCGTCTATTTGCAGAAACACAACCAAAACCAATATAAAACCTCATGTTCCTTCCCCCAGCGATGCATAGTCTCCCCCTAGCATCATTCCGGTGCATGTGACCGCTGGCTCGTTAGTTTGTTCGCCCCAAACAGCCAAAGAACAACAGTCCAGACGTTAGCATAAGCTAGCTGGGAGCTAGCAACGGGACTCAGCACCGTGTGTTTGTTTATCCGGGCTACGGCGAGAGGATAGGGCCGCGGATGAGTATTTCCTGAGGAGGGAGACGGCTGTGTGACATGACGGTCGGACTGACCTCATAACGTTGCTGATTCATAATCCATAAATGTATCCGCTCAGTTGCTGCATGTGCAGAGGTCGCAGAGTCGTCTCCGGGACAGTCTGCAGTCGGCAGAGGGTCTGGGTGGTAGTGGCACATGAGGGTCATCATCAGATCCCTCTCCTTCATCATCATCACTGACCCTGATCATTTACAGAGGCACACCAGAAGAGGGGACCGGGCAAAGAACAGTACAACAACTTATATATTACAAAATCATAAGTCTATGTTTAGTTTAATACACTGTAGTTTAATAACATGTGTTTGATAAACAGTTAGTCTACAAATATAAGTTTGTATGTAAACACATTGAGCAGGTGCTCGAACATTCACCAACACACCTGTTTTTACAAATGCAATCTGCTTATTTGTTGCTCTAGCTCTATGGTGTCTGTATAGTTTAACCTGTACTAATGTCTTGTTGTTTCCTGTTGCTCTGGTCTAAAATCATCTGGCCAAAGGATTACAGTTGAAACTTAGCCGGCCGGCTAACACTGGCACATTTACAGAAATGGGAATGAATGTGTGTTCTCCGTTATAAATAAAGAATAAGAATAAGTCTAGATGTCCCTAGTTCTACCACTAGGTGGCAACATGTCTGTGCTACTATTACCACAGCTGGAGCATGCTCACTCCAGTGTGTATGACTCAACATTGTGGTTGTCTTCAAAGAAAAGTTACTTTGCTTTCTAAAGCAAATGCAATTCATATGTAAACTCCTTTACTATTTACTTAAAAGTTGAAGATTCAAATTCAACATAAAGTACTGAGGAAAAACGTCATATTTGATTCAGTGTGTTTTATTAAAACGTTTTCACACATTCAGCTCATCACACAACCAACACCTCCTGCCTGGTCAAGAAGGCTCACCAGCGCCTTTTCTTCCTGAGGACACTGAGGAAGAATCAGCTTTCCTCAACTATCCTGGTAAACTTCTATCGCTGTGCAGTAGAAAGCATCCTGACCAACTGTGCAACAGTGTAGTATGGGGGCTGTTCTGTTGCAGAGCGCAAGGCACTGCAGCGGGTGGTGAAAACCGCCCAGCGCATCACCGGGACTACACCACCCGCCATCGAGCACATCCAGAGGAAACGCTGTCTGCATCGAGCTCGCAGCATCCTTAAGGACTCCTCTCACCCAGCCCACAGACTGTTTGCTCTCCTGCCCTCCGGCAGGCGGTTCAGGTGCCTCCGGACCAGGACCAGCAGACTAAAGAACAGTTTTTTCCCCAGAGCTGTCTCTGTATTGAAGTCTAATCCTCATTAATCCCACTCCCCTTCATACACTGATTGACTCTCCTCTCCTTCCTCACACCTGCCTCCATTTGGTTATCTGCAATATTATAATGTTCACCTGCACTGCTGACTGTTACTATAGTAACAACTGTTTATATCTGCATCTTTTTTGCTCTACTTACCTTTTTGCACTACTTACATTTCAATTTGCATTAATGACTGTTTATTTACAGTACCAATTGTTTACATATACATCTGCAATACCACACCTTAACTGTAATGTGCAATTACTTCCACTGCACTTTAGTTCGGACAGCTTCTGCCCAAACTTTATTTGTACTACTATATTATTGTTATACTGCTCATTTAGCCTAAATTATTATATCTATCTCTAAAAATTCTGTCTATAATAGCCGCCTGTATATATTTTCATAGCACATATTCTCCTGTAAACTCTGTAAACCAGTAGTATATTATATTATGTTCATTGTACATATCTGTAAAATCTCGACCTGTAAATCTTGCTCACAATACTTGTTTATATTCATAGGACAAACCCATCTGTAAAATTCTGTTTATAATAGTATTCATTTCTATATTTATTCAGTACATATCCATGTCCTGCACTCATGGAACCATTGTATATCCTGCACTTACTGCTATTGCACTTCTGGTTAGACCCAGACTGCATTGCGTTGCCTACCTGTACCTGTGTAATGACAATAAAGTTGAATCTAATCTAATATTTACAAATTGACTTGACAAATAATCACAGCACAAAAAAACAATGTGATTCTTGTATTTAGCCTATATTTCTCAGTCTTGTTGTGTGATTTGAAGAGTGGATTGTTACATTTTGTCAAAGCAGGAGAGTTAAAAATAGGCAACCAGGATCTCAAGTCACTGGCAGGGGACCACGCAGACCCCAATGATGTAACAGCATCTTCTGTCTTACCAAAGATAATCAAGACAAAAACCTCTCACTCTGTAGCCTTTTCGTGATACAATAATGGTAATCACAGTTGCCAATGATTACAAAAATCGAAAAGCAGAACATCTTCACATTATCACGTATCATCAAAATGATCTGCCATTGCCTACAGACTGTGTAATGAAATAACTGTTTCAGCACACATGCACGTATGCATTATTGGACTGGAATACACACAAGGAATATGTTCAGATGTGACATTTTAGGATATAAATCATAGTTAGGAACCTGTTCTGTATTTGTCTTTCTTCACCGTGTGACACATCTTTCGCATTATAAACGATCTTCGACCACACACGCCCAGCCTCAGCACCAGCGCATCCTTTCTCAACGGGGTCCCCCCCACAACCCTCTGTCCGCACCAACATTACCAGAAACCATGAGAGGGACGAGGCCTTCGTGATAAGGACAAACCCTACTGGACTCGTTCTTCTCCCCTCCCCGAACCTCTCGCGGTTCGTTATGTCTTTGAGCCTGCACCCCCTCTCGCCATGCCCGCCGCTGAACGCTCCGTGCTGCCGCCGCCGCTGCTCTTTCTGCCGTTGTTGCTTTTGATTCCGTGCCTAGATGGGGCGGTGAGAGCAGCGGAGGAGGGCGGCGGCCTGCCCTCCTCCTCGCCCGGGGACAATGGGCTCACCATTGCGGTCGGAGACCCGTCTGTCACCGACCCGAGCGCCCCGGGGCGACTCCTCAGCCCCTCCACGCTGATAGAAGGTAAACAAAAACACACATTAGCTCTACATCGGTCCGTCATTGTTAGACAAAATGGAAATGAGCTGCAACAGAGGAAGCCGTGTGACTAACACAATCAGGTAGCAGGGCAGCTATGTAAATAGGCTGTTTGTTTATGTGAACCTGACAAAAATCGCACCTTTCTTTAGTTTTTATTGTATCATACCTTGTTTTCAAATTCAAATTAGGTCTGCTGCAGCTTTCTGTAATTGTTGTGAGGCAAATGCTGTAAACCATGTCTATAAATACATTTGAAATTGTGCCACAGATTACAACATTGTATTCAATCTGAAACTTTTAATTAATTTTGAGTGGCAAAATAGTAGATTAACTGGCAGTTATGAAGGTGAAGCTGGTCCAATATGTGCCATTTTGTGTAGAAACAATGATTGGATCAGAGTGTATCTTTAATACTATATTGTGAATGACACATGATCTTTGCAGTAAAGCTA
The DNA here is from genome assembly GCA_026937815.1 of Etheostoma perlongum. NCBI lineage: Eukaryota > Metazoa > Chordata > Actinopteri > Perciformes > Percidae > Etheostoma > Etheostoma perlongum. The sequence goes on from CM049394.1 coordinate 14,392,831, forward strand.
TGTAGCTATATGCTCAATTGGAAGGAGCTCCTGATATTAAAATAAAGACGTCTTCACCAAAACCATCCCAAATGCCAAGTCATCTGTCTGAATGATCCACTGTTTCTATTGATAAGCTATTGGATGTATACACAGGCAGTCTGCTGTGCTAATAGCAAACAGGGTTAAGACATATAATGTGGAGGTTTGGGGGATTACGTTTTTTATCTTTTTGATGTATTAATGATACAGCAGGTGAGCCTGAGCACACTTATGGCCTCTGTGTATTTTATTTCATGTGACGTTTAAAATTGATCAATTGGTTGTTTACAACGGATCTGGGCAGGTGGTGGGTTTACATACTGTAAAAAATAATAATAAAATAAAATACACTTGAATGCTTTCTAGGAACTCCAGCAGCTATATTAGTGCCAGTTTTACAGACCACAACATATTGTGATGAGCAGTCATTAAGCTTAATACATCCATCAGCTTTACTGAACCCTAATCCTTATACTGAAGATTACAGTACATTACAACAAAAAGTTAGGTTTTCAACCTCACAAACTACACTGTAGACAGCAAAATGTATTCTGATCAACATATAAAAAAGAAAGACTGAAAACGGTTGAAAATTAGAGTAAAACTGTCCCAACTACAACATGATATTCACAATTAGGAACTTGCTAAATATCACCTCTACTATGCGACAGTGCTGGAAGGGAAGAACTGTCTTAACGTGGCACTTGGTTTTGATGTATTTTTCATTCTCCCACTGGTTCAACTGTGCCTGCCTCATCACTTTTTCATGGGTAGGGAAAGGTTACCGAGTACTGCTGAGAGAGGAAGTGGTTGAGGCTGGTCTGCATACAGATCAGAACACATGCAGAGACACATGAATTACCACAGTCATATTATTGGAAATCTTACTCTAGCAGCCATGCTGATAGGAATAGCTTACCAAATCCAAACTATAAATACAATTGGGTTTTCCCTACCATTATAAGACTTTGGTGCAGTACCCAAGGTTTTTGGCAGAACCTAAGCCAAATAAAAATCAATCTGAGCATCAAAACTAGTTAAATTACACTCACATACTCGGAAATATTAAGATCTAAAAATTGTAGTTGGTCCCTTGTGGACTTCTTTCAGTCTTTAATTTTTTTTTGTTTTATTTATTTATGTGCTCTAACTTTTCCAATGTTTTAGCCACAGATATTGTAATAATAATGGTCTAAAATCACTTTTTTAGGGAGGACCCCTAAACCTCTCCGCCAAATATGCGCACCCAAGTATTCAACAAACCCAATTCTTCATCAGATTTGCTTGTGTGATTTTAAACATTTAACAGAACGTTGGCCATAAATGGACACTATGGAAGTCTAAATCATTATATCTTCTGACATTTTCTCCCCAGAGCCCCAGTTTGCCCTGAAGGTGCTGGTGAGGGACCTTGTGACCCGTCAGGCGTTGCCGGGTGCTTCAGTGGACGTTTACGTAAACCACACCCTGAGGACCTCTGCCCCAACAGACGAGAAGGGTGAGGTTCTGCTCTGGGTGCCGTACAGTCCCGGCCTCAGTCTGACTCTGCTGGGCACCATGGAGGGCTACGCCCCCAGCCCCGTGCCCTGGAGCACAGCCAAGAGGCCGAGTGAGTAACACACAACTTGTTTTAAACCTTTGGCTAATCCAAGAAACACTAACTGACTCCTCATTGTCTCTTTATGTCCACAAATGCAAACAATAATTTTTAAGTCAGGGGCATGATCTTTTTAGTTTCTGAGGAAAACATTCATTCACATGGTCCAAATCTTACCCCATATCCACCTATACATCTTTGTAAATTTGAGTGTTCTACACCTACTCTATCTGTAAAGTGTCTTGAGATAACTCTTGTTATTAATTGATACTATTGATACTATAAATACAATTGAATTGCAATTGAAGTCATACAGTAAGCCTGGCTTCTCTGACAGAAGAGCACAGCCACAGACTGTTGGATCCGTTAAGGACGTTACCATCCGCTCTGCTGAAATGCTGAGCAGCGCATCCTGACCAGGTCCAGGGTCACAGCTGACCCTACCCCCCTTAAAAGGACACAAGTAAAGAGGATCATCCAACAAGGATCGAGCCAAGCATAGAGAAAAAAACTCAATTAAGGCATTTAGCCCATACCTACTCAAATAAAAAGTGATTTGCTCAAGGATGCATTTCTCTCACACAAACACTCTTTTACTATGTAAATATTACTTGTGTATAAAAGGCTGTCCAGCCATTTGTGAGTACCCTTTTCTGTACTGCCAGCAAGTATTCACACAACTGCATTATTCATGGTCATCCCAGATTAATGAAGTGTCTGCGACAACATCCAACTTGTCACTGAGGTTTGTTCATGATGAAGCATTTTATGTGCCCAGTGTACAGTCGAGTGTAACTGAACACGTCATCGTATTGATTGTCTCTACAGCAGCATGTAGGGTCGAGATGTCTGACTCAAGCCGGGGAAACATATCCCTGCCTCAGCAAACTCTCTTTGTCCTGCACCCCATCTAATGCAGAGGGGGGTGGGGGCTTTTTAGCCACACCGACCTCATGTTGGTGTAAAAAAAGAAAACATGACTCTATTGTCTGTGTATCCACTTCTTCTTACTGGTCTGTCTCAGCCAGAAAAGAAGCAGGGAGGCGGTGTTTCAAAGCAAAGATGGAGCAGGTGTTATGTTATGAGAGATAAAAATCAGATGGATAATAATCATGATGATGAAATTGTGTCATCTGTCGAGACTTGCTCTACTCTGCTTTATCAGAGGCGCCTCCCTTTTGTGCTGCTGAGCCAGACAGCTGAACCCTAAAAAGAGGATTGAGGTAGTATTGCCACCTGCTGGTGGTATTACAGGTCTGCAAGAAGGCACCATAAACCGCTTGTGTTGTGTTTAAAAATAAAAACAAAGTGAATGACTTGACATCTCTATCTCTTGTTACATATTAAAAAATACAATTTTGTATTATTTTTTCAATTTATCTCTTATTTATAAATAAAGTTGCCACTGTCAGTTCTATAATGGTGACTTTTGTCTATTGGAAAGCGCTTGGAAATGTAGTTGTGATAGTTGGGAACAAAGTGCTATTAGTATTTGTGTTTTGTCTGTCCTCCTGCAGTTTTCTCTGCTGTGACACTGCTGCTGCTCCCTCACAGTCAGGGAAACATCTGGCTGTTTGAAGACTCAGTACTCATCACAGGGAAGTTACCTGGTAGGTTTACGCAACAAGCAAATCACAACCTTAATTTGTAGAACAACACTCTCTTGCATCGGAAAAATAGAAGATTTTTTCCTAAATTGACTGAGCTAAACGTGACAGCCTTAACCGGTTCATCTGGGTAGTTTTTAAGTTTTCGACTTGCACTGATTAAAGTATAAACTTAAGAAGGGATTGATGGTCAAGATGCAAGAATACAGCAGAGTAAATGCACAAATATCTACTGTCTTGCAATATTAAAATGTGTTTAGGACAAAGTCACCAATGACATAAGTGTAGAGGTAAATTATGATACTGTTTTGTCCTTCAGATCAATTAGGGGCATTTAAGCCTCCAACAATAATCATTTAAATAAATGCCAGATAAAGTAGGCACTTCTACTAGGGCTGGGCATTAACTCAGTATGATAAATTATCGTCTTTCAATGTAATTATATTGTGATAAAATTATATGTCTATGTATGTCATATTGTGATATACAAGTATGCTGTCTACATTGATAACAAGCACATACTAATGCAAATCTGGTGTGAAACATTCTGAAGGAATATCATTTAAAGAATTGCAGATTTGTTTTGACATCACACCATTTTTGTGCATGCATATAAACCGTAGCTGGACAAAAATGATTTATTTGTTCTCCATAATTGCCCTTGGAATGGTTTACCACATCATTGATGATTATTCATCTAAAATCTCATTGTAATAAATATTTTAACCTTGTCAACCTTACATTATTGCCTCAATATCAACATTGGTGTATTTGGTCAAGGATACCATGATATCTGATTTTCTCCATATCGCCTAGCCCTAACCTCTACTGTAAAATAAATAAAGCCTTGTTACCACTTCTCTTACATCTTTTCTGTCAAAGCACAATCACTTGTAGCCTCATATACACATTTAAACATACTGCATTTTGTTTCTAGATTTACTTATCGGATGCCATCTTGTTTTTACAGACAGCTCATCCCAACCCAAGGTTAAGTTCCCCAAGAACCTCCTCACAATGCCTGATAAGAGCAACGTTTCCTCGGTGACAGCGTACCTGACTGTACCACAGCACCACCTAGCAAAAGACTGTGCCAACTGCACTCCAGGCATCATCAGCAAAAAATCCTGTGAGTGGTAAATAAGACACTCATTAGTGTTTTAAGCAGACACATTTCTCAAAAGTGCACTAAATAAGTTTTACAAACAAATCTTTAAAGACTTTGTTGGACATGAACGGTCATCATCAAATCAAGCAGATCTCGCAGCCTATTTCGTTGTTTTAAGATAACTCTTTACAAAATGGATAAAGCTAATGTAAACTTAAGAATTCACTTTACTATTTAAATGTCTGAGATTGACTCCTCTGACTGGATTTCTCCCCCGTGTGTCTGAAGTGGTCCAAATCATCGAGCTGAAGGCGCTGGCAGCTGTCAATGTCTTACTGTACTCTGGCGGCGAGGAGCTCCAGGTTCGAGGGCCCATTCAAATCAGCCTTCCCCTGGGACACAGCACGCACCTCAGGGCCTCCGACACCGTGCCAGCCTGGGCCTTTAACCTAAAGACAGGTAAGTATGAAAGACTACAGAGAAGCCACTGAATTGTATTAGAAAATGTGTTACATACAGTACAGTATTAGTTACATACAGTATTAGTTACAGAGATCTATCATTTGGAAGAACAACATCTGCAGGGTGCAGCACTCGAGCTGTTTAGGGCAGCACCTAATTCCAATGAATGTAACTAGACTTTTCTCAGATCTAATGGTTGTAGCTGGACTTCTTTAGCAAGTATTGTCTTGTCTGGTTATTTATTATCTGCTCTAGCTTTTCCAATGTTTCAGACACAGGTATGGTTATAATAATGGTTTAAAGTAATGTGAAAAAGTTAAGTCTTCCACAAACCAAGGGAAAACACTGACAACACTGAAAACACTGTCAATATTGTAAGCTTAAGGATTTGATAAATTCAGGGATACTTGTGCAATAACAACAGGTGCCTGGGAAAACCAGGGTCTGGGGATAGTGAAAACAGTTGGCGATGAGCTGGTTTGGACCTACACCGCTTCCCATCTGGGCTACTGGATCGCTGCCCCTCTTCCCTCATCACATGGTACATTACTTATATATACCTTCCTTAACTTGTGAAATTTGTACTGATAAATGTGTCATGCCTATCTTTGAATTTGACCATTTAGATAACCTGGGACATGGAAGCTCCTTTGATTTCATGTCACACCACACCTACCTGCTGATGGGAATACTGGGAGCCATGCTGGCTATAGTGATTGGACTTCTTTCCTTGCTGCTGTGTCACTGCGGGTAAGAAAGCTGCTCAGAGATGTTATTGGGCAAGTTCAATGAATTAATGTATATAAAACATATACTTACTTATTTTCCTTGTAGAAAGAATTGCAAACATCCATCCTTTTTCATCAGTGCTTAATTTAAATGTCCCATTTACCATTTCACCCACACTGAGCTATTTTCATCACATGGTGTCATCAGTGCTGAGTGATCCAAATTAGTTTTGAGGATTCATTATTTTCAGTTTAAAGTTGTTATTTTTAAGTTATTCTTTTAAGAATAAAACCTATGTAAGACCTTTGAATAAGTAACTTTGTTTGTTTATTTAGAGATGAATATTTATGTGTATATATACTGTATTTATGTATGTTATCTAAGTTATCTATATATCCTTAACATTTGCAGCCAAGTGTTTAGAGGCTTTAAACAAGGTAAAGAAAAGTCCACTGACTAAAGTACTATATCAAATAAATGCTTACAGTGCATTTAATAAAACCCTCCTAAAGAAGAAACCGAGTAGAAATAAGTGGTAGGTTAACAATCAGCTTAAATTAAAAAAAGTGTCCTATGATTTAATTTGGTTTCTTCTGTATAGGAGAAGTTCTTATCGAGAGCCCAGGAGGGGGCGGAGAACACGCTTTTCCAAACTCACGGTGGTGAAAAAAGACCAAACTACCTCCACCCACATGGAAGAGGGTTTGTTGTTCCGTTCTGGCGACAACAGCCTCGCCTCCTGCAGTGTCCAGTGTGAACCCTCGTCCACGCCGAGGCACAAAGCCAACTACAACATCTATGTGGAGGATCCAGGGAGTCGCCCGGTGGCTCCTCTTTATGAGAACATTGCTCTCGATCGGATCAAAGGTCCCCAGCCATCGTCTCACTACATCAACAGCGAAGAGGTGGCCCGGCTTCGGGAGAAGTCAGAGCAGAATCGTGTCAACATAAACTCTGACAACTTCTTTCAAGATAAGCTGCTTCATATTTACAACCAGCCAGTGGCTATAATTCAGGCGCCTGAGCTTTTCGGTGCTCAGGAGCAGCAACTATCAGGCTGCAAGTCTGCTACTTTCCCCCGCAATGGAGTTGACTATGATGCTCACTCGGAGCCTGCGAGTAAAGACAGCTACACCCAGACACTACCCAAAGTCCCTCACCACCACTCCCAAGGTGGGAGCAGCCCACAGCAGAGCAGCCAAGATGAGCCCCAGCCTCTGGAGACTCCTCCGCAAGGCCAAGGCCCTAAAGCTGTCGTGTGGGGACGCTACAGTAACCTCCTGGAATCCTCCGTCTCGGTCCCTGGGACTCTTAATGAGGCGGCTGGAATGGAGGCATTTGGCAGTGGCCATGGTGTACCCAGCGAGCTGCAGGGGATTTCAGAGCGCACCTTGCTGGAGCTGACCCGGGGCAAGTCTCACCCCAGGGCCTGGTTTGTCTCCTTAGACGGAAAGCCGGCCGCCCAGGTCCGCCACTCCATTATCGAGCTCCAGAGCCGCCGCCACCGCCCACCGAGCAGCAACGACACCAGCCTGGACTCTGGGGTGGACATGAACGAGCCTCAGCATAACATCCGCGAGACGGAGCGTGACAGGCGCTCCATCAGGGCCTCTTCACTGCCGCACCACAGCCGAGGAGGGCGTTATGGTGAGGAACAGGACCTGAGCAGTAGTGAGAGTGGCACGACAGCCACATGTACGCCAGAGGACCCTTCCCTGAGGAACATTTTAGACGGTAGCAGCGGGGCTATTCCTAACATTCCTGAAGAGCGAGACGGGATGGATACATCCAGCGCTCAGGAGGACAGCGAGTCCAGAGGTACGCCGCCTCCGCGGCGCCTGAGGAAGGTCAGAGAGAAGGGCAAGAATGAAAAGAGGAGTGCCAAGCATGTCCGCGAGGGGAGAACCCTGACCAAGCACAGTTAGAGCACGGCTTGTTGCAAACATCAGGCCTTTTTCATCAGTGCTTAATTTAAATGTCCCATTAACCATTTCACCCACACTGAGCTATTTTCATTACATGGTGTCATCAGTGCTGAGTGATCCAAATTAGTTTTCACCACTTGTGCTCACGCAGGCATTGTTGTTGAGTTATGTGATTGTACAACTTTGCCAAAGAATGCATACGTTTAGAAAAATAAAGCAGGATCTATTGTCATGTTGAAGCATCATGTAGCTGCAGTTAAGACACGTTTGTGTGCACCATGTTGTTTTATTCTCCAGAATCTAAAGATCACCAGCGAAATTCTTCACATGAAAAATGTCCGTGTGAACACGATATCTTATAGTCCCCAGTGCTGGCATTATAAAGGGTGCCTTCTTACTGCCTGTAATCATTAAATATGATCACACAAGGCACAGTATTTGACTATATTTTGTAAAATCCGGTGAGTCTGCAGGATGGACACAGATACAGGTCTATGCGTAGTGCACTTATCCTCATCATAAATGCCTGCTGTAAATTAAATAAGATATAGAAGCTTTCCCAGTTTGCAGTACTGACATCTTGTTTGGATCATTCTGCCTCATTAAAAGGAGACTTTATGGTCACTACAGGAATCAGCTCTGTCCGAACAACAACTTTCTGCCCGTCACTGACACCAATGGATTTTTCGAGTAAAAACACTGATGTACATTGTAAAGCTAAGCTGCCATTTACATACCTGATATTCATGGTTTTAAGCTTACGATTATTTTAGAATGCATGAAAATGAATGTTTCCTTGTGTGTATGAAAATAGTTTTAGCATTTATTGTAACATTACATCATCGTAGCGGTTATATTACTTGGAGACCGAATGGTTCATTTCATTGTCTAGTCTTGGAACGAGACACAGCGTTGTGCTGCCAACTGTAATAAAGTAATACAACAACAATAACACCCCAGGACTTCTACACTATGATTATGGGCCAATATTTAAGAAACACACCATCTAGAAGCCCAGTAATAGCTCAGATTGTCTGTCTGAAGCACTTTGTGTTACAACCAGCTACAGCCTGATGAAGTGCTGTTAAAATTCTTACATTACGCCACCTGCCTCTGATAATAACATAAAGTATAATCCCTTGTAATTATTTTATTTACAGCATTAATTTGGTGCCTTGGAGTTTTACTTTTCCAACCTGTATTCTTACTTTTGACAAAAATAGATTTAAAGTGTAGAGCAGTACAACAAAGTCACAGGTATGCCTGCCCTTTACGTCTGTCCTCTAATTGACATGGCAGCTTTTGTCTCGATCTCGTCCCATAAAGCACACTTCACTTTAATATGTGCCCATATGTTCCACTGGCACACATCGTCCCCAGAAACATATTGAACTTTGAGTGTAAATACTACAACAGCATACTGAACACTGACATCAGTGATGAGATTTGGCAAAATGTTTACCACAAATACCACAAAGCAATATTTACCATGAATTGAAATTTGAAATGGAACTTTGCAGCGACAATTTTGCCATATTCAGTCTTCCGTCATACTGTAAACGTTTTCCTTGTTGAGTTTGTATGTATATTCATGTGTTCTTTTGTATGTATACACTAAAGCAACATTTGATGTATTACGTGGCTGTGATTTCAATTATTTTGTGCTGTTTTTCTCTCAGCTTAAAGTCTGAGAGGTGCATCAGTGTGTTCCAGTGAATTAATGAATGACAAGGTTTTTGAACCACAGTCACATGACACATTATTCATCTGATTTTTTTTAAATTTAGCCTAAAGAGCGAGCCTTTTCAAAGGGAGTGTAAAACAAGCCTGAGCTTTGTACATTTTAAATGTAGCAACAAGTTGAGCACTTAATCATTTAGTATGCTTACAAATGGAAAAACTTTATCCTGCTAGTCATCAGCTTGAAAACACAGCATACCCCAGCTTACACAGTAACATGAGGAGTAGTTTGTGAAAACTTTGTGCTGACAATTCTTGACAAGCAAATCAAACCTACTGCCACTCCTGTTTTAAAGTGATCTCGCTGAATGTATTTGTATTGATTTGAATGTGTTCTATAATGTGCTCCTTTTGTCTAGACATTGAACCTCATGGGGATTTTGTTTCGTCCAAATTGGGCACCTCTTGTGTTTACCTCTGTAATGATAGTAGTGTTATTAGTCTTGCCTTTTTGTGCACTAAATTAATAAACTTACTTGATACCATTTATTGTACAAAAGCTTTTGTCATTTTTTTCAAGTACATATTTAATTATGTATAAAATAGATTTCACCAAAATGACACAAACACAACATTTCAGATAGATTTCAGATTTATATCTTGTTACACGTACTTTTTGATTTCTTTCACTGAAGTTAAGTCTTCTTCAAGAAGTTAAGTCTTCTTCTTTTGCTGTGTGTTTATTAAAACTCCAGTCATTGTTAGCTCTGAAATGAGTCTGTTATTTGTTTCTTTAATGGTTAGCGTGCCTGTCCTCTTGGGATGCAGTCTGGTTCGCCTGGCAGAAGAGGCAGCAGTAGCTGTGTGGTCTGACTCAGGTCTCTGCAAACCTACAAACAGGTTCAACTGGGAACCAGGGCTGTGTTCTCTCACTGTCCTTTTTAAGAAATGTGCACCTGAGTCAGATTTACTTTGGTGATCAAAAGATGTGCTGCTTTCAGGATTAAAATGAGTTTGTTTTCTCTGCAACTCTCTTTCTCCTTCTTTCACAGTGACTGTATCTACGCACAAGCCTTGAAAACGGCCAGTTATTAACTTTTGTGGGGTGTTTAAAGTTACTGAAGAACCCGTTAGCACCTCTAAGCTCAGAGAACCACGTGAGGGAGTGACTTTAGTGTTCCTGTCCCGCAGTGCCACTCCTGGAATAAAAAGGTCCTTAAAGTTATTTTCTGGTCGTTTGGCACAGTCACTGGAAAGGCAGGAGGCCAACTTAGGGGAGGCCTTCCTTTCAATGGTTGTCCAAGTCAAAGGGTTATAAATGACATATCCATCCAAGGGGCAGGAGTTTGATTTCCGCAGGATCCCATCCACACAGTCGGTGTGGAACTGAAGGGTGTGAACATGTGAGCAGGGAGAGAGGAAGGGACTCTGTGAAGTTTTTTTGTTTGAAATCATTATGGTTATATAGTTTTATATTTGATAGTATCAGCAGACTGGGTTCTGATATGCTTTAAGTAACTTGATGCACTTCACAGATTCAGAATAAAGGCTCTATATACTAAACTATAACTAACAGTTATAGTTTAGTATATAGATTTAGTATTGAGACTGGGTTCTGATATGCTTTAAGTAACTTGATGCACTTCACAGATTCAGAATAAAGGCTCTATATACTAAACTATAACTAACAGTTATAGTTTAGTATATAGATTTAGTATTGAGCTTTGCCCACTTTCTTTGGTGTACCAAAACAGAATGTGTAACAATATGATGATGTGATTTTAAATACTTTATATTATACAGATATTAAGATAATGCGAGCACACAGTTAAAAGTTTACCTTGTGATGGCAGGGCAGAGTTCGGACACGTTGGCCCAGGCTGAAATCCAGCAGACAGATCCGACACTGCTGTCCCACATCCAGGAGCCGGGACCCCGATCTCACCTTGACCACAGGTAGACCCCCCCACACATTTTCAGGCAAAGGGTCTGCAGCTAAAGGGATAATGCTGAGTAGCAAGATGGGAAAAAGTGTGCAGAAATTAGCATATCATCAGTAAATAGCAATAGTTGTTAACCTAACTAAGGAATGTTTGTACTTGTATGAGTGACTCTTTTTTTGTTTCAGCAATATTATTATAAACTGCAAAGTCACTGCCAATGTGGTCACAGGTCTGAGGTATTTTATTTTTATAGCTTTAAGACTCAGCAATTATATGTATGGACACTTTATATCTTATAACTTTATGTCATCCTCAGGAAGCCATCAGGGTTCAGAGTAAATCTCTCTATCTTCATCTGTGAAAGACAGAATACATTTTCTGGATGTATTCAATAACTCACCTGTCATTCGGCTGGTGTGAGGTCGCTCCCCTCGGTTCATCGATAGGGTCCTCGCCCACTAGGTGCCACTTTTCTCTCCTTCTCTGTTTGAGGTTTAGTGAGCGTTTTTATTTCCTTCAGGTGTATTTAATTAGACCCTTATTGTGGCAGTTATACTAACAGAAATTCTTGTTCATTAAAACCATTCACTTGATAATTGCCAGTTTTATTATGTGTTTTCAGTATATTACTGCGTTGTGTGGCCTTAAGACCACTGCAAAGTTAAGTGTTATCTAAATTATTGTTTGTTTCAAGACTGAGGTGGG